>OZ008367.1:73856565-74262761 GCA_963931995.1 Phaonia tiefii | reverse complement strand
AATTGAATTGAATTGAATTGAATTGAATTGAATTGAATTGAATTGAATTGAATTGAATTGAATTGAATTGAATTGAACTGAATGGATTTGAATTGAAATGGATTGACTTAAATTGAATTACATTGAGTTGAACTGAATTGACTGCAATTTATTTGACTTGAATTGAATTAAATTTAGGTGAAATGAATTTAACAATGTAACAACGCCACGATCTCTTACTGGCATCATTGCACATTCTGCAGTCAATGCATTTGCAATTTGGCTTTACGTTATTCCAGAGTTGGCTTATTCAGACGTATGAATATTTCCCGATCACTATTTCAGTTTCCACACACTGTGAACCGACCATCATTCAAAGTATTTGCTTGGTTGTTTCAATGTTTTATAAGATCTCATAAAAATCGTTTGTCTAGAATGAAATCGAAATCTACGAATCAGTATGGATGTCCAATCTATTAAAACAACAATGACAACAAAAACGAAAAAACAATGAAATACTTATGGTTCATTTGGCGTATTAATACAAAGGACAACAACGGCACACGATATGTTACCACATCAGTAGTAGTTACGCTTAGACAACACTGGACATGCAAAAGTAAGCCATGGACCCAAAGGGGTAAGCAAGTTGAGGTTTCACAAATTTATTGAAATTGATATTGACTTTTTTATCGCGTTAGACATGAGGCCGCTCGCTTTATGCGCAAAGGAAAAGTTTCCCTATCTTAGCCGAACTTTTTGAATACAGTAGCAACATTCAGACTTGGGAAATCCTCGTAATATCCTTAATATACATGTGTACATAGGGTGAGTGAGTTCCCTTTGGTATGAGATTTAATTTTTTGTTTCTTTGAAGATTTTTGTCGTTCTGTGTTTTTTACAGTTTAACGCTTAAATTTTAAAAGTGTGCCGTCGTCATCATCGTCATCTTCTTCGTCTCCAAGAAAACTCCTTCCGTGCTGTGTGATGTTGATGGCGTGTGTTGCGAATTTCATCATTGTGCCACGGGTGACACCCCTTTTTCGTCTTTCTTGATGTCCTTTATAATCCTTAAGATATGCTGCTCCTTCTGTTTATATGCGATTTGTTTCAAACTATTTATTATTTTGTCGTTGTCGAGTGCCTTTTCTGACATTTTATTATTTTGACCTATGTTTGCACCTCAATTTGTCTAAACAAATGTGAAAATTGTGGAAATTAGTTTGGCATACACGCACACATACACACGTATCTGTTTCCGACCATGTCTGTCTGTTTGCATTTTTTATGTGCTCATTTTACGATGTTCGTGGTTCTTTTCTCGAACCTTAACAACTTTTTGATATCAAAAACATTAAGATTTGCTTTTTATTTGTATTTCGGTTTGTTCTCTGTTTATTCGTCGTTCCATCAATCACTGTTAGAACGTCACACCTATCAGCGATGATGTGGAGAAGTTGAGAAGGACTCTCTCCAACTGCTTGCGATATGTTGATATACGGCGGTTTTATCCTTAAAAAGGGGTTTTTGTATATCTCGCGCTTAATGTGACTTTTTTTGGTTTTTATTGTTTTGCAAACGCCCTCGCAGGAATGCCATTCAGAGTTAATGTATAGCGTATCCTTAATAGATTTGACGATTATTTAGGAAAAGTGAAATATAAATGATAATATAATGTGGAGCAGGATTATTATTTGTAGAGTTTATAACTGCGGTTTTATCAGAGAATAGAGTCGTTTAATCAGGAAAATTTTCAAAAAAAATTTAAGATAATTATTTTTAGCTTTATACGGATGGACATTTGTCAGTCATAAGCATGAGTATGTGGTTATCGGTGACATTTATTTAAGTTTTAACGCCACTCCAGAATATGCAATCGTTGGTGTTCACATCACTAACTTGCTGACAAGCAATTTTGGTAGTCCTCGTTCAAACTTCTGAGACATAGTAAATATTATCGACAAAGCTCATGCTCATGATGGACAAGTATGTGGTGCGCTCTACGCTTCTCAATCCACACTCAAAACAAAAAGTTAGCTACTAACAGCAAACCATGATCAGCAAGCAATCTATGTGGCAGAAAAACAAACTGGTTGCCTCGTTACGTCAAAACATTTGTTTCCTTAAAAAGTTACTTGTACATCTAGAGTACACCTACACCTAGCGTAACCACTTCTCTGAATAAAATTACGACATTAAGCTTGGTTGCATATGGACGTTGCATGTTGCAAAGTATTGCTTCAATAATAGCAGATAGAAGCATTAGTTCAAAACAACCAACAAGAAGACAACAACATTTGGTTTTGTGTGTTAAAAATTGTATGTTAAATACTATACAAAGGTATACTAACAATAAAATATAGCAAAAAAGTCCAAAATACATTTAAATTTCACAATGCTCCTACAAAACAACATGGCAAATTTTAATTCAACAGTTCTTGTAACTCCGCCTGGTGTAATTTAATTTACGCTGAACATCTCTCAATCGCACCGCCCTCACCATGTATCGATTGGTATGACACGTCAGATTATACGGTTTTTCCTGTAGGTATATTTTCTCTCTGGGGAAACGTTGCGAGTCAATTGTGCTGAGCAAACATCAAAAACATAACAACGGGAACTGTGACACATTGATTCCATGTGATGCTCAGATACACCGATTTCGTCGCGTGTTGTCCAAGGACCCTAGAGTGCTCGGCGACATTAAGAAAGCCCTTGGGTCATGGACCAACTCCGGAGCTGAGGCACTTGACCTTTTTATGGACTCACTTTCCAAACTGTGTGGATATAGACTCTGCGAAGAGGAATCACCTGGTGATATCTCGCATCTGGGAGTGATTGAGGACATAAATAGTTGACGAATCGAGGCTGCCCTGGGCTATTTATAGCTTCCAGCCCTTTAAATATCATGGTCCTGACGGGTTATGCTGCAGAAATGTGACGCTTTGTCACCCTTCATCTTCTGAGTATTTGTAGTGCTTGTCTCAAAGTTTCCCTGATACCAGACAAAAGGAAGGAGGTAAGTGCTCCTATTCCCAAGTCGGGATAGTCTAGTTATGTTTCTCCTAAAAACTGTAGACCAATCAGCCTTTCATTCCGTAGACCAATCAGCCTCTCATTCCTTCTATTGAAAGTTTTGGAAAGAATGTATGACCTGTACATCAGGAATCGAATTAGCTCGTGCTACTTGAGTGGTAGATAACATGCCGTCCTCAAGGTAAAATCTGTGGAAACTGCTCTACACGATGTTGTGGGCGATCTTGAGGGCAACTTGAAGTTTGGGGATCACACTTTGGCTGCCTTTTTAGACATAGAAGGCGTTGTTGTCAGTGTGTCATCTAGCGCTATCAGGGAATTTCTGGAGGCCGCCGGGGTGTCCTCTTGGGAAATAGATTGCGAACATGCTTAGAGATCGCGTTCTAAATTCGAGCCTTGGGGTGGGCTCAGTTCGGAAGCTGACTACAAGGGGCAAGCCGCAGGGTGGAGTGTTATCCCCTCTGCTGTGGCTTTAATTGGTTGAGGGCATTCTTAAGGAGTTTAATTTTTGCCTACGATCAGCGACCTCATGCAGGATACCCTGGGTCAGTTGCCAGTTTGGGGTAGGCCATGTGCCCTGGGTGCAAACCCGGCAAAGACAGAGCGGACGAAAGACTGAACATTTTAGGAAACAGAGCTATCTCTATCTTCTGAGATGAAATATCTCGGTATCGTTCTTGATCAGAAATTAAACTGGAAGCGAAACACTGAGGAGTGAATGAAGAAAGGAGTGAACGTGCTCTACGCCTGTCAGAATTGGATTGGCAAAATCTGGCGAGTTTGTCCGGACACCTCCTCCAATAATGGAATAACTGAACTGGAAGCGAAACACTGAGCAGCGAATAAAGAAAGGATTAAACGTGGTCTACCCTCTTGGAATTGGATTGGCAAAAGCATGGGATTTTGTCTGGACACCTCCTCCGATAATGGAATAAGACTGATAGACCTCGCCGCTGCAAAGAACATGGTAGTTAGTAGCACTACCATGGTAGTTAGTAGCACACGATTCCAGCATAAGGATATACATAAGGCAACCTGGATATCTCCTGATCAGCGGACGAAGAACCAGATTGATTACTTGGTAACGTAATAGATGGCAGGAACTTTTCTAGTGTAATGGATGTACGTGTGGTTCGAGGTGCCAATATCGATTCGGATCATTACCTGGTGGCTGCGAAAGTTCGCACAAGACTGAGCAGGGCGAAAAACGTACGAAGCCGAACACAGAAAAAGCTAGATATTGACAAGCTACAAATACCGGAGATGTCAATGTCACAGAAACTGTCTCTCCTACTAGGGCAGAATACTCCCCCAGTAGAAAGACATCTCTAATTCTTTGAAAACCACTGGAGAGTAAAAATACCGAAATGTGCAGGATGAACAATGAATCCAGAAATTTTCCACAGGATAAGACGATCGAACAAAGGGCCGCATAATGGGCTGCCTTCCTGCAATGACGAGAACGGAAATCTGGTTTGTGATAACCAATGTGTGCTTAAAATGTGAAGAGACTACTTTTCAGCACTACTCCCCTCAGATTCTTCCAGTCAAGATCACGAGGTAATGATTGTGGAGGACAGTGTAGATTGAAACTACCACTAAGGCCGCTGGTGAGGATGGGCTACACCCTGAACATTTTAAGGTAGGTGGCGAATATGAAAAGCCATATGTTGCTGGCGTAAGCTGACGACATAGACATCTTTGGGCAAAAGTTGTGAGACGTTACTGCAGTATTTTCAAGAATCGAAAAGAGTCAGCGAAGGTGGGTCTTGTTGTACATGAGGGCAACATAAAATTTATGGTGTCAATGACTAGACAAAGTTCTCAAATTGGTCCGCCCTTGAACGTCGACAACCGATTCAATTTTGAAGTGGTTGATGAATTTATCTACCTTGGATCCGCCATTGACAATGACAATAACGTCAGTCTGGAGATAAATAGGAGAACACTTTAGGAACAAAGCCCTCTCTCGACGGACAAAGATCCAGCTATACCAGACTCTCATTTTAGCTGTCTTGACATTTGTCTCGGAAACATATCGCAAGCGGATGAAAAAGACCTGGGAGTATTCGAGAGAAAAATTATTCGTAAAATATATGATCCTATTAGAGAAAACGGCGAGTACCGACGTCGTTGGAACCAAGAGCTATATAATGTATATTCTGACGTGGACATAGCTAGGCGGATCAAATTAGACCGTTAGGCATGTTTTCAGAATGAATAAAGATGAGCCAGCGCGAAAGGTTTTCGATATCGTAATCGATGGAAGCAGGAAAAGAGGACGACAAAGACTCCGGTGGAAAGACCAGGCCGAAGAATCCCTCCGTATCCTTGGTGTTACCAACTGGCGAGCAAAGGCGAAGGATAGAGCCGTTGAAGGAATATTTTGAAATTTGTTCAATTTGTTTGTTTAATTAATATGTGTAAGACGTCTGACCTCATGTGGTTGTAAAATAGTTAATAAACCGGAGAAAATAGTCACTAACCGGAGAAAACATGATCTCTTAGCTTAAAGGAAGTTACAACTTTAAAAATAACGAGGATCTAAGACAACTAAATTTCAAAGTAAGTATATTTCGCTGCAGAAACAATAAAATCTTGTGAACAACCCCTTGCAAACTCTTGGATATATGATAGTTTTCATTGGAGCAATGACAACACCAGCAACGAATGGTTTTATTTCACTGCATATAAAGTTATAGGGCACTCAACTGTTTAACTGAGTTTTCGCACTTCAATGTGACGCTAATTTATATACAAAGACTGATGACCGGGTATGTAGTTATTCCCAAATCACTGGATGTTTATCCAATAAAATATTTTCAAAAATACTAGAAAAATACAAAATTCATCCATTCAATTCCATAATTGCCCATTATCATTTAAAATTAATCTTCACTTGAGTACAAACAACTGAACACTACTGTAAAATGAGTAAAACTAATTGTTTTTAAACAATTGGATCATTAGTTAGATTGAGACACAGAGTATTTATTTCACATGCCACTGATTGTTGCAACATACAGACTTCTTGCTCAACATGACGCATTAGTCAAGAGCAACATATGTTGCTGTTAGTCTCCGTGAAACAGGAAATCAGTGCAAAACCACGTTTAGGTAAAATGCTCAATTTATTATGGAAAAATGCTACACTTTCCTTGTGTCTTGGAAAAATTCCTTATGTCAGTGAAACAACGAAATCCTTTAGACGAAATCTTATGCCCGAATAAGATGTTTAGCCTCAACGATCTCATGAAGTCAATTAATCACCGTTGAAGGATGAGTGAGGATATGTGGGTGTGTGTGTGTGTGCAGTGAGTGTGGGCTTGAAGGGGATGTAACAAACAGCAGCTAAATCTTTAGAATTAATCAGAGCATATGGGACGGCATTAAGGTTTGAGAAGAGTTTTTATACTACCCGGAAAGGAAAGAATTTGTCGGAAAATGTTTAAAAATATTAAGAGCGAATTACGCAATATGTGTCAGAGTAAATGAAAGAAAATTAAACAATTTTTTTTAATACTATTTTGCTACAACCCGGTATTATCAATTATATTGGATACGTATGCTTTGGTTGGCGTCTAGACTAACATATGATGGGAAATTTCTTGTTTAATGGGAAGTTTTCTACGTGGAGCCGGTAACAAATATTTAGTATATATTGTTGTTTTGAACCCAATAATAAGTAAATACAGAAGAGCCAAAGTGAAAGAAGTTTAAAAAAAGAAAATTTTCTTAAATAAGTAAGTTTTCTCAAAAAAAATACCTATTCATATTCTTAAACCACAAAAAATATACAAAAAAATACCTGATCTTCAAGAAGTACCTTTGCTTAATAAAAGTACATTTTCTTACAAAAATTACCCTTTCTTAAAAAAGTATTTCTTTTAAATAAGTACCGTTTCTTAAAATAGTACATTTTCTTACAACAAATAGCCTATTCTTAAACAACTACCTTTTCTTTAAAGAGTACCTTTTTGTGTAACAAAATAACTTTTCTTGAGATAAGTACCTGCTCTAAAAAATTTACATATTCTTGAAAAAAGGACCAATTCTAAAAAAAATCCCATTTAAAAAAAACAAACACTTTCTTCAAAAACATACCTCTTTTAAAGAAATACTTTTTTAAAAAAAATAAGTAAAAAAGTAAATTTTCTTACAACAAATTGCCTTTTCTTAAAAAAACTTTCTCGTGTTAATGAGTACTTTTTTTGTCATAAGTACCTACTTTTAAAAATGTACCTATTCTTGGAAAAGAGACCAATTCTAAAAAAATCCAATTTCTTAAAAAACACGTTTTCTTCAAAAAAAAATCTTTAAAAAAAATACCTCTTCTTACAAAAATTCCTTTTCTTAAGAGTACCTTTTCTTAAAAATAAAAAATACCTTTTCTTTTCTTTTCCTGAGATAAGTAGCCTTTCTGAAAATACGTAAATTTTTAAAAAACAGCAGACAGTCCTTGCAGGCTGTGTCATAGACACGGCCATTAAGTTTAACGTAGAATACGCCATCCTATAAGACAGAAAACATATATAACAATAAATAACATAAGCAAATGAATTTATTTATTTGATAGTTACTTTTGATAATATACATAAGCTTATGGTAGGAAAAATAGGATAAATATGTTTTTAAATTAAAAGAGTTAGGATAAATGATAAATAACAGACGCAAATCAATTTGATTTATATTTTTTATAATTATATATCCATGTTAAATTCAAATTCACATTTAACATTTTGTTTCACTTAAATACATAAGTAAATATACGAAATTTCAATATTTCATCAATCAAAACAACAGCCGAAGGTTTGTGTCCACACTGAAACAGCAGCATAGTTTGTGGTCACGCTACAAACTCAAACACTCAACCAAACACCACACATATGTTTCAGTGTATGTGTTTAAACAATTTTCATTTGAGAAATTTAAATATTAGGAAGATATCAACCAATATGAAATGTATATCAAACGAAAGATAACATCTTCATTTACCTACAAAAAAATTTTTAAAAAAATTTAACTCGCCGTTTCCTCATAGTCAATGAAATAAAGATTACAACAATAACAATCTGACATGACTCCCTATACCGTAAGGTAAGACGTATTCTACGTCAAAAAATAACCTTTTCCCCAAAAGAGTACCACTTTTTTAAAAAGTACCTGTTCTTAAAAAAGTACTTCTTTGTACAAAAATTCATGCTTATTCTGAGACAGTAGTTCTTCTTAAAAATAGGGCATTTTCTTAAAAAAAACACTAGCTTTTAATAAAAGAAGTACCTCTCTTTAAAAAATTGCCTTTTCGAGAAAATATAATACACATTCTTACAAAAATTCTAATAAAAATTCCCATTTCTTAAAAAAAAAAATTTCTTCAACAAAATACCTTCTCTTAAAAAAAATAAATTTTCTTACAAAAATTCCCTTTCTTCAAAGTACCTTTCCTTAAAAATAAAATAATACCATTTCTTTTCTTTTTCTGAGGTAAGCAGCCTTTCTGAAAATAAGTAGATTTTCTTAACAAAATAACCTTTACCACCTTTAAATACCACTTCTTTAAAAAGTACCTATTCTTATAAAAAAAAGTACTTCTTTGTAAAACAAAATTCATACTTGATTTTATAAATTTTTCTTACAGAAAGTACTTCTTCTTAAAAATGGTACATTTTCTTAAAAAAATCATTAGGTTTTAATGAAAGAAGTACCTCTCTTTAAAAAATAAACTTTTCGGGAAAATATAATACGTATTCTGACAAAAAGGGCCTAAAAATATACTATTTTTGAAAAAAATATATATTCTATAAAAAAAATTTAAAAAAAAAATGATAAATTATAAAATTAAAAAAAATTTGAAAAAAAAGTGATAAATGCTAAAATGAAAAAAAATTATAAACAAACGATTATCATTTTACAAAAAGGATATTTTCTTAAAGATCCATTTAAATTATCGTATTTTTCAGCGGGCGCCTTAGACGTGTTGGAACTTACTAGTACATAATATATAGCGAAAGGAACTTTGTTTCAACCGGGTGGCCCCTGACACCACATGTGACTTTTTATTTTTATTATGTCATTAGAAAACCCATATATTAATATTTTTCTCATTTCTTCTTTTTTTTTGATGAACTAGCAATTATCAAGAAAATCACTCTTGTTATCTTTTGCCCTGGATAACCTCATAATGACGTTATATAATTTTCTTTTCGCACAGAAATTTATATTATATAGAAAAATATAAAAATATATTTTGGACAAACCGTCAACTTCATGTTACTCTATAGGTAATGATAATGTCAACTTGAAGTCGTTGCAACTTATCCACAGGTCAAAGGGTCCCTTAAGACGGCTGTCCATCATCGCATCTTTTCTTGCTTGAGCCGTATGTTTATTTTAATATTAAGTACAAATGTTTTCGAAATCCTAAGAATATTTTACTTTTCCTCAAATCATTTTAAGAGAACTTATGTTTTCTTTTAATATTATTCTAACCATATTTTCCAAAGTGATTTTATTTCTGTTTTTGTATAATAAACCTTTCAGAGGGATGTTTCCATCTTTCATTCCTCGGACGATGCATTAATTGTGTGACTTAATTATGCGTAGCAACCAGTGCTCCTCATTCATCTATAATCAATGATAAATATTGAAGAAGAAAACATTCAACCAAGCATCGAAATGAAATCAGTTCCGTTTGTCATCTACTTCACCGTCACAGGATGCATAATGTTCCTCTCCACCATATGAGGGGCATTATGTTGATTTGACCGTTGGCCATGTTGGGTCATCATCATACGTCGTTTGGTCGTTTGGCCGTTTGATTCTTTTCAATGTTTGCATAAAGGACATCCTGTCCTGTGATATCGACATTTGCCACGAGGAAGGGGGTTGGAAATAGAATAGCAATCAGTTCACATTCGATGTCTGCTTTCCTTAAAATCGCCTAAGGATGTTTTTAGAAAATCTTCAAAAATGTTTTCTTTGACTCAATACACTGAAAAATCGAATGATGTATAAATATATGTATTCATTTTTATGTTAATGACTTTCAGAATTTATGTAGCCATTTGGTACGAAAAGGTAATTGGCAAAATGTCTGGAATGGACAATCATTTACAACGAAAAAATAAACAGATTCAAACTCCTGTTAGATTCCTTGTTCAGTTGACTTCTTGGATATTTCAAAAATTAGTCAATCCTTAGAGTATAGAAGAAACATATTCGAAATCAAAATAACCATAAGTAAACATATGTATATGGGAATAAAACATTAAACTCTGAAGGCGAATTAGGTCAGAAATAAAGGGTGTCTCATTAAGATTGCACTTTTTAAATTTAGTGGCATTTTTTTTATGCCAGTGGTAAATCTGAAATTTGGCAGCTGTCACATATCTTTATTCTGAATATTAAAAATTACGAGCGCTTCGAAGAATTATCAGTCGAGAAAGTGCACCTGATGTGTCAACTATTCGAAGAGTGGTCTAAAAAATTTAAGAAACTGGGTCGGTTGTGGACAGTAAGCCTCCTGTGCGTCAATGTACAGGTCAGTATCTTGAAAATATTGCTACTATAAACGAGAATGCCGCCCAAAACCTCGAAAAAAACAATTCCGCATTGTTCTAAACCACTTCAAATTCTCAATTCCGCATTGTTCTAAACCACTTCACCTTCATGAGTACAAAATTTAGCTTTCGCAGGAACTCAAACCTGCAGATGATGGAAAGCGCCGGCAACTCGTTCAAAGGGTTATGGAGCAATGTGAAGTCGATGCGAATTTTTCAAAAAAAAACAGTCATCTTCTCCAAGGAATCGCATTTCCATCTGAATGGCTTCGTGAATACACAAAATTTTCGACTTTCGGGCTCAGAAAATCCTCATGCATTCCACGAGAAACAAATGCACCCACAACGAGCAACTGTATGCTGTTGATTTTCGACAGGCGGCGTGATTAAATAAATGGATTTCCGTTACATCCCATGGTGAGATTTGGGAAAACTTCTCACAAGCAGTGAGCTGTGCTCTGTCCAGTTTTACACTCACTGATTGGGATCTGCAGTTTTACACTGGCTCCGAACGGTACTTTGGAGAAAATTTTGCATGGCTAACTACTCGGTAGCGTAGCTATCACTGTCCACAGGTGACCGTCGTCGAAAGAACTGTAAGGTGGTGTGAGTAGTGATCGAACCCACGTTCTCATGTACAAGAGCCGCGCACACTAGTGATTGAGCCTTACTGTTTTGAAGATGAGGCCGAAATTGCAGTGACTGTGAACGGCATTTGTTACAGGAACATGATAACGGAGTTCTTATGGAGTCAACTGGACGGCATGGACCTGGACGACATGTGGTTGCAGCAAGACAGCGTCACCTGCCATACCACGCATCATACAATCGATTTATTGCAGCAACATTTTCCAGAACAAATTATCTCAAGAAATTCTGATGTCAAATGGCCACCAAGATCATGCGATTTTTTCTTTGGGGTTTTGTGAAATCTCGGATTTATACGAATAAACCAGAAACGATTCCTATCCTCAAATCCGAGATCCAACGCATCTTCGGTGAGATACAGTCACATCTCTGTACAAAAGTCATGGACAATTTCAGGAAAATGGTAATGGCTTGAGATCAGAGCCGTGAGAGCCATTTGACGGATATTTTATTCCATGCTTATTCGGAACATGCCTTCTTTAAAATCCAATAAAAAAAAATTGTTGCCTGTAAAGTCGGTTTTACGGGCGAAGATTTTACGTGACAACGTCTTTTTCTCGGTAGAATATTTATTGATATGAATATAATTAAATTGCACAATAGGAGTGCAATGAACTCACTTGCCCAATGAGTGTTAGAACTCACGGGCGATGTTTTAACATTTATTGAAACTTATGGTTTAGGAAAATAGAAGTAATTTCAACACCATCTAGGTACCTGTGCGATTTCTATGAACACATTATCAAATGTGACATTATAAACAATAAACATATCCTTTATTATAAAATATAAACATTTCTTTTATTATAAAAAATAAACATTTCTTTTATTAAAAACAAAAGAAAATAATTTACTAACCAAAAAGTATTTCAATTCATCATATTCGCATATCGTTTTTAAAGCCGACCGCAGCTCTCTGTTTCGTTTTGGCTACCTAATTCATATGAAAATTTCTACACACAAACATACACTACACATATCATAAAGCCAAAAAACAAAAAACAAAAAAAAACAAAAAATAATACCTTATCCAATGCAGACTGATCTAAATCAATATTCATACACACGCACATATATACGCACATACATACTTGCTCAGTCGTCATATATATGATGTGCCAAAAAACAAAAACACTCACACCACCGACCAACAGCCACTAGAAGCCAGCAAAGCAAATCGTTTCTGGCACACAAGTAAACACATTGCGTTTACTTGTGTTCGGTGACTCATCGTAACGTTACCGGGCGTTACACTTTTTCATAAGTGACTCCCAGCCGCAACCTAATTTAAGACGTTGTCACGTCAAAAATCAACACTATCCCAAAAAATACGAGTTTTTATTATGCAATAAAAAAGTCCATTCTTACTGAGACACCCCTTACTTCAAATGGTTCTGTGATCAGCATTATCGACGTAACGATATTGTTTGGACGATTATCGTCATACATAATTAGGCTTCTGATGAATATGTCTGTATTTAAGGTCGTTACCACAAAAGGCCAGTACTAAGATCAATATTTCGAGCGAAATTGTATAAACCTCAATGCAAAATGAAAAAGCAATTTCGGCGAACATTTTCCGCCAATGTAGTATTAAGTTGTTCATGGAAAATAACTGCAAAATATACTGACCAACATTTAAATGTTTTCACACCAAATGTAGCGATCAATTAAATTTTAGAAAGAAAGGAGGGTTTTATTGTAAAAAAATCAATGAGTGTCCGAACTCACCGGCGATGTGTTAACACCTTTTTGTTACCCTGTACCTGGTGATTTCTATGAACACATCAGTAAATGTTACATTGGAAAATAAAAACATAATAGTTTTTGTGCTGAAGGTTCTTTTGCTATTGCACTTTCTGCTTTAACATTAGATGTAATATTGTTAAAATAAATAAAGCAACATTTAGATCACTGAAATAACAGTTTTTGTTTTGTCATAAAGAGAGCGACGACGACCTACTTGTTTGAATACTAGCATACAACGAATAAAAAGCAATATTTAGCTGACTGAAATAATTGTTTTTGTTTTGTCATAAACAAAAAGCGACGACTAAAAGTATTGAATAGTATAGAGAACTTAATGCACTCTTTTCCGCTTTCGTGCAGAGAGTCTGAGTAAAAGAGCATAAAAAGTCTTATTCTCTTTATCGAATATTTGAATATAAATGCACCATTTCGACAATGTTATTACATAAAACAATACAAAAAGCATAAATGTTCCAAAAGGCAATCAATGTTTCACATCAAAATTATGAATGGACCAAGCTATGACAAAAAAAAAAAGAGTAAAATGTTTTGAATCATTCGCCAGATGTTTCTAGTGCTTTGAGTCATAAAATTCGTTCCAGGCGATTTTCCTCCATCGTATTCCGGAGGTATGACTTGATTATTTTCAAAGTTGAGAAAGATCGCTCAGCAGAGCTGGTTGAAACTGGAAGCGTTGTAAAAATTTTGAGCAACGCAAACACATTAGGATAGAGATGTTCATTGCACCTATTTAGGGCATCAATGGCATTCTTCGGAATTTCACCTCTGCATTTTCTGATTGCTTCGTTCCAAAGCTTGAATTCTGCTTGCGTAGCAAAAGAGCTGGTTTGTTCCAGATCGTCTTCGTAAAACTTCGCGAGTTTTGAGAATTCATCCATGCATTCATTGATTGGTTTTTTATCAGATGGGAGAAGGCAAGATAATTTTTTCAATAGGTTATTGTGCTTCAAAAATCTGTCACGGATATGACTTGCAAAGGACTCAATCCAAGGCAAAAATATTGATCTTCGATAATACTCTTCTATACTTTATGCAGGAACGTTATTTCGTTGGGTTTGTTTTTTGACCAAGCTAGGAACAGTAATTTCGGTATTTAGTATGGCAGATTTAGAATTTACAATTTGAAATAACTTCTCGAATTCCTCTTTTGCGTGGCTGCGGACATTGTCAATCACAGAAATAACATTTTCAGCTTGACCGACAGCTGAAGCAAGGTCTATATCACTGGTTTGGAGAGTTTTACTAAGAGTCAACGTGAAGCTTAGTAGATATTCTGCTGACACGAGTGCGATTAGGAATTCCGATTGCAGAATCGAATGCAGAAGGAGATCGGCACCAGACGACGAGTCTTTGTCGTCCCACAAGCTTATCTCGTCTAGAGCTTCAGCAGCTGGATGGAAAAGTTGAGACATAGTTATAATGCTCTCGTGCCTTTGCACCCATCTGGTTGGACACAGTTCTTTGAGTTTTTTTCTCTGACTCTCTGGTGTTAGACTACTAACTTTGTTCATCAACACAATTTGTCTCTTTGGAGTGTTGAAAAATACATAAATTTTCTCTACAGTGCCGAAACAGTTTCTAATAGAAGGAACAGCACACGAATTTGTTATTGCCAAATTTAAGCAATGAGAAACACAGTGGACATAAAGCGCAGTAGGGTACTTTTCAGATATGTAAGCTTGAGCACTTTTAAATTTGCCGCTCATAGCAGCAGCACCATCATAACCTTGTCCACGCAAATATTTCGTTTCGATGTGACACTCCTCTAAACCTTTTAAGACAGTATCTGCCAAAGATTGTCCCGTGGTTGAGTTAAGGGGCATGAACTGAAGGAACTGCTCACAGATTTTGTATTCATGGTTAACTTTTTTTACGTACCTGACGTACCTGTTGAAGAAATATCACATGTTTCGTCAGCAAGCACTGAAAAACATTTGGCAGCATTCACTTCCATAGCTATTTTGCTTTTTATGATTTTATCACAAGACTCAATGATTTGATTCTGAATGTTGCAGCTTATGTAGGTTGCATTTTTACTAGCACACTGGAAATGGTTTTTAAGTGATTCATCCCCGGCTTCAATCCCCATCCTCAGCAGGGCTCTAAAATTTCCTTCATTCTGTTCAGGGGGACTTTCAGGATTGAACTCGCCATAGTCTCTGGGTCCACAAATGCCTTGTCGGCCACACAAAATAACTGTTTTCACAATGGGAATTATTTTTCCCTGTTCTCTTGTGCTTGCAACGCTTTTCCTTTGTCAATCAACAAATCAATCCTCGCGACATTTCCAGACGACACACTTAAAAAATCTTCCAGTTTACCACATGCATCCTTGTGGTATTGAGATGCATTATGGTGTTCAAAGCGTTCGAGAGCTTTTTTCCAGTTGTTAAATCCATATCTTACATGCTGGCCCGTCGCTTGATTTGAAGTCATACCAACTTCAGAAGGAGCCAAGAAGATGCATATTTTGCAGTATGCGCAGTCTTCTAGCTTCGAGTATGCTAACCACTTGGTTTGACGCTCGCTGCGAATGCATTTGTGCACATGTATGGTATGTGCCATAATTTACATAATTACATATGGAAGCAATTTTGATTTTTGGGCCCTCCTAGGGGGGGGGGGGGGGGGGGGCTTTAGCCCCGTAGCCCTCCTCCGTGCGTGCGCCACTGGTACCAGCCTTAATTCAAAAGACACGGTGAAAAGTGGAACTGATATGTTCCCAGAAGTAGAGAATTTTTTAAAGTTTTTGTACCTACCCAGTTTTCTGCATCAACTTGGCTAATAAAACATTTTGAAATTAAATTATAGTTTAAATATTTATTTGAAATTAAGCTGTACTGCACTCACCATATTAGACCATCCTTGTCCACCGTAATCTAAATAGACAAGAGAAAAGAAAAATCTTAATAATATGTTTTTTCGAACTGTCTTATTATGATCTAATAAATGAAGACCTCGAGCTTGAAAAATTATTTGTTAGATGAAAACGAAAATCTACAAAATAAGTCCATAAAATACAAGTTTTGAAATTGTTTGTGGTTATATCACCCAAAAGACACGTATAAATCAGCTGATTATGGGCAACAAACTTTAACACAGTATCAAGCTTTTAAGTCATTGTGTTTTAAACGTATAATATTGAATAGCAACCACAATGTGTTTGGACACAAGTATACTGTATTTGCGACAAGCTACAAATACGTTATATTTTCATCCCAACAACAAAAAAGATAGATTTTTCGGCGTCTGCCCAAAACAACGTTGGAACTAATTTAAGCCAAAAAAATTTGAAAAAAAGGAAACCCCTGAACTTAATAATTTAGCACGCACAAACGATTTGTTTGACATGGAAAACGAATAAGGAAGTAATTATAAAGAATTTATATAAGATGTCATTTTAACTTGCCCAGAGACATCCCGCTTTTTAGACATGGTTACCACGACTTTTCGCATTCGCCATCTGGAAAACCTGCATGTAGAGGCCCAAAATTGTTCTACACGATTTGTGTAAAAGATTTTCGTGTAACAACCTTTTCAATTCGTAACTTTTGAGACCCATATTGGAAAATGAAATTGAAGTTTTTTCCAATATACACTGAGGATCGGAAATTCGGTCGGCTAAATTTTTTCATTTTTTCTTCGCGTTATCGCCCGATTATTACGTGCCTCTTGAGTGCTTTAGCTTTTTTGCTATTAATTTTTGGTTCGACGAGACACCCTAGTGTGTATGTCTTGTTACCTTAAACTGCAATAAAACATAAAATGTCAATTACACTAAACCTCTTAAGAAACTAAAAACCAACACATTACAAAGCCATTTAAATCGAGCACCACACCTCCCAAAAGAAAATCCAAAAATTGCAACGAGTGTTGCATGCAAATAACTTCTTCCGCGCCGCTCACAACACCACAAAAGTAATAAAATTCTTTAGTAATTTAAACTTATTTAAACACCAACTAAACCATTTTCCAATCCCGTGAAAATGTTAACGAAAGCAAGAGAGAATGTCACACGAAAACAAAAGGAAAATGATACCACGACGACAACATAAATTGCTAAATCTCGTTAAAGTTGAACGAGAAGAAAATTTTGATGCCATAACGCGTGCAATGGATGGACTCGAAATGTGGCAGGGGGAGGGTGAACATCAACGGACTTTCGCAAATATTCGCATGGTATATGGGATGATGATGTGTATCATGAATATACAAGAGATATTACGGAGATTGCAAGATGAGTGCTAGAAAAAATAGAGGCATTGGTGGAAGAGTGGACGTACATATATCCTGGAAAAGTAGCCATAAAACAAACAGGAGGTGCATACAAAAATATTAAGCATTCTGTTTATTATCTGCATAGGCGACTTAAGTTTAACTCTACTCGCCGCTGCAACGAAAAAGCGAACCAGTGAAATTAAGATTTGGCGGATTCCATTCGAACTTTTTACGAGCCGGCAAAATCAGAAAAAAGCGAAATGCTGGTTTTGGGAATTAAATTCTAGTGAGGAAATAAATCTCGCATTTCGGTCAAGGTTTGCCCGATCAATACCACACCTCTCCTTCACGCGACAGACATTCTTATTCTGACTTGCAAAATCCCAGTAGTCAGTTTTTATGAAATTTTCGTTCCCATAAAAAGTATTTGAATAAAAACTAATGAAACGAAAGCTGCAATTACCAGAGGTAGCCACGGCCTACTTAAGAAAGCTCTCGCAACGTTTGCCACAGAAGCCGCCCATCCCGATGACTAGCCTGAAGCGCACTGGAAACCCATTTCCGACTAAAAACTGTCGCAACAACCGTACTTGGTTCCGAAAAACCGGTTCGCAACAAAGCATGGTACGGCGAAGAGTGTCGCATTGCAAATGATGAAAAGAACGCTGCACGCATGGCAATGCTTCAGTCAATTGAAACGCGAACTGCGACTGAGCGATATAGGGAAAAAAGAAAGGAGGTAAACCTTCTCTGTAGGCGTAAGAAACGGCCGTGAAGAAAGCGCGAGAGTAAGAAAATTGAGACATACAGATGGAAGAACTAAGCCCGAAAATTCTACCAAAAAGTCAAAAACAGAACTAATGGACATGGTTCAGAGCCCCCCTTCTGAAGACAAAGACGGAAATCTTATCGCTGATGTGCAGAGCATGTTGGGAATATGGAGAGATCATTTCTCTGCGCATAACACATAAGATATCCAGTGACGATGAGACAATCGATCACACTTTGGATGACAACGTCGACTGCCGCCTCCTAACCAAGACGAGGTCAGAACAGCTATTGCCCGGCTGAAGAACAACGAAGCCGCAGGAGCCAATGGATTACCGGGGGAGCTGTTTAAGGCCGGCGGCGATGAGCTGATAAGGTACATGCATCAGCTCATTAGCAAAATTTGGTTAGATGAATGCATGCCCGGCGATTGGAGTCCCAGTGTACTATGTCCCATATTTAAAAAAGGTGACTCGAGTATCTGTGCCAACTATCGTGGAATAAGCCTTTTATCCATAGCATATAAGGTTCTATCAAGTATAATGTGCGAAAGACTAAACCCAATTATCTCTGACCTGATTGGGCTATACCTGTGTGGATTTAGGCCTGGAAAATCGACAAATGGCCAGATTCTCAGGCTACGCCAAATCCTAGAGAAGACCCACAAAACACAAATCGACACCTGTCATCTATTTGCCCATTACAGGGCGGCATTCGATAGCCCGATACGGGAGAAACTTTACGAAGCAATGTCTGAGCTTGGTGTTCCTGCAAAACTCATACGCCGTTGCAAGATGACCTTGACGAACCCCAAATCCGCAGTGAATCTTACCGAACCTTACAAAACTAGTAGAGGCCTCAGGCAAGACGACACCTTATCGTGCGAGCTCTTTAACATCTTAATGGAGAACGTTATGAGAAAAGCTGCAGTCAACATGAATTAAACCATCAGCAGCAAAAGTCACATGCTGCTCGCGTATGCTAATGATATAGATATCATTGGACGGTCAGTTAGGAAGATCAAGACTCCGCTGGAGGGATTAGGTTGACGAATCCCTGCGTACACTTGGCATTGCAAACTGGAGAGATAAGACAAAAGATCGAACTGGTTGGCGAAATGTGTTATCTCGGTTTTCTAAGGTCCCTGCCCCCAAGGGTTATTCGAGACAGGATAAGTAAGTAAATAGAAATTGTCGTTCTCTTTGTATTTGTAAAAGTTGTCTGCGAAAGTCTCAAATGTAAAATCAATTACAGGGTTGTTATGCCAAAGTAATTCCATACGAAAACAATTGTTTAGTATTCGCTAAGACAGAAATTTTGTTATTTTAACTATTTAAACAAACAAAAGTATGACCACATGCGTTCAAAATGTAACGGAGTCCGAAGAGGAATTATTCATGAAAACTTTTGCGAGGAAAATCAGCGTTGTGTGGTACTTTTCTCCAATAAAAATTTCCGAATAGAGATAGATGACAAAAATGATTATTAAAAGTTCGCAAGAACTAAATACCAGGCGTAAAACAAAAAAAAATTAATTACAATTGGCTGACAACGAAATCCGAACAAACACGTTTCGAACCCTCAAAAAAAATGCTAAAAGTAAATACTTCTCGAATCCATTTCGAATACACGGTGAAATATTTTTCATTTTTGTTGTTTGGATGCTAATATAACGTGTTTGTAGCTTCTCGCAAATATAGTATACTTGTAGCCAAACATATTGTGTTTGATATTCAATATAACATTTTTCGGACACACTGATTAATAGGTATATTATGTATATTTGTGACCCAAATGTGACTATGTTTGTTGAAAACTGCTGCAATCAAAAACGTGACATACAATAAAGAAACAAAAAGCGGCAGATCTTTAATTCACGAAAACAATCCTTGCAAACGTGTACATGCTTCCTGCATTATGTTGCTTTCGCAGCGTGTTTGAGATCCGTTGCAAGTTCCAAAAAACAAGTAAAACCGGTTTACTTTTGCGAGAGGAATTTCATGTAGTAGCAGTAGACGTTGTTGTGGTTCTAGGCAACAATAACAGGCACTTTGTTTTTGTTTCATTCCCTTCAGTTGTCAAACTCTACACGAAAATATGCCAACAATACAAGTATCACAAATGCCATGAAAAAAATGAAATCAGCTGTTCTACTGCTGTTTATTTTACTATGATGCAAACGAATTCGTTCTGTGTCCGCAAATGATTTCCGATTCGGACAAAATCTACGAAGAAGTGAGTCCGTCCCGAATTCGAAACGAATTCGTATGGCACCCTGGATTATGCTTATAACATGATAGCAGCGATTTTATCTTTATTTTGAGGGCTGATACTGTCGAATTTAACACAAATATGTACCCATAATCAACGAATCGCACTATGTGATCCGACCTATTTACGGGCCTGAGTCAATTATCTCAGATAGGCGTGGACATGATCTTGAGGAGTTTCTTGGAGCAGACTAAATGTTTGCTCGGTGGGGCTTACGCTAAATCTCGTTAGTTCGTAGTACTACTCGGTACTAATAAGACTAGGTAAGTCATTCACCGACTGCGGCCAACACCAAAGACCTATCTAAGCCCATCATTCAGAAATTGTTGATTTTAAACCTAAAAATCGGATATAGTAAAACATCCTCCATAGCTCAAACTAACAACGGAAGGGCTTAATACGGAGTGACTGAACCTAGATTTTACGGTGACGGTTGTCGTCAAATATTTAAATAAATTCCCGTGGAGTCATCAACCGACTACATTATTTCTAATTGAATTACAAAACTGCATTTCAATTCCAAACATCCGTTCATTTATAATTTATATTCGAAATTAAAAGAAAATCAGTCTAAGATAAATTGAAATGGAGTTTTAAATATTATTAAAAATAATAATTGCCATAGTTTTTTAAGTCGCAAATAATGTATTTTAAATTTCAAATGCTCTAATTTTGAATAGCTCTTGAAACTAGGGATTCTATTATTTAGCGAGTGGTGCAATGGTTAGTGTGCGCGGCTCTTGTACATGAGATCCTGGGTTCGAACCCTGCTCTGATCACCTTAAAATTTCTTTCAGCGGCGGTCACCTCGCATAGTGACGACGAAACTATCGAGTATATAGCCATGAAAAGGCTTCTCAAAATACCGTTCGGAATCGGTGTAAAACTGTAGGTCCCGCTCAGTGAGTGAAAACTGGAAAGCGCACAGCCCAGTGATTGAGGGAAGTTCTCCCCTGTCCCTTCATGGGATGTAATGGGAAACCATTTATTTATTTTTATTAACGCCCACACCCATATGCTGAAAACTCCGTATTTTGTTATTGTTTGGATGCAAATATAAAGTCTATTTGGAACTTATCGCAAGTATAGTGTACTTGTGTCCAAACACATTGTGGTTGCTATTCAATATTATATGTTGGAGACACAATGCTTAATATGTTATAATACATGTGTTTGTGGCCAAATATAGGTATGTTTGGGATACAAATACCGCTGTGTTTGTTGCACAATTTACTCCTAATTGAGAGGCAGAGAATAAAAGAGGTACATAGAGAGATTATTCACAGACAAAGTTGAAAGCATTTAACTGTATTTTCACATTATTAAAGCTTTTGGTGACGTTGAAATCAGCTGAAAACTTAAAACATTGAGATACAAACACCTCTGTGTTTGTTGCAGAATTTATCCCTAATTGAGAGGCAGAGAATAAAAGAGTTACAAAGAGAGATTATTTACAGTCAAATGTGAAAGTGTGTAACTGTATTATTGCATTAGTAAAGCGTTTGGTGACATTGACACCTGTTGAGAACATGAACGTCAGAATCAACAACGAAAAGAGGCACAAAAAGGTAGCAGAATCTCATTGAATGAAAAAATAAGAACGCATTTAAGGCTAGTAAATGTGAAAAAGGGCCAGGTAAAATATTTTTGTTTGTCAGTAATTCGTTAAAAATATAGATTTATGTTGAAAAATTAGTAAATATAATATACACACTAGCTGACCCGGCAGACTTCGCCCTGCCGACAAAATTGAAATGAATTCACAAATGAATTCACACATTTTATATAGCAAAACACATCATCACAAAAGTGTGCTTAAAACGGAAATGCGTAGATATTTCTCGATGTTTTTTTTTGGAACGAAGTTATGGGCTAAATGGAAAAAATTAAACAGCTTTTTTCTATCAACTTTATTACATCCCAGTATTATCAACTATATTGGGTACTTTTGCTTTGGTTTGTGTCTAGACTAACATATGGAGGGAAAATTCTTGTTTAATGGGAAGTCTATCTATCTATATATCTATACATATATAAGTATAGCTGGACCGGCAAACTTCGGTTTGCATTAAAAGTTGTTGTAATACCCAAGTGTGAACAAAATTATTTTGTTCCATTATGTTTGCAGTAAA
This sequence comes from Phaonia tiefii, assembly GCA_963931995.1. NCBI lineage: Eukaryota > Metazoa > Arthropoda > Insecta > Diptera > Muscidae > Phaonia > Phaonia tiefii. The sequence continues at coordinate 74,240,380 of OZ008367.1, read as the reverse complement.
TGAATATATCTGCTGGCGTTCCGACACGGGATAATGCCAGGTTTGGTTGACAATGGGCAAATAATCCTGTAGAATTTAAAATAACTATTTGTTAGAAGTAGTTGTTTAGATTTCGATCGTGTGCTGATTTGTCAAAAAAGCTTCTCATTATACTATTATAGCTGTACCCGTTGCGCTTCGCTACGCCTGAATTGTAATTTTAATGAATCACAATTTTGTTAGTTTTTTTCTATTTATTCAAGTGCTCTAGGATATACAATATGTCTGGTTTTGCCATCTGGTGCAAATGTATATTAGCCGGAAGGTTTACATACACGTGAACATGCAACATATATTGTCCGTGGGAAAACACGAATTTGTCAAATTGAAGCGACTGCCCTTGCGCTTTGTTAATGGTCATCGCAAATGGCAACATAATCGGAAACTGGAATCTTTTCAAATCGATGGGCATGACTGTAGGTATCATGGGAATGCGTGGCATCAGTACATCAGTTTGTTTATAATTTCCAGTGATTATAGTAGCCTCTATAAGATTATTCTGAATATTTTGAAAAAAAATCATTATTAGGATTACGATATTTAGGAAGCTCTCGAAACTGACCTCTATGATATTCACATTCATTCGTACCTATGGTCACGTTTTTAGCGTCATAGTCTGAGATTTTCAATAGCCGTATTTTTATTGGTTTTCCCCAAAAAGTAATTTGCATCATATCAGTAGTATATGTACCGAACCTCACATTCCTACACTGTATCAAACAATTGTTCGTACACCTGGCAGTTGTGAACATATTTCAATGTATCTCAAAAGGCATATGGCCGATATGATTCAAATATTTTTTTTAAAGTTAGAAGCATTGAACTTTAAACAAAATGATTTAAATCGAATCGGCCATATATTTTTTGAGATACATTGAAATATGTTGTCAAGTGCCTGGTTTACGGACAATTGTTTGATATAGTATATGTGGGCAGCACCTCGGCCCATTTTCCCAACTAGCTTCCAAATAGCCTGTTCATATATGTAGGCCAACTGTAACATACTGTGAAATTTTCAGAACGATCAAACTATTATTATGACTGCCATAACGGTTTATGTTAAAAGGGGCCTGGTACATCCCACTACCACTCTGGCTGTAATTCATAATGTATCAACAACATATATACCAAATCTCAACTTCGTACCTCTGATAGTTCATGAGATATAGCCTTTTAAAATGTCAAATGGTATGGGCGGTGCCACGCTGCTTTATCCAAGCACTACCAAGTAAAACCAAGGACTATCAGTAGATCATCAGTACCACATTGTGAAATTTTCATAACAGTCGGTACAGTAGAAAAGCCGTCAGAGCGGTTTTTGAAACGGCCTGGGTTGCCCTTTTCATTAAGGGGTTTGAAAAGTAGATGTTGGCCGATTCTCAAACCTACCCGATATGCACACAAAATTTCATACATATCGGTCCAGCCGTTTCGGAGGAGTAAGGTAAATGACATTGTGACACGAGAATTTTATATATATACAGATATACATATGTGTACATTGCATTTCACAAGGTAATTTGCTTCTAAATATATTTATTTTTGGGAGGAAACACGCATATGTTTCCGCGTAGGTAACCGCATGTTTGGGAGCAAACACGCACATACTTTACGTAAGTATATAGAGGTTTTGGAGGAAACGCACGAATACTTTCACGTAAGTACTACATATGTGGATGAATTTGGGATAAAATACGCGTATGGTTCCACATGAAAGCATGCATGTTGGCGGTAAATATAGTAATGTTTGAATTTAAATATAAGTGTGTTTGGGGCTGGCAATTATATTTATAGTTAGAGTGTATTCCAAACATATACTAGGTTCCTGGAGAATGTGTTTTTGGGAGAATATGTTACAAAGGTGTTGTTTTTCAGCGTGCATATCCTAATCGTACAATTATTTTTAATGCACATTGGATATATGGCTGCCAATAATTTCAGAATAGTTTCAGATACAATTTCATTTAAAAACAATTTAGAGCTAATTAATCAAATACAATATTTAACTTAATATAACGCACGCCGACTTGTAGTGATGCAAACAAAAGGAGAAGAAGAAGGTACATGGAAAAACAAAAAGCGAACACGAAGGATATCCGTGAGTATGAATGAAGTATATTAGGTTACAGGATGATATAAAACCACTCGAGAACAAAAAAAAATCAACGCTAAGCATCCAGATTCATACTCATATTAAGTGGTTAAACACGGACACTAGAAAGGAAGCATTTTCCACCCAAACCCTTAACGCATCCGTGGGATGGTGGTGCGGAGCCTGGGTGAAGTAATTCACAAAAGATTTAAATGCAATTCGTGTTCATATTGTAAAGTAAAGTAAAGTAAGATGAAGTAAAACAAAGCAAAAAGAATAAAAACTAAAGGAAAAAAGGATAAATTTATGTAGATTTTCTATATTGTACATTACGGTTATGTGAATGCTAGACAAGAAAGGCGACAAAGTAGATTAAGTGCTCGTGTACATAGAATCAACGTACCGTTAACTTGCTCCTTTGCGCTTCTCTTTAGATTTGTGGTTAACGCCTTAGGAGTACGTTTGGAGGCGACTCACCACTGCAAGGACATGAGCACACAAATACTCGTTTATAGCGTTGTAAGTATTCCAACTAGTTTTCCCGGTTACAAACATTCTTCACGGTTCTCGTGTTGCAGCATAAATCCGTGCTCAGCACTCAGCTGAAAAACGTAACGTAACTTTGTTTTATTTCCTCGTCCTCGTACGTTAAAGTGGCTTAAATTTATGGCTTATGTTTTAGTTGAAACATGTTTGAAAATCCGCTCGAATGTTTGCAAAAACTCATTATTCTGCATTCGCGTTAAAGCAACGTGTTTGCGGTTGATGCATAGAGCAACAGAGGAGGAGAGCTTTTGGCCAAGTGACAAAGGACGAAGAGTGAACGTTGAAATGCCAGAGCATATATGTGTATGTATGCCACTGACATGACCCGTTCACGTAGGAAATTACGATGTTGTTAAAAGAATCAAGAGGTTGACATCTCTGAAACTTAGAGGACAAGTCGCTCTGGGTAAACTCGTGATTTCATTGATCAAATTTTTTATACATAAAACTATTTAAAATATGACAAAAAAAAGGTGGCAGAAAATAAGGTTTCAGAACAGAACCACGTTGAGGTGCAAATTAAGTTTAAGGTAGGCTTGGCCTTAAAACTACTGCTGGTAGTGTACACGATGAATAGTAACAGCCCCAGCATATTGCAGGAAACATGGACATGTTTGCAAGCATTAGTTTCATGAATAGAAGATCTGCTGCTTTATTGTTCTTTGTTGCCTGTCTCGTTTTTGTTTTCTGGGGGTTTGGACAAACAAACCTACTTTTAGGTTATAAATACATATATCATAACCTATAGATCATTCTGTCCCAAACATGTTATATTGAATGACAAACACAGCATGTTTATGCACAAGTATACTATATTTGCGACAAGCTACAAACACATCATATTTGCATCCAAATATCAAAACAAGACAGATTTTTGGGATACAGAACAGCGACACGCTTTAAACTCCGTCTTTTTTTTTTGTTACTTGGATTCAAATATAACGTGTCTGTAGCTTGTCCCAAATATAGTATACTTCTGCCCAAATGTACTGTATTTGCTACTCAATATTGCATGTTGGAAACACAATGATTAATAGGTTATAATATATGCCTTTGTGACCGAAATGTGACTTTGTTTATTGAAAACTGCTGAAACAAATACGTGACAGAAAATAGAGAAACAAAAAAGCAGCAGATCTTCAATTCACGAAAACAATGCTTGCACGTAAGTATATGAATGTTCCAAACATATAACGGGTTTTTCAACAGAAACGCTACAAAAGTAAATCGATAGGGATAACAAACGACGCCATATTTTTCCCCGCTCTTTTGACATTTCTCTTCAGTAAGGTTTGCCATTTCATCATGAAAAGATACACGAGCCAACAACGAGTCGAAATTATTAAAATTTACTACCGAAATTTGGAGTCAGTGGCCTCAACTTTAAGAGCGCTACGTCCAATTTATGGTCGTCATAATCGTCCTACCAGATCAACAATTGAGCGTCTAGTGAACAAATTTGAATCCACAGGCACAGTACAAAATGTTCCCGTGCCAGTGAGACAAAGAAGTGTCCGTAGTGTTGAGAATATTGCTGCCGCTGAGGCTTCAGTTCAAGAAAGCCCAAATGTGTCTCTCACACGTCGTTCTCAAGCGTTGGGCATCTCTGTGACGTCGTTGTGGCGAATTTTGCGAAAAGGTCTTGGCCTACATCCTTACAAGATCAAATTGACGCAAGAGCTGAAGCCGATTGACCCCCATAAGCGTCGTATGTTCGTAAATTGGGCTGAGTAACAACTTGAAAATGATTCGATTTTCATCGGAAAATCATCTTCAGCGATGAGGCTCATTTCTGGCTGAATGGCTTCGTCAATAAGCAAAATATGCGTTATTGGTCAGACAGCAATCCACACGTAATCCATGAGTCATCATTGCATCCCGAAAAAAATTACGGTTTGGTTCGGTTAATGGGCCGGCGGCGTCATTGGGCCGTACTTCTCCCGTGATGATCAAGACCGGCACATTACTGTGAATGCGAATCGCTACCGTTCAATGATAACCGAATATTTTTGGCCCCAAATGGGTTAATATGGACTTGGAGGACATGTGGTTCCAACAGGACGGCGCCACAAGCCACACAGCGAATGCCACAATCAATTTATTGGAAACCAAGTTTGGTGAACGTGTTATCTCACGAAATGGCCCAGTCGATTGGCCGCCTCGGTCGTGCGATTTATTTCCGGTGGGCTACGTCAAGTCTATGGTCTATGCCAACAAGCCAGCGACGATTGATGAACTTCGCACGAATATCGAACGTGAAATTGCAGCAGTATCGGCCGATTTATGCTTGAAAACCGTCGAAAATTGGGTTCAGCGTCTGGACTTCTGCAAGCGTGCCCGTGGTGGCCATGCCAAAGAAATCGAGTTCCGTACATAATGGCATCGAACGTACTTTCACAGGCATAAAGAATTTCATTGATGTCTAAACCCGGTTTTGTTTTACTTAAAAAAACTTTTGGAGCGCTCTTATTGAAAAACCCCTTATCTTGGTTCCTGCATAATGTTGCAGGGGCCGGATTTTTCAATGTGTATATAAGTACTTAAGGTCCATCCAGTTAATGATTTTTCCACACCAGCGAATCAATCGTACCGTGCCATCTGTTTTTATTTATTTTTTTATCTGTTTCTAAATTTTTGCAGTTTCTGCTAACGCTTGACTTTTTTTCATTGTTGTTTGTACTCCCTATGCGATAATGAGTGTAATCCCTGACAGAACTAGGCTCTAGTCAAATCAGCTGATGACAGTTTTTACCATCTTTTGACGTATACTCACATGGTTTTTACTATTTGCTGTAGGTTTCTACATTACCTAGGTTAAGACAAAAAAGCAGGTAACACGACACCTAGAATTGTGGTTGGATCTTAAGGATCTAGGCTAGTTAGGGGAAGGGGAACAGGACCATCTGTCGCAATCAACCACTAAAGCAGCACTATGTCTTAATAACTACACTGTAGCATTTAGACCGCAGTTTATCTCGGCCAGGTTAGCCATATCCTTATTCGTTAAACTTTGCCGTTTACACCCCCAATTAGAGATTAGATTGACACTTCAGGAAGCAACTTTGTGCTTAGACAAAATTTAGAGCAACTCAGTGCTGAGACCAAATTATCGACGACATTGGCACAACAGAAAAATTAAACTGATCAGTTTTGTACAAATTTGTTATATTTTTGAAATATCTGAACCTTTAAAATGGGATCAGTTGGTCAAATCGGACCGGATCGGAGTTGATTTTGATCTAGAATTACCGTATCTAATATTTCTACAGCATAACGCATTCACCAGGATGGCCGTCAGTGGTGGTGCAATGGTTAGCGTGCGCGGCCGTTGTACATGAGAACCTCGATCACCTTGCTTAGTGATAGCGACACTATCGAGTACTTAGCTATGAAAAAGCTTTTCAAACTTCCGTTCGGAACGGGTGAAAAATTGTAGGTCCCAATTAGTGAGTTTAAACCTAGAAAGCGCTCATCTCGCAGACTGTGAGGAGCTCTCCCCAATCACTTCGTGGGATGTAAAGGGACAATATCACATTCACAAGTGGGGAGACTTACTTCAACTTGCAAACAAGCCAGGGTCCTCTGGCCTCAGGTGGACAGGAAGAGGACTATGCAACTACTTAACTTGCCGAGAGGCAGGTTAGTTGTCTGTGTTACGGGACGTTGTCTTGTAGGAAAACACGCCCTAAGATTGGGACATAGAAACTCCACTCTCTGTAGATGCTGCATTTAAGAGGACGAGGAAACGACGAAACACCTTCCCTTGGATTACCCTGCTGTGGCAGGACTGAGACGTAGGATATTCGGAACACATTTAGTTAACACCGTAGCCCTACAGGATATTCCTGTAGGTCTTATAGACAAATTCATTGAAAGGGCAAATTGGCTAGACGACTAGTCAATAGTTGCTATAGAGGAAACTGCAGGTATGGGCTTCTTTAGACTAAGTATGATAGACAGCGTGATGTCTTGCAGCTTTTTCAACCAACCAACCAACATTCACCAGGGGAAGTACAATTATCTGATATTTCGTCAACACGCTGAAAAATATCACCCCAGCAACATATTGCAGGAACCATGTATATGTTTGCAAGCATTGTTTTCGTGAATAGAAGATCTGCTGCTTTTTGTTCCTTTATATTTATTGTTCTTGATTTCAGCAGTTTTCAACAAACAAATCCACTTTTGGGTTACAAAATATATATATATAATATAACCTATTAATCATTGTGTCCCAAATGTGTTATATTGAATAACGAACACATTGTGTTTGGACACAAGGTTACTATATTTACGACGAGCTATAAACATTTTATATTTGCATCCAAACAATAAACAAAGACAAATTTTTCAGTGTGCAGGTGTAGTAACGTTTTGTTCTACGTGTAGGAACTGAATCCGCTTAACGTTTAGAGTTACACCAAAACTTTACTAAAATCGTGTTTATTAAACAAAATTTACTGCATGCACCTTCAGAATCTATAAGAAATTATTGCAGACAGTAGTCCGAGGCCTTCGGCCACGGACTGACCCTGAAGGCTGTGTCAGAGACACGGCCATTAAGTTTAACGTAGAATACGCCATCCGATAAGACAGAAAACATATATAACAATAAATTCATTTGCTTATATTATTTATCATTTATTGTTATATATGTTTTCTGTCTTATCGGATGGCGTATTCTACGTTAAACTTAATGGCCGTGTCTCTGACACAGCCTGCAAGGACAGTCCGTGGCCGAAGGCCTCGGACAACTGTCTGCTGTAATTTTTATATCGGGTGTTTTTTTTAGGGGTATAGAACTTCGAATTGAAATAAAACACAAGAAAATCGTTTTAATGTCCATCAATTTGGCTTTATTGGAAGGATAGTTTTATGCCATTAATGTTTAAATATGATTTCGGGCATGTGGCCGCCGCGGCTGGCTCGAATAAAGCCAATTCTACAGGTCCAATTTGCAACCACTTTTTCGAGCATATGGGGCCGTATGTGGGCAATAACGCCACGAATGTTGGCTTCCAATTCCCCTAACGTTTCTGGTTTGTTGGCGTAGACGAGCGACTTCGCATATCCCCAAAGAAAATAATCCAATGGTGTCAAATCACACGATCTTGGTGGCCAATTGACAGGTCCATTCCGCGAAATTATGCGCTCATCGAATGTTTCCTTCAATAAATCGATTGTGACGTGCGCTGTGTGGCATGTAGCGCCGTCTTGTTGGAACCACAACTCATCCACATTCATGCCATCCAATTCGGGAACAAAATAGTCGGTTATCATGGCTCTATACCGGTCTCCATTAACGGTAACTGCCTCTCCAGCATTATTTCGGAAGAAGTATGGCCCAATGACTCCACCAGCCCATAGAGCACACCAAACAGTCAGTTTTTGTGGATGTAATGGCGTTTCAAGGGTCTCATGTAGATTCTCTTCACTCCAAATGCGGCAATTTTGCTTGTTGACGTAGCCATTCAACCAAAAATGAGCCTCATCACTGAACAAAATTTTGCGATGAAAATGGACGGAGCTTGCGGTAAACTTCGCGAACTGAACCATTATTTTCGAAATTACTTTGCACGATTTGCAAGCGTTGTTCTTTTGTCAAACTGTTCATGATGAAATGGCAAACCAAACTGAACATAAATGACATTAGAGTTGCCAGATTTGACCACAAAATGCCAGTTTTATCTCTATTCGAAAAACAAACCTCTAAAAAAAACACCCGATATTTACCAACGGCATTTGATTCAAGTCCGTTTAAAAAAAAATATTATGTTCAATTTTTTTAAACTTAATTTAATTTATATATTTTAATTAATATTTTTATTGAAATAAGTTCTGCGAATGTTGAGAGGGCCGCCCTAATATTAAAAAGGTTTACCTTATCGAGTCTTCGCATTAGCATTCGAGCGTTGTGTGAAAGCTTTACGCTTTACAATTCAAAATTAATGTTACAACAGCTTTATTGAAGCTTTCGCAAAAAAGCTTTATTACGTTAGCTTACTGTTTGTTTCACTTTTTACTAGATACTTGTTGCCAAGCAACATTAGCTTGCTGTTCGTTTCACTTTTTATTAGATACATGTTCCTAAGCAATGTTGAGCAACCAAAAACACTCAACCAAACACCACACATATGTTTGCGTGTATGTGTTTAAACAATTTTCATTTGAGAAATTAAAATACTAGAAATATATCAACCAATATGAAATGTATATCAAACCAAAGATAACATCTTCATTTACCTACAAAAAAAAATTAAAAAAAAATTCATCTAGCCGTTTCCTCAAATTCAATGAAATAAAGATTAGAACAATAAAAACCTGACATGACTCCTCATACCGTAAGGTAAGACGTATTCTACGTCAAAAAATTACATCCCATGACGGTATTAGGGAGAGCTTCTTACAACCAGTGAGATGAGAGCTATCGGGTTTTACTCTCACTGATTGGGACCTATATTTTTGCATCGCTTCCGAACGGTATTTTGAGAAGCATTTTCATGGCTAAATACACGATATTGTCGCCTTCACTAAGCGATGTGGCCGCCGTCGAAAGAAATTTAAAGTGTTCAAAGCAGGGATCGAATCCACTTTCTCTCGCACAAGAGACGCGCACACTACCATTGCACCACCAACGGCCACAACTTCAGCTGCAGAATCTAGTGAAATATTTTCCCTGGACTTTTTTTGCCGAATCAACAATAGAGACAATAATCCGACAATATAAAACGAATGAAATTCGACGTTTAACAGCCCTATTCTGGCAGGGTTACAAAAGTCACCACGGTTACTATTTGACAGCAATGTGACAATTGTCACAAATCGGTATTCTGACACATTTTTTTGGTGACAAAAGTAACAAAAACTGTTACCTGCCAAGGAGGAGGTAACAGTGCGTGACAGCTGTTTTATTTGCCGGAAAGTTGATATAAAATCATTTTATAAATTCTGCAAGTCTACCTACAATAAAACTGTATGTAGGAAAAGTTTATATATTTTGTACCAAAACGACCAGACGGCGTAATTAAATGACGGAAGGACTTTTGTTACTTAGTCCTATGATAGTGGAGCAGAAAGAAGAACTGGCTGTTGTGTTAGAAAGATTGTAAATGCGCGAAAAGGATGTTGTTGAGTAATATACCTTTAAAAAATACCGATATTATCGGAAGCTGCCAAATAATAAGTATAATTGGGCTTTTTTTTTTAAAATAAATAGTTAGCAGAAAAGTGAGGTTAAAAAACGTTTTTTAATTAGCTCCACTATGGGCTTAGAAAAATAAATATGTTTATACACTGATTTATAGACCTTAGAAAGACCTTTTTAACGATACCCATTTCAACCAGATCGGATTATAAATCCAGGAGATACGAACGATTATATACTCAAGCTTTAAAGGCCTATATTTCAAGGACTTGGACCGACCGTGGGGGGGGGGGAAACAACTTTTTGAACTCAGTGCAGAAGCTTTGATATAGATCAGAGAGTTGGCGCTGAAATAAATTTCTTCTTTTATATGGCGCGGATGTGCAGGAGTATTCCTTCCGCTTAGCATCTCTGGATGTTCCTTGAGGAAGGCAATATAGCATTCCAGCTGTGCCTTTGCGGTGCGCTCAATTTTCCTAAATAATAATGTATTAATTTAAATTCAATAAAACATAGATATATTAAATACTTACTTTTCCTTTTTTTATCGCGTTCATTTTGTGCAGAAAACCATATGTTTTTGTTTTTTGTCCCTGCTTTTGACAAGCTGTTATTGTGAGGTGAATTATTTGATACGAGGTGAATTTTTCGATGTCACTGTGTTGCCAGAATACCAGATACAAACAATGGTGACAACTATGTAACAATTTTGTGGTTACAATTTGATTGTTACCAAATGTACAGAATTGGGGTGTTAGTGTCATTTCATGAAGGTGTTAACTCGCTATTTTTCAAAAACAGTATTTTCCATCTTTTAATGTTTCCATGGTATCAGATTTTGTTTTAGATGAGAGAAAAGTCAACATCTAAATATTTAGATTATTAAAATTTAATTTTAAAATTTTTTACCATGGAAGCATTAAAAGAAAGAACATATTGTTTTTGAAAAAAAGTGAGTTAACACCTTCTTCCTTCCACCAGGGGCTTCAACTGTTATTACAACATTCCCCTTGACAAAAAGCACCCACCTTAATGTAATGAAAACAATAATGAATTATAATCGTTGATGTATTTTGACATTAAAAGTTGCTTCTAATAATTGAAATGATTGTTTATGGCCAAAATGGTAAATGCACCTTTCTCCACATAACTTCGAATCGCACCCTCTATGATTATTCGAAACAAACAACATAAGGAGATTATTCCAGAAGTGATGAAACTTTATAAAGTTAATGATCAAAATATAAAATTATTATGATTATTGTGGCATAAGTTAATGATCAAAGTGGACCACCACCCAGTGGGGCGTATATGAATTTATAGGTTGGCACATAAACGTTTTGATATATTGAATATTATGATATGATATTCATTATTTCCTCTGGCATTTAGCAAATATGAACATGTTTGCAGATTTAATCATGGTTTTTGCAAGTGTTAACGTCAAAAGAAAACAAAATAAATTATTTTATGTTTTTTTTCTTCTTCGTCTTCTTTATTTTGTTGAATATAATAAAGTATAGTATTATTATTACGTTTTGATGTAATATGGGGAGGATGATTTGTTTTATGGGAACGACAGTGGAACACGGCCAGAGATATATGTATGTTATAAAATAGAAGAAGTTTCTCTTTTCATTTTTATTGGATGTTACCAGTGACCTGTGCTTTTTCTACTTTTATACTCCCCCGTCTGGAGCTATAGTTTTACACCAATGATGTAGAAAAGTTTGTAGTTGCGGGACCGGAACCCGCATTCTCATGTACAAGAGTCAGGCAAGCTAACAATTAAGTTAGCGAGACTACTTTTATAATCAAGAAAAATGCCTGGAACAAATCATATAGGGAAAATGATTGAAAAAAATCGCTGTGACAATACACCATTTCTGGTTCCGATATTGTCTTTACTCAAAAACTCTATACTTGCGAATGCCAAATCATTTTCCTTCTTTTTCACATGCCTCAGCCAGGTTCCACTGTCTGTTGGTTTGGCTTATTTATGAACTGAGTGATACCGTATGGCCATGGTTGTTGGAAATAATAAGTGATAGCGCGTGTTAATTTTCTTTTCTTTCATTCATTTCAGCCACAATATCGTTCCTCACATTTTGGTTTATTAATACATTAAAAACTCAGATAAAAAAAAAATCCATCAAGAAAATTACAAAGAGAGGGATTCATGAACACTTTATTCAACAAATAATTGTTATTTATTTGTTCAATTTTGACAATATTGTGTCGGCAAGAAGGTCACTTTGGTTTTCTTATATAGATGGCGCTTTTGTCATTTTTAAATGCTTTTGATCAGCTGACTAAATTCTTTGTTATACAGCTACACAGCTGACATTTCAAGTTTAAATTTGTGATAAATAAATAAATAAAAGGTTTCCCATTACGTCCCATGAAGGGATTAGGGAGAGCTTCTTACAAACCAGTTATCTGTGCGCGTTCTAGTTTTACACTCACTGATTGGCACCTACATTTTTACACCGGTTCCGAACGGTATTTTGAGAAGCTTTTTCATGGCTAACTACTCGATAGTGTCGCCGTCACTAAGCGAGATGACCGCCGTCGAAAGAAATTTAAGGTGGTCAGAGCAGGGATCGAACCCACGATCTCATGCACAAGAGCCGCGCACACTACCATTGCACCACCGACGGCCACTTGATATGTGATGATTTGTGATATGTCACATTATTTTCGTTGCAGTGTTCATTTAAATCGTGTGGTGAACTGTTGGGTGTGGTTTAGTCTCAATTTATCATTCACACTGCCAGACAAGTGTAACGTTTTCCAAGCGTAGGCAGCCTGCGACGAACTTATGCTACAACGGAGAATAGACTTACTTACCTCTTTATCCGGTCTCGAACAACCCCGGGGGGTCAGGGACCTTACAAAACGAAGATAACACATTTCGCCAACCAGTTCGATCTTTTGCCTTATATCTTCAGTTGGCAATACCAAGTGTTCGCAGGGATTCGTCAACCTGATCCCTCTCTAAAGAGTTGTTCGAGACCGGATAAGTAAGTAAGTAGGTACCCAGCAAAAAATTTTTAGGGTTTTGGAAGCACTAGAAGCCATTACAAATCCGGCATACCAAACTGCAATGAAGTATGGAATCACAAGCGAAAAGACCATTCTATAGCATACAGTTGTGCCACCGAGATAGCGATATTGTAAGGCAATGCTAATTCTTTTCTTGTCGCTCGCTTACTGCACTGCAATAAAGTAAGGCAATAATCTTCATATCTTTCATATCTTCTAGACTGCAATGAATGAAGTGCCTTTGGTCGCCTTTAAGTAATGCTTCCAAGTGGGACATCTCATACAAAAATCATGCCTTATTTCAGCAGGTTTGTAAGCGATTGCCACCATGTTTTCGCCTTACAATTCTGCTTCCGGGTAAGCAATGTTTTTTGCTGGAATACCAATATTATTCATTGCTTCGTAGAGTTTCCCCCGTATCGGGCTATCGAAGGGCGCCTTATAATCGACAAATAAATGATAGGTGTCGATTTATTTTTCGTGGGTCTTCTCCAGGATTTGGCGTAGCGTGAAAATCTGGTCAGTCGTCGATTTTCCAGGCCTAAAGCCACACTGGTATAGTCAAATCAGGTCAGCGATAATTGGTTTTAGTCTTTCGCACATTATACTTGATAGTACCTTATATGCTATGGATAAAAGACTTATTCCACGGTGGTTAGCACTGAGACTCGGGTCGCCTTTTTTAAATATGCGACATAGTAAACTGAGACTCCAATCGCCGGGCATGCATTCATCTAACCAAATTTTGCTAATGATCTGTTGATTGCACCTTATCAGCTCATCGCAGCCATCCTTAAATAGCTCCGCTGGTAATCAATCGGCTCCTGCGGCTTTGTTGCTCTTAAGCCGGGTAATAGCTGTTCTGACCTCGTTTTGGTTAGGAGGGTGGCAATAGTCGTCCGCACTGTGATCGATTGTCCCATCGTCATTGGATATCTCAGATATCAGTAGCGCGGAGAAATGATCTCTCCGTATTCCCAACATGCTCTGCACTTCTGTGAAGAGATTTCCATCCATGTCTTTCCAGAAGGGTGCCCTGAACCTTGTCTATTATTTCTGTTAACTTTTTGGTAGAATTTTCGGGCTTCGTTCATCCATCTGTTTGTCTCAATTTCCTTGCTCTCGCGCTTTCTCCACTGCCGTTTCTTACGCCTAAAGAGATGGTTTACCTCCTTTCTTGTCTCCCTATACCTCTCAGTCGCACATCACGTTGCAATTGACTGAAGCATTGCCATGCGTGCAGCGTTCTTTTCATCATTTGCAATGCGACACTCTTCATCGTACCATGGTTTATTGCAAAGCGACTTTTCGAAACCAAGTACGGTTGTTGTGGCAGTTTTTGTAGAGTCGGAAATGGGTTTCCACTGCACTTCAGGATCGTCATCGGGAGGGGGTGGGGTTTGTGCCATAAGTTGCGAGAGCTTCGTTGCGTAAACTTTGACAACCTCTGGTTATTGCAGTTTTCCGAGGTCTAGCTTTCTTTGTGTCTGGCTTCGTACGATTTTCGCTCTACTTAATCTTGTGCGAACCTTTGCTGCTACCAGGTAGTGATCAGAATCAATGCTAGCTCCTCTGATCACTCGTTCGTCCATTACACTGGATGAGTGCCTTCCATCAATTACCACGTGATCAATTTGCTTCTTTGTTCTCGGATCAGGAGATACCCAAGAAGCCTTGTGGATGTCCTTATGCTGGAAACTTGTACCACTAATGACCATGTTTTTTGCCGCGGCAAAGCCAATCAGTCTTATACCGTTGTTGGAACTGTCAGCATGTAGACTGAAATTGCCAAAAGTTGGATGAAAGACATTCTCCCTGTCTACTTTAGCATTAAAATCTCCTAGTACAATCTTAATGTCATGGCAAGGGCAGGTGTCATACGTGTCCTCTAGGCGCTCGTAGAATATAGCTTTGGGATCGTCACATTTCCCTTCTGTCGGGGCATGCTCACAAATTAGGGAAATACTCGTATAAAAATTGGTCGCTTTCATGTGGCTTGTGGCTATACGTTCACTCACAGGATCGAACCTAGAGACTAGATGTCGCAGTCTTTTGCCGACTACAATTCCATAACCAAATTCAAGTTTTTTCTCATGGCAACTGTAGTATATATCGCAGTTTTTTGCCTTGTGCAGCCATGTCCTGTCCATCGCATTCCCTGAATAACGGTATTGTCAGCCTTATAACTTTCAAGGAATTCTGCCAATTGGGTACTTGCACCGGATCTATAGTTCGTAGAGTTCTTACATTTCAAGTGCATATCCGTAAATCGTGGACCTTATAACGTTTGCGGAGGTCGTCAACAAATAGGGGTGGTCTATGTTTTGTTTTTCGTTCTCGCATATTCATTGCCATTATGAACAGAGCGCATTGGAATATTTGTAGATAGCCAGACGGCTCTCCTATCACTTAAATCGAACAACACTGCATCTAAACTCGTTCGTGAATGTAAGGAAAAACTTGTCGAGCTAGGTCGGCTGGCCAATGTAGTTCTTACTCTGCGATACCAGGCCACAAGGGTTTCCTTGGGAATGAAAGGGCAGACGAATTAGCCAGGGCAGTATCCTCTTCCACCGAAAACTATATGGTGTCAGTCGCAACGCCTATAGGGTTGGTCAAAAGAAGTATTTTCCTGCATTACCTTGAACGAGCAAAGGCCAGATGGAATAGCACCGAAACGTGCCACATATCCAGAAACACAAGGCCAGAATATAACATTCACCGGATTAACTCCCTGATTATCCAAAATCGGGGGAACATATCAAGGCTAATTGCCGTGCTGACCGGGCACTGGCCAATCGGTAATCACGCAAGACGGCTGAATGTTCCATATAATGACCACTGCAGTTGTCCGTCTCTAAAGAATAGACGCCTAAAGAGTATAGGTCGTCCCTTCTTCAACAACCTCACTGAGATACACGAGATAGATCTAGGGGATCTAATGAGGTATCTCCGTTTAACAGATTGGATATAGACACTGTACATTAGACTGTCCGAAGTGATGTGGTAAGCAAGACGGTGTCTCAAGTCACTAATTGATGCCAGATAGTATCTTTAGCAACAGCGTGAACCAACCAGGACGCATTATCGTACGAGACATCGAGGCCCCCGTGATCTTGCAATTTGACACCATTCGTCTACTTTCCCTGGGGCTACGTGCAATGTATGGTATATACCAATAAGTCTCAGACGATGCCAGAGCTAAAGAATGAAGTCATATTCGCTATAAATGATACACCGCGCCGGAACTATACCAAAAAGTCATGAAAAATGTTGATACACGCATCATGTGTTGCCCGATCAGTCGTGGTGGTGGTGTATCATCCATTAATGTCATAGCCTAAAAACAGGATCATTTAAAAAAAACAGTTTGAGGAATTTTAGCGAGTGCCAATTCTGCGACCTTATTGAATAACCATATGCGACTTGGTCTACGGAAAGCTACCTGTGGTTGGAAAAATTTAATTTTGTTTTGAACTAATTTTATACAAAATGCAATGCTCTTTTCAATGAAAAAAAACCCCATACTCCTAACATCGCTAATATTGTGTCAAATTACACATGAAGTTCGGAAGAAAGTTCGGCGCTCAAAAATTGCCTTTGTAGGGGAATTTCACTCGAATAAACTACGAAACTATTTGTTGTTAAAGAAAAACTGTACAAGGGGGAAGTATGCTGAGAGGTAGAGAGCCATGGGCAACAAGAAAAAGCAAGAAAGCAAGCGGGAGAAAGGTCGCAGCGTGCGAAAGCGACTCGAAAACTTTAACAGCTGTTTTCTCGAAATGTTGTTTTCTGACCATAGATATCTTTCAGTAGACCAGGTCACATATATATACATGCTGAAAAATAACGACCCCAGCAACATATTGCAGGAACTATGTACATGTTTCCAACCATTGGTATCGTGAATTGAAGATCTGCTGCCTTTTGTTTCTTTATTGTCACAGACATCAGTGTTTTCAGCAGTTTTCAACAAACAAGTCCAAATTTGTGTCACAAATATATATATTATAACCTATTAATCATTGTGTCCCAAACATGTTATATTGAATAGCAAACACAATGTCATTGGACACAGTTATACTATATTTGCGGCAAGTTACAAATACCTTATAGTTGCATCCAAACAATAAAAAAAGACAACGTTTTTAGCGTGTAGGTATATATTTGAGGTCTAGCTATTTCTCTTAATTGTTAGCGTATAGAAAGTTCATACTACACGCTCTCAAGCTCAGTAAAATACACTCACTTGGATGACTAGTTTCGAATTCCGAAACAAGTTCATAATCGGATGTTCAACTACTGTGCCTGAATTGACAACCGTGGTAGGTCAATCTTCAATGGTATCGTATTCTTGTATGAACTTTTAAACGGGTGATTATGTTTGGTTTGGGGTTTCAGTGTTAAGTTGCTGCCAGTTCACGAGTAATTCGTGACATGTGTCAAGGTCAAAAATGTTGAGTTTACCTTGGCATTTCATCATGAATAGAATTACAAACAAACAACACTTGCAAATTATTCAGTTTTATTGTTAAAATTCGTGCTCTTTGAGAATGTGTTTCGTGATATGTGTTATTTATAATATAACATGTTTGGGACACAATGATTAATAGGTTATAATGTATGTATTTGTGACCCAAATGTTGGTTTGTTTGTTGAAAACTGCTGAAAACAAAAACGTGACAAACAATATAGGAACAAAATGCAGCAGATCTTCAACTCACGAAAACAATGCTTGCAAATATGTACATGGTTCCTGCAATATGTTGCTGTTGCCGTTATTTTTTTCAGCGTGTAAAATATTGTTTCGCTAGAACAAGAAAAACTAAAATGAAAAAGAATTTGGCGAGGGAGTGGGTCGCTTTCTGTTACATAGACAATAATAATAGACGGTCTTAAGCTAAGCGAACCAAGTAGAATCGTGGCGCACGCAAACCCTTACCCCACTGATATGCGTGTAGTTCTAAGTTACTGGGGAATTTATCGGGCCGCACCTCATTTATTTTGTTATTAAACAATTTGTCCGCCCTTAATGATTGTGCAATAAAACGATCTCTTTATTATATTAATATTCTGGCAAAAATCATATAAATAATTGACAATACAACATATAATCGTATTCATTGTATTGAATCCCAATTACAAAATCGAAAATGACCATAATGAAAATGTGTACACGTTCCATGGCAGGAACCATGGATACAGGATATACGACACGATACACAAATAAATAAACACAACAGACTTCTGTAGTTTTGTTGGTCATCCGATTATTAGGACTTAAATGGAGAGGAGGCAGCATAACGTCCAACACATATTGGAACACAAACAAGGCATTACGTTATAATAAATATATTTGTTTATGAAATGGAAAAATTAGAAAATAATTTTGTAATATTGACAATAAAGAGCAAAAACAAAAAACAGCAATTACCACATTCAGCATATTTTCGCATTCGCATCATCCTTTTGTATTTTGTGTTGGCCCTTTGGCCTAATTCGGTCAAAATGGTATTTTGGTCT
The DNA here is from genome assembly GCA_963931995.1 of Phaonia tiefii. NCBI lineage: Eukaryota > Metazoa > Arthropoda > Insecta > Diptera > Muscidae > Phaonia > Phaonia tiefii. Next base: position 74,221,991 of record OZ008367.1, on the reverse strand, counting down.
ACGCTTATAAATGCGTAGGTACCAATAAATTTCCTTGTTGTTTTATAAATTTGGCCAATAGTATTATTTTGTTTATATGAATGTGGATTGCGCTTGGTAATATTCAAATAGACATCAAGGGCACAAACAATTCTATCTCTCGCTTCCTCAATAATGGGATAAAATTAATATTTCTAAGGTCATAACAAAAAGCCGCAATTAACAACAGATTTAATAGGTGTGTACATTTTGCGATGGCCAGAATGGAATGGAAACGAGAATCCGACGCAAATATAAATGCCGATGTTTGCAAAAAAATAAAAAAAAAATACCGATACGCAAAACATATGGCGCCCATCTAATGGACACTGGGGCAACGTAAAATCATATGTGAAAGTAATATAACATTTTGCTCATCGAATGAACAAATGAGTTATAACACTATACAACATTTGAAGGGAAACTAATTAGAGCCTCAGCCATACAAAAGCCATAAGAAACTAATACGGCATTTGCGCCGGCCAAGATTAACGCATTTCGAAGGCTGACTACGTTAACCCACACGCTGAAAATTGTGTCTTTTTGTTGTTATTTGGACGCAAATATAACGTGTTTGTAGTTTGACCCAAACATAGTACACTTGTGTCCAAATACATTGTGTTTGCTATTCAATATAACATGTTTGGAGCACAATGTTTAATAGGATTACAATATGTGTACTTGTGACCCAAACGTGGTTTTGTTTGTTGAAAACTGCTGAAAACACTGCTGCGTGTCACCATAAAGAAACATAAACCAGCAAATCTTCAATTCACGACCGCAATGCTTGCAAACATGTACATGGTTCCTGCAATATGTTGCTGGGCCGAAATTTTTCAGCCTGCACGCTAACCCAGAAGGTTACTCATACATACAATCACAATGTGAAAAATCGGAAGTTTATTTTTGGAACGCAGTTCCTTATTGCACATTGCGGGATGGGGTCTAAATGAGAAACAATAAACAATTTTTATTTTAACACTATTATGCTACAACTAGAGTGTCCAAAACCGAAACCGAAAAACCGGGGAAACTGGTTAACCGGGTTTTTTAAAAAAATATATATTTCGAACAAACCGAAAACCGAGTTTTTTACGTCTGTTAACATCCTTAAAATAATTACTAATAAATAATTAATATAATAGGCCAAAAAAGCTTAAGAGAAGAATAAACAAAATATTGAAAAAATAAATGATATGATTTTCGAATTTGAATGTAATTTTGGAAAGGAGAAACGCGATTTATATTTTTTATTGAAATTTCAGAATGATTTTATGACTTAAATAAGAACTAATTAAAAATTAAGTAGGAATTTGTTTTTTTTCAAATTTAAAAATTTAAATTATTTAATAAGAAATGTTTTAAATTTAATAAGACTTTCATACAGGAAAATCTATTTCTAATTTGAATATAATTTTCGAATTTAAATCAGTTTAATCAGGGGGTTTTGTATGGCACAGCTGATCGAGAAGATGCTAGGAAAATTATGTAGAATGAGAGACCAAAGAAGACATACAGATTATAGACCATGCAGCAAACTAAGTTTAAATGTGCTTGAGTGATTCTAATGACAGCTAAATTATGGTTTATGCGGTTTGCATCGAACGAAAATACGCATTCCCTTTTATTTCTGTCCGTATTATGACAACCAAAGAGTAAATTACCAACCCAACTCGAACTCGATGAAATGGTATACTACCTCGTCGTAGAAGCTCTGTTATATTGATCTGTGATTTAATGTGAACTTGAACAAAATTTTTAAATTTTATATATGAAAAATGCATTTCAAAATGGAATTCTCATATTTAAAGAGAGTTGCAAGTGCTACCTGTTTAATTTAATTTTAAATAAAAAACTGAAAAAAACCGGTTCAACCGGTCTTTGACAAAATTAAAAACCGAAAACAGGTTTCTTGAAAAAGTGACTTTTTGAACAAACCGAAACCCGGTTTCTTGAATACTTGATTTAACGAACAAACTGAAAACCGGTTTTTGAAAAATTACGGTTTCCTGGACACTCTAGCTACAACCCACTATTATCAACTATATTGATTACTTTTGCTTTGGTTTGTGTCTTGACTAATGGCTTGGATCATAGAGAGAGAAATTAATCAGATGTCTCACATATATTGGGAAATTTATTGTTTAATGGGAAGTTTTCTACACACACGGAAAAGATTAGTTGGAAATTAATTGAGCCATTGGAAATTTCATGATAAAGTCTATATTTTGATTAGAATTCATAATTGTCAAACATCAGAATTATTTGTCGATGTTATTGATAGATTAAAAATAGGTCCTACTAAATACAAGTTGCTACTACCGAACTTTAGTTGTATTAACCAATTTGAGTATTTCTAAAACCTCATTCATCTGAAATGGAAGATACAACTAATAAAAAGTACAATATTAGAATTCGTGTTCAAATATTAGTTACTGTAATCTTAATCTAGATTCTGTTACAAAAACACTTTTTACAAAGTTACGTGAATGTATTCGATTTTTCATAAGAGGCTTTGTTGTCAAACAGAAACTGCGTATATTGGAATGTTACACGAATACTTTACAGAAAAACTAATATTTTAAACAGAAGCTGATAAACAAAGTTGTGAAAAAATAATAAAGTGTATAGATATCAGCCAGCAAAGAATACATATTATCATAAATTGAGGTGAAGTGAGACTTTTAAACATAATCGTTGAATATGACGCCACTATTGACGCCTTCACAAACGCATGCAGACAATTGTGGACACTTGGCTGGAGGAACTATTATTGTGGATGACACAAATTAACTTAAACATACATATGATACCCAGTGTAACCCATCTCCATTGTTGATCGAAAATATGATAAATTTAGGAAGATTGTCTATATTTGTTTTTCGATTGGACGCTCCGTTTTCGAGATATAGAAATTTTTTCATATTTTAGATAAAAAAAAATGGCCACGAAATACGAACCCTGATTATAAATAATAATAATTTTGTTTATATTTAAATATAAAATACACAATTTTAATAAAAATTTATGTTTTTACTTTTTTTCCATAAAATTCATAAGGGGTTAAAGCATCATCAAATGGTTGTGAAATCCATCAAATTCAAGTGCATAATTAGTTGAGTATACCAATATATTATTTGGTACAACCGAATTAGTTTTTACATTTTTCGTTCATAAAACTAATGGAATATTCAACACTACAGAATAATTTGATTCTAAAACTAAATCTAAAACTCGAACTAAATATTTCAGTTCTTGCACCCAAAACTGAATTACAAATCAATTGATATGTACAACATTTGGTGATACTGAACACAATTATTGGTAATCACAACAGAATGATGTGATAGTCCAAGGAACCGCCAAATTTTATTTGGCTGTAAATATAGTTGTGACAGCGAATCTCTTCTTTGTGTGTAGGTGAAGTCTGAAATATATATATACATATTGTAGTTTATATAGTATATATTGTAGTTTAGCCAAGGTGAAAGAGGTTTAAAAAAAACATTTGCTTAAGTAAGTGCTTCTTTCTAAAAAAAATTAGTTTTCTCAAAAAAAAACTAATTCATATTCTTAGACAATGTACCTTTGCTTAAAAAAAAACATTACCTTAAAGAAGTATCTTTGCTTACAAAAAGTATATTTTTTTACAAAAAGTACCTTTTCCTAAAAATCAAATTTTTTTTTTTTTAAATAAGTACCTTTTCTGAGAAAAGGAAATTCTCTTACAACAAATTGCCTTGTCTTAAAAAACTACATTTTCTTTAAATAGTACTATTTTGTGGAACAAAATAACTTTTCTTGAGATAAGTACCTACTCTTGAAAATGTACCTATTCTTGAAAAAAGCCTCAATTCAAAAAAAATTCCATTTTTTTTAAATCATTTTCTTCAAGAAACTATCTTCTCTTACAAAATACCTTTTTAACAAAAATTCCTTTTCTTAAAAGTAAATTTTCTAAAAAATAAAAGAATACCTTTTCTTTTCTTGACATAAGTAGCCTTTCAGAAAATAAGTACATTTTATTAAGAAATAACCTCTACCTAAAAAGAGTACCACTTCTTTAAAAAGTACCTGTTCTTAAAAATAGTATATCGTACAGTACTTAAAAAAAACAGCAGACAGTTGTCCGAGGCCTTCGGCCACGGACTGTCCCTGCAGGCTGTGTCAGAGACACGGCCATTAAGTTTAACGTAGAATACGCCATCCGATAAGACAGAAAACATATATAACAATAAATGATAAATGATAAACGTCAACTGTCAGCTGCTGTCAAACACCATTGTTATTTTGCTTACTTGGCAGCACTTTCATTTAACATAAAAATGTATGAATTAATTTTTTCATATATTTTTTATAATTATATATCCATGTTAAATTCAAATTCACATTTAACATTTTGTTTCACTTAAATACATAAATAAATATACGAGATTTCAATATTTCATCAATCAAAACAATAGCCGAAGGTTTGTGTCCACACTGAAACAGCAGCATAGTTTGTGTTCACGCTACTCAAACACTCAACCAAACACCACACATATGTTTGAGTGTATGCGTTTAAACAATTTTCATTTGAGAAATTTAAATATTAGGAAGATATCAACCAATATGAAATGTATATCAAACGAAAGATAACATCTTCATTTACCTACAAAAAAATTTTAAAAAAAATTTAACTCGCCGTTTCCTCGTAATCAATGAAATAAAGATTACATCAATAACAATCTGACATGACTCCCTATACCGTAAGGTAAGACGTATTCTACGCCAAAACAGTAGTTTGTACTTTTCGTACAGAAAGTACTTCTTCTTAAAAATATCACCTTTTCTTAAAAAAACATTAGCTTTTAATAAAAGAAGTACGTAGCTTTAAAAAAATAAATTTGCGGGAAAATATATGCATATTCTTACAAAAAGGACCTAAAAATATACTTTTTAAAAAAAATACATTCTATAAAAAAAAATTTCTTCCAAAACGTTTATCATTGTACAAAAAGTAAATTTTCTTAAAGATCCATTTAAATTATCGTATTTTTCAACGGGCGCCTTAGGCATGTTCGACCTAACTAGTACATAATAAGTAGCGAAAGGAACTTCGTTCCAGCCGTGTGTACATTTTGATGCAACACTGGTGATTACTAAAAGGATGCAACCATAATAAAAACATACTTAAAAAATCAACTGTTTCACTAGCGGTAGCCGATCTAAAATTACCGATGCTTCGCCGCCAACAAAAATCTTTTGCAGCTCACGCCGCCGCCGATATAATTGTCCCTTATTGGTTTAAAATATGAGCCGATTTTATCGACGGTCCCGATTTGCCCGACTGATTCAGTTATCTCAAAAACATTCCAAATTTGTACACACCTGGCAAAATCAACAGCCGCCAATTTAATTTTGTTTTTGTGCCGTCGTCTTCAATAATTTTTGTCTCGGCACGATGTTGGCCTAAGCACGGGTGTTGTCAAAACTGAAATGCCACTTTAATCTCAAATTGGGTGGTTTATGTCGCATTTACACCGCAGTTTATCGCGGCCAGGTTAGCGGTAACCCTGTTCTCTAATATTTGCCGTTTACACCACCCAATTTGAGATTAAATTGACATTTCAGGTGGCAACACCGTGCTTAGACCAACTCCGCGCTGAGACAAAATTAGAAACAAGACAATAGAAACATTAAATTGGAGGTTATTAGTTGTGCCACTTTTGTACAATTTTGGGATGCTTTTCAAATAACTATCGGTCAAATCGGGTCAGTCGATAAATTTATCTCACATTTTAAACCAATAAGAGCAATCTTATCGGCGACGGCGTGAGCTTGAAAAATATTTTGGTGGCGGCGACGCGTCGGAAAATTTTCGATCGGCTTCCGTCTCTTAAACAGTTGATATTTTGTGCATGGTTTTATTATGGTTGCATTTATTTAGTAATTAACAGTGTTGCATCAAAATGTACAGCAGTTTAAAATGGGGTTAAAATTTAAATTTCAGTTTGTACAGATTAAAATTGTATGAGCAATCTTCTGGGATAGCGTGGGTTAACGGAGTTAACCTTTGACATGCGCTAATCTTGGTTGGTGTAAATGCCTTATTAAACGTAAAAGATTAGAGAACACGGTTATCGCTAATCTGACCTCGTAAACTGCAGTATAAATGCGCCATAAACCTCTGTAGTAAAGTTATAATTTCAATACTGAGCCAATGTCCCCAGAATTGCTACGGAATTAACCCAACGTTGCATGTAGGTCCTACAGTATTTAACAACTCTGACAAGAGACAAAAAGTATACTCTGTTTCGTAAAACCAGAGATGGGGAAAGTTATGAAATTTGTCTTTCTACAAAGATTGACAATTTTCTTTATAACAAAATGTGGTTTTTGTACGATAATTTTGATCAAATGTGTTCCTTAGACTCAAAGTATAACAGTGATTAGCTAACGTCTTCTCGACCACTCATCGACTTCTTAAGTTTTTACCCTATAAGGACGTCACCACATTTTATTGCTCCCACTGAACATCTAATTCACATTTGCACCTTTTAACTGCAGTACAACAATAAAATTCCCATTAAAGATCGTTAAAGTAAAACACAAAACTTTTACCCACATCTTCCTTATGCACATCTAGGTGGGGTTCCACGATACTTCCCACATTGTGTCTAAATGGTTTTACGGATTTTACGTGAATCAAAGAATGCGCGCAAAATTTTATGACATGTCACGGAAAAGCTGTGCAAACCTCAAGCTAAAACGTAAAACAAACCAATTTTAATGTATTTGATGAAATGATTTTTATGACATTTGTTACATGTCACCAATGGATTTTGGATTTTATAGCCATTTCATACAGAGAGAGGAAAACAGAGCGAGAGAGAGAGTGGGCAAAATTACTTTAAGAAAGTAGGGGGAAGTGATGTTGTCACTGAGGCCATTACTGGAAAGCGCCAAAATGCACTCAACATGTTGTCACAACATTGAAACAAAACATGACTCGTAAAATCGTAAAAGACACATACATTTTGGTGAATTTCGAAAAACAGGTGACACAGCAGAAAAATTTCATCTTATTGGTGCGTCCTTGGTTTTTTGCAGGCAGCAGAAAGTTGTGGCATTGTGATGAAGGTGATTGGAAATAATAGTGTTGAAAAAGTTAATAAAAACATGGCTGCAAGAAACTTCGAGGACAACTTCTGTATAGGAAAAAGTATAACTAGCCAATTACTTTCACAAAAACTTTGACAAAAATAACACAACAAACCAAAAAGGCCACTCTTTCTCATACATCTAAGTTGAATGCAATAGCACGCAAACTGTATGAGATACAGTACAAGAAAATCGAAAAGAAAATACAAATTGTCAAAACTTGAAGAAATTTAAACATTTTAACAAAACCAAATTCAGGGATGATAAAAATTTGGTTCTGAGCTGGGCAATGATTAGTCAAAAGCTATCTTGTAGCTATAAATTGACATTTTTGCCAAGATTATTTTTTACCTCCCCTACGAAAGTTGGGTGCCAGTCGGGCTGGTCGACACGATATATCCCGTAAATCACAATCAATCTTAATGAAATTTGGTGCTGTCAAGTATTTTGCCAAAACATTATTTATACTTAAAAATTAACACTTTTCCCACTCCCATTTGTTTAACCTCCTATACAAATAGTTGGGGTGACCGTCGGTGGTACAATGGGTAGTGTGCGCGCCTCTTGTACAGGAGATCCTGGGTTCGATCCCTGCTCCAACCACCTTCAGATTTCTTTCGACGACGGTCACCTCGCTTAGTGACGGCGACACTATCGAGTATATAGCCATGAAAAAGCTTCTCAAAATACCGTTCGGAATCGCTGTAAAACTGTAGGTCCCAATCAGTGAGTGAAAACTGGAAAGCGCACAGCTCAGTGATTGTGAGAAGTTCTCCGCGGTCGCTTCATGGGGTGCAATAGGAAACCATTTCTTTATTTTAAATAGTTGGGAGTATCCGGTTCAGAATTATATAATATTTTGGGGAAGGTCAATCTGCTAGTGAATATGTGCGAATTTAACACGACCGATCGGTTAACTAAAGGTTGCTCGGCTTCACAAAAATATAATCCTTTTTATGGAACTTGTACCCAATGGATGACTAAGGGTGAGGGTAAGTTTAAGTCGGTTTAGCCGACTGAAATTCCTGTACTGATTTTTAATAGATTCATTCAAATTAACGAGGACTTCCAGACCCCCCGACAATTCCTTCAAATCCTCAATGGCCACATCGCGGAAAGTGGTCAGGCCCTCTGCCTGAAACATACCAAAGCAACGGCAACGCCAACGCTGTTGGTCATCGTCATAGAAGGTGCTCAATGGTCTCCACCTCTTCTTCGTCACCACAAGCACGGTAGTAGTCATCCCTGTTCACAATCCAGTTTGGAGTGAAGCCTCCAGAATCAGCGTGACCCTTCAGTAGCCAATGAGGAGCTGCAAGTCAGCCTTGTCAAGTCGAAGAAGCGACTTAATCCTACCCGAGTCCGCTGCCGGTCATATGTCTCTTGAAATCCTGCAATCCACTCTGGCCGGCCAGGTAGTGTCGATAGTGTTGACAGCGATCGATCAAGTAATAGTGACAGATCCGTGGATTTGCAGAGGCCATAAATCTCAAATCAACAGAAGTGCAAGAGAATGTTTGTATGTCCCTCAGGGCCATATCTCCAGATACCCAATTCACTCATGAGAAGGGCGCTTCTGACTGCACACCGTCGCGCATATACATCAAGGATAGTCAAATTCACCATTATATCCTGCGCCGCCTGCAGAGTGCTTCCCCTCGCCCCACTAATACACATCGACGCAGTGCGCTGAACCTTACTGAGTATTTTCAACTGGTAGCTCTTCCCCACTGTGTTCCATCAGACTACGCAACCATAGGTGATAATTGGGTGCTCGATTTTGGGCGCACAATTTTCGCACAAAGACCCCAGCTTTTGCCAATCAAATTCCTACAGGCGTAGAGTACGTTCAATCCTTTCTTCATTCGCTACTGAATATTTTGCTTCCAGTTCAGTTTCTGATCAAGAATGGTACCGAGATACTTCACCTCAAAAGATAGATATAGCTCTACGCCCTCCAACCCTGGTTTCCTAAAAAATCCAAATTTTACCTGCGCGTAAAAATAACCAGTTCCGTCTTTGTCGTGATAATGCCCAGGCCACAGTGCCTAGCTCAATCTGAGAACTCGTCCAGGGCGTCCTGCATGACGTCACTGATCGTAGGCATCCTGATCACTGAATCGTAGATTTTCCACCGACAAGAATAACAACGTCGTCAGCATAGCCAACAATTCTACGTCCATAGGTGATAATTGGGCGCTCGATTTTGGGCGCACAATTTTCGCACAAAGACCCCAGCTTTTGCCAATCAAATTCCTACAGGCGTAGAGTACGTTCAATCCTTTCTTTATTCGATCCTGAATATTTCGCTTCCAGTTCAGTTTCTGATCAAGAATGGTACCGAGATACTTCGCCTCAAAAGATAGAGATAGCTCTACGCCCTCCAACCCTGGTTTGCTAAAAAATCCAAATTTTACCTGCGCGTAAAAATAACCAGTTCCGTCTTTGCCGTGATAATGCCCAGGCCACAGTGCCTAGCTCAATCTGAGAACTCGTCCAGGGCGTCTTGCATGACGTCACTGATCGTAGGCATCCTGATCACTGAATCGTAGATTTTCCACCGACAAGAATAACAACGTCGTCAGCATAGGCAACAATTGTACGTCCTCTTAACTCAAGGTCCTTAAGAATGCCGTCAAACACTTAAAGCCGCAGCAAAGGGACTAGCACTCCACCCTGCGGCGTGCCTCTTGTAAACAGCTTCCGAACAGAGCTCACGCCAACGTTCGAATTTACAATGCGATTCCTAAGCATGTGCGAGATCCATTCGAGAAGAAGTGAAGGTACCCCCAACGGTTTCCAGAGATTCCCAGATAGCGCTAGATGGCACACTGTTAAAAGCACCTTCTATATCCAAGAAGGCAGCCAAAGTGAAATCCTCAAACTTCAAGTTGCGCTCAAGACAAGTCATAACATCTTGCAGAGCAGTTTACACAGATTTACCCTTGAGAACGGCATGTTGTCTACCACTCAAGTAGCACAGGCTAATTCGGTTCCTGATGTACAAATCAATCATTCCCTCCAAAAGTTACAATCGAAAGGATGAGAGGCTGATTGGTCTGGAGTCCGTAGAAAAGACATGACTAGTCATGGGAATAAAAACGACTAGTACATCCTTCCATTTTTCTGGTATCAGGGAAAGTCTGAGACAAGACCTATAGATACTCAGTAGATGAGGGGTTACAAAATCGTCACATTTCTGCAGCATGACCTTCCGGATCCCGTTAGGATCAGGAGATTTAAAGGACTTGAAGCTATGAATAGCTAAAAGCAACCTCGATTCGTCAACTATGTCCTCAATCTCACCCAGTTGCGAGATATATAGAGTGGAATTCACCCGGTGATTCCTCTCCCAAGAGTCCATATCCCCACAGTTTGGAAAGAAAGTTTCCATAAGAAGATCATCAGAAGTTGGTTCATGACCCACATTCCCTTGAAATCGATCAAAGTCTTCGAACTTGTTAGCAATTTTGGCCAATGTTCAACAAAATTTTCAATGATAATTTCGTTCATGGGTTTTGTCTTGGAATTGGTTAAGATCAGACAAATTATTAAATGGTGGAAGTTTTAAATAATTTCTGTTACTCTAAGGATCCCAAATCCGAGTTTAAAAAAAATCAGTTTTTGGGAAAATTAAAATTTTATGTCTTTCAGTTTCTTTTTACCACGAATGCATTTAGATGAACTAGAAGGTCATTATACATGTCTTAGCTGAAGTGTGTATGCTTCTAATAAGGCATAACATGTCCGACTTTCTCAACTATTTCTTGATGAGATAGTGCTTCAAATTAGGGTAACTCGAGGAAAAAGCATCAAGATGGTCTAGCATGATTGCTAGATAATTAATAATTCAAAATATATATAAATAATTATAAAGTGAGAAAATATCGGACGAGTAGATACAACAACCCGTTTTAAAACCCGGTTTCATAACTCTCTTTTAAAACTTGGTTGAAAGTCTCGGGTTTAGAAACAAGTTCCCAATACAGAAATAATTTGAACCGAGTTCAATCAATTAAACCGGTTTAAAAAAGGACTGAGTTCTAACGTGTTTATTCGAACATGTTTTCAAATTTCGGAACCGTGCCTTGAAACCGACCATTAAAACTCAGTCTTTAAACTAAATCCAATTCATACTTGCATTGTATCGGAATATTTGAACCTGTTGGAAAACTGAGCCTTGATTCTCACGCATATTAATGATCTAGCAACCATATTGGGCTATCTTGCAGCTTTTTCCTCGATGTACCCTACTTTGACCCACCACCTCACCAAGAAATCGTTAATCGTGTTATACCTTATTGGACGCGTACGTACTTCGGGTAAAAGCCCGTTCGAGTTAGAATGGTATTCTGGTTCGCAGTAATGAATTTTTTGAAAAAAAGAACGTGAAACACTGAAATTCTACTTTTTTAAAAACGGTTTTTCTTTAAACTCAGATTTTGAATCCTTAGTATTGGTGGAATGTTTTAAGTTCTTCACCAATTTATTATTGCATGGATCTAGATCAACCTATTATAACCTATTAATGGGTGAATAGCAAACACAATGTGTTTGGACACAAGTATACTATATTTGATACAAGCTACAAACACGTTAGAGTTGCATCGAAACAATAAAAAATGGCTTCATAAATGTTTCATAAACTGGTTTTCATAGAATTTAGTAAAATGTTTCATAAATATTGGGATCAAATTTTATAGATTTTGGTTCATAGGTCATACGAAACTGGACAACGCATCCTCTGAAAATTCTTTCGTGCTGGAAATGATGGAAGAAATGCACAAAAGTTATGACACATATCACAATATTTACGATAGATTCAGTGCAGCACAATAGTTAACGTGCGCGAACTTTGGTACATGAGACTTACTCACATATCCGGTCTGGAACAATCCCGGCGGGTCAGGGACCTTACAAAACGAAGATAACATATTTCGTCAACCAGTTCGATATATTGCCTTATCTCTCCAGTTGATGATACCACGTGTACGCAGGGATTCCTCAACCTGATCCCTCCAACGGAGACTTGGTGTTCCTGTTTTACGTCTTCCTTCGAGTTTCGTTTCGAAAACCTTTGGAGCAGGTTCGTCTTCATCCATTCTACTGACATGGCCTAGCCACCGCAATCTCGTTATTTTGATCCGCGTAACTAAGTCAATGTCGGGATATAGCTCATGGTTCGTCCACTTCATACAGCTCGGCTAGTTCATACAGTTCATGGTTCATCCGTCGCCGTTGTGCACTATAGAGCCATAAATTTTTCGGAGTATTTGTCACTCCAAGACTCCTAGAGATGTTTCGTCTGCTTGCGATAAGACCCAGGATTCTACGCCATAAAGCAACACAAGAACGTGGGATCAATTCCCGATTTGACTACGTTCAATCCATTCGAAGACGGCCACCTCGTGTAATGACGGCGACACTACCAAGCAATACGTAAAGTATTAAAAAAGTTTCGTAATGCACAACCCTTCGGCTTCTGCTTAAAACAGTATGTTCTGATCAGTACGACAAATAGTTGAAAAATCTGCCTTTTTTGTTGTTTGGATGGAAACGTGTTCATTGCTTGTCGCAAATATAATACACTTGTGTCCAAACACAGTGTGTTTGCTTCTCTATATTACCTGATGGAGATACAGTGATTAATGGGTTATATTTGTGATCCAACTGTGGATTTGTTGGGTGAAAACTGCTGAAAACAAAAACGTGTTAAACAGCAAAGAAACAAAAAAGCAGCAGATCTTCAATTCATGAAAACAATGCTTGCAAACATATTCATGGTTCCTGCAATATGTTGATGGGGCCGCTTTATATTAGGGTGTAGTGAATTGCCAGCGACTTCTAATAAAGTATCTCTGTGGAAAAAGTGACGTGGTGAAATAATCTGTTAGAAATAAACCCCCTATACCTTAAAAGCTATTAAAGAGAAACCACATAAATGGTAATCTCTAATCTACAAAACAATTTCCTCTCGCAAGATTCATTCCTACTATGTGGCATTTTTTGTTGCATGTGTCAGATCCACATACTGTCTCCTTTCATTCCTTTTGTGTCTCCGCTGTAAAATCTTTGGAAGTTTTGGCAAAAATCTTGGCACTTATTGTTAGATTATGACTGGAGTGTTACCTTTTTTGACTTCACTTAAAATCAACCATATGCATTCCATTGGCGTTGAAAGAAGCATCACATACTCGTATCCCCAGTACGCAGTAGCGGTGTCTATGGATGAGAGAAAAATAGCCTTCTTTGTCGTTGCTGGAATATTTCCTTTTGTTTTTTTTTAACTTAATACAAGTTACCTTTTGCCAAATTCATTTGACCGGAAACTTAAGTTTAATTTTGGAACGCATCCAGCAAAAAGCTTTCTGCCATAAATGCAAGCATGCACGCACATGCATACATACACGGCTGTCTCTCTCTTCTAGGAATCAGTGTCAGTTAAATGCATGGAAGTATTTTCCTTTTGTTTTTGCGAAATAGTATTACACTGCTACGATATACAGGCTGGTGCTGGTACTGTTCCACGCCACCAAACACACACACACACATTGACACTGTCCGCAGAGTCTAGGAATATCATAAATTATCATTGTTTTATTAAATATATATAAAACCCCAAATGATTTCATATGATACCCGACTCATTTGGCGACTATCGTGCACGCTACATTGAAATATATTTTTGGGATGTCGAGAGCCTTGATTTTTTATTTAAAAAATTGTGATAATTATTCGGAATCAGAGCAAAATTTTAAGTCTCGTTCAGTGAGCATTGAGAACAAGGATTGTAAATTAGTTATAGAAAATTTTTTTGCAAAGAAAATATTTGTATTCGGTGTTCGTTTTATACGGAACATTTTCTTCCTATCTTTTTAATTTTTTGGTACGAAGTTCCTTATCGCACGTTGCGGGATGGGGGCTAAATGAAGAAATTTTAAACATGTTTTTAACTACTTTATTACAACCCATTATTATCAACTATATTGGGTACTTTTGGTTTGGTTTGGTTTAAATGGATGATTTCTAGGTGTAGCCTGTGTATTACGTATTGTAGTTTTGAACCCAATAACAAGTACATTTAGAAAAGCCAAAGTACAAGACTGGCAAATTCATGAAATACAACCCTGAGCATGGAATTACAGTAGGCAGCACACTTACTCCATAGATAAATAAGAACCAGAGAGGATTCATTTGCTTAATCACCATTTTCACATGCTGTTTCTGTATGGCAATTTTTCACTCGGATGCGACGAAAAAGCACTCAAACGTTATTGTTATTTCGATTCTGTTGTTCAAATTTGAAAATAGAAAATAGATAATAGAAAAGCATATCGATTTTGATATTTGTTGACAATACAAATGGTAAAAAAGCATGGTTATATAGTTTTTTCAATAATTTTAGCTTCCGTGGAAATTTGCCCATATCCACCACTTCGGCGTCATCTAGAAAATTTCCCTTTACTTTCATATCCACCACTAATCTTTCACCATCTATGGTTTTTTATGTGTCTATGCGTACTCTTACACTCGTACTGTTTGTTTGGTTTGTGTCTAGACTAACATATTTGGGAATATTTTTTGTTTAATGGGTAGTCTTCTAAGTGGAGCCTGTTTATTACATATTGTAGTTTAAACCGAATAAAAAGTAAATTTAGAAAAGTCAAAGTGAAAGAAGTTTAAAAAAATTAAAGTTTCTTAAGTAAGTGCGCTTTCTTAAAAAAAGTAATTTTCTCAAAAAAAAAAACATATTGATATTCTTAAACAATCTACCTTTTCTTAAAAAAATACCTTATCTTAAAGAAGTACCTTTGCTTAAAAACGTAAATTTTCTAACAAAAAGTACCTTTTCTTAAAAAAATAAATTTTTTTAAATAAGTACCTTTTCTGAAACAAACACATTATCTTACAACATATTGCCTTTTCTTAAAAAAACTACCTTTTCTTTAAAGAGTACCTTTTTTTGTAAAACAATATAATATTTCTTGAGATAAGTATCTACTCTTAAAATTGTACACGTTCTTTCGTAAAAAAAGCTTTTCTTTAAAAAAAAAATATACCTTCTCTTAAAAAAAATTAAATTTCTTAAAAAAACCTTTTCTTAAAAATAAAATAATACCTTTTCTTCTCTTGTCTTTTCTTGAGATAAGTAGCCTTTCCGAAAATAAGTAAATTTTCTTAAAAAAATAACCTTTTCCTAAAAAGAGTACTACTTCTTTAAAAAGTACCTGCTCTTAAAACAATACTTCTTTTTCGTACAGAAAGCACTTCTTATTAAAAATGGTAGCTTTTCTTAAAAAAAACATTAGTTTTTAATAAAAGAAGTGCCTCTCATTAAAGGACCTTTTTGGGAAAATATAATACATATTCTTACAAAAGGGACCTAAAAATATACTTTTTTTTTAAAAAAATACATTCAATAAATAAAAAATTTCTTAAAAAAAGTTTATCATTTTACAAAAAGTATATTTTTTTAAAGGTCAATTTAAATTACAGCATTTTTCAACAGGCGCCTTAGCTAGTACATAATAACGGGTTTTTCAATAAGAGCTCTACAAAAGTTTTTTTTAAAGAAAACAAAACCGGTTTTAGATACCAATGAAATTCTTTATTCCTGTGAAAGTACGTTCGATGCCATTATGTATGGAACTCGATTTATTTTGCATGGCCACCACGGGCACGCTTGCAGAAGTCCAGACGCTGAACCCAATTTTCGACGGTTTTCAAGCATAAATCGTCCGATACTGCTGCAATTTCCCGTTCGATATTCGTACGAAGTTCATCAATCGTCACTGGCTTGTTGGCATAGACCATAGACTTGACGTAGCCCCACAGGAAATAATTTATCGGCGTCAAATCTCACGACCGAGTCGGCCAATCGACTGGGCTATTTCGTGAGAAAACACGTTCACCAAATTTGGTTTCCAATAAATTGATAGTGGCATTCGCTGTGTGGCTTGTGGCGCCGTCCTGTTGGAACCACATGTCCTCCAAGTCCATATTATCCAATTGGGGCCAAAAATATTCGGTTATCATTGAACGGTAGCGATTCGCATTCACAGTAATGTGCCGGTCTTGATCATCACGGAAGAAGTACGGCCCAATGACGCCGCCGGCCCAGAAACCGCACCAAACCGTAATTTTTTCGGGATGCAATGATGACTCATGGATTACGTGTGGATTGCTGTCTGACCAATAACGCATATTTTGCTTATTGACGAAGCCATTCAGCCAGAAATGAGCCTCATCGCTGAAGATGATTTTCCGATGAAAATCTGAATCATTTTCAAGTTGTTGCTCAGCCCAATTCGCGAACATACGCCGCTTATGGTGGTCAAGCGGCTTCAGTTTTTGCGTCAATTTGATCTTGTAAGGATGTAGGCCAAGATCTTTTCGCAAAATTCGCCACAACGACGTCACAGAGATGCCCAACGCTTGAGAACGACGTGTGAGAGACACATTTGGGCTTTCTTGAACTGAAGCCTCAGCGGTAGCAATATTCTCGACACTGCGGGCACTTCTTTGTCTCACTGGCACGGCACTGTGGGCCAGCATTGCCGAATTTTGGCCATAATTAAACCAATGAGGATAGAAGTAAAAAAAATATCGGAAAGGGGGTTTAGGAGGTTGCTGATCACGAATGTGGAATCAGAATTTAAAATTTCAAAATGGCGGATCCAATATGGCGGCCATAAATTTTTAAATTTCTATATATGAAATTTTAATCAATTGGTTTCAAAGGATTAGGGGACGCTTATTATGAATCCGGATTAAAAAATTTAAAATTCAAGATGGCGGATCCAATATGGCGGCCATAAATTTTTAAATTTCTATATGTGAAATTTTAATCAATTGGTTTCAAAGGATTAGGGGACGCTGATTATGAATCTGTAAAAAAAATTCAAGATGGTATGCAATATCAAAGATTTTTTACTTTAGTATTTTTATTCTGTTGTTCGACCTTTTCCTTATCAATAAATAATCAATATTCTTCGAGCTTGAGGTCAGATTTGCTGTTGTTATATTTATTTTCCTCGATATTTCGCTACTCCTTTGTGTAGCATCATCAGGAGATTTAAACAATAACATGTTTCGTTTAGGTATGGAATCAAATATCCGTGAAATAGTCCCCACGGCTCTGCTGACAGGTCAGTAACCTTTGCATGAAATTTTACATGACTTTTTCACAGAGATGTTGCTATATCTCACCGATGACGCATTGGATCTCGGATTCCAACTCAGGAAATGTTTCTGGTTTATTCGCATAAACCCGAGATTCCGCATGCATTTGTGGGTGCATTTGTTTATCATAGATTGCATGAAGATTTTGCGAGCCCCGAATTCGACAATTTAGTGTAGCCACGAAGACATTCAGATGGAAATGCGCTTCATCGGAGAAGATGACAATTTAAAAAAAAAAAAATGGCATTGACTTCATTGGCTCCATTACTCACTGAACGAATTGCCGGCGCTTTCCATGGTCTGCTGGTTTGAGCTTCTGAGTAAGCTGAATTTTGTACGAATAAAGGTTGGAGGTCTTTTGTCAAAATACGATGAGTAGTGCTTCGAGAAATTTGAAGTTGTTGACAACGATACCGAATTGGTTTTTTCGGATTTTCGGTGACACTGTCGTTTACAGCAGCAATGCTTTCAAGAGACCGACCGGTACAGTGACGCACTGGAGTCTTATTGTCCATAACCGATTTTTGTAACAAGTTTTCACAATTATAACGCGTTGTTCTTTCGTAAAGCGCTCCCGTTTTAATAATCGGAATAAACATATGTTACAACTGTTAAATTTCAGAGTTGCCAATTGCACAGAAAAAAATGGCACTAAATTTAAAAAGTGCAATCCTACTGAGACACTTTATATGTATAACAGTTGTAAATTATTTTTTTTTTAATTCAGAGTTACGAGTTCAGAGTTATTTTTAAATAGACTAAGTTAGCAGATACATTTTTTGGGTAAACATAACATGACATGTTAAACATAATCGTTGTGTGTTTAACATGTAATATTGATTAGCAAACACAATATGTTTGCACACAGGTATACTATATTTGCGACAAGCTGCAAACACGTTACATTTGCATCCAAACAACAAGAAAAGACATACGTTTCAGCGTTCACATTTGGCGCACTTGAGCAGAATTTTTATCCTCCTCACATTTACTCGTGATACAAGTTATTCGTTATACTCAGCATTGCCATTCTCTGACCTTATGTCAATAGACTTAGGTGGGTGAAAGTTTTGAGCACGGGACACCAAACGACAATGCCGTAAAGAAATATCAAGCGGGCAACAGCTGTATATATCCAGTAAAGCATTTTTGGGAGACAGGTCTTCAGATGACCATTTCGCATGAATATTGGGTCACTGTGGCATTACGGATCCAATTCGTAGTGTTCGATTTGAAGCTGAGTTTTCTATCCCCAATAACACCCGTGTATTTTGTGCTATACTTCAGCCAAATTTCCGTATCATCTAGAGGCAATGGTTCAGCCTACGCAACCTTCTGGTTCTTGGTAAATAGTACGAGTTCGGTTTTCTGTGAATTTATTCTGATAAAGCCCTGGAGCACATCTGGTAGGGTTGAGAGGTACTTTCCTATATTGCAAGTGCCAGGTCAACTTTATATACCGCGACTATACCTACAGACCCCTCTAGCCTCAACAAAAATACCATCAAGAGAAATGGAGTTAAGACACTCTATTCACATTTCTAGTCAAAGTGGTGTGACCCAAGGACGAAATGTTGCGCCTACGCGAAATTAGTTCATACAGATAGTGTCAATAGAACCAACTTGATAGATCTTGCTAAAACTTTGTCGATATAGAGGGTATCAACGAATGCGACACGACTGTAATACCTCATATAGGGTATCTCAAGAAGTTTGCACTTTTTAAAGTTAGTCTAATTTTCTTTAAGTGTAAGTGGCAACTCTGAAATTTGGCAGCTGTCACAGGTGTATATTCCGATTATTAACAATGGATCGCTTTACGAAAGAACAGCGAGTTATAATTGTGAAAACGTATTATAAAAATTTGGAAAGATATGATGAGGCCCCTCGCAAACTTCGAAGAATTTTCAGTCGATAAAGTCCAGTTAATGTGTCAAACTTTCGAAGAGTGGTCCAAAAATTTTAAGAAACTGGATCAGTTATGGACAGCCAGATTGTCAAAACTCGTCAAATTTCAAAACCAAATTTATGAATTTTGTCAATTTAATTACAGATTTTTACTGCTAAAATGTTACAGAATTCCTGTGCAGAAATATAAACAGCAACCATGTACAAAGTGGGAAAAAGTTTTCATTAACAATTTGGTGCAGATAGAAAACTGTATGCAAATATTTCAGATTTTACGATAAAATTCGTTATAATTTGATCAGATTTGTTCCAACAAATTAGGTTTAACATTTTATGTAACAAATTATACGCTTTCTATTGAAACATCTTCAGCATCAAATCGACCATACCCATCCAATATAAAGTACACCATTTCCATGGGCTACTAAATTTTCACAAAAATAAAGAAAAAAAAAACTACCATGCGAATGACATGTATATGAACGAGAATACAAAAGGACAGACAATTTCCGTAGTCTTTTTCTGACTCTGTTTTAAGTGGACAATTGGTTTGTGTTGACATTCGTGACATCTTTGCTAAAAACACACAATGCATTTAAATGCATTACGGGCTATGGTCTAAGGGGCTAGTAGTGGGTATGGCAACGGATACGCATACGACTAAGAGTGTGAATATTTATTGTGCTTCTACGTATGAATACGATGCTGCTACCTCACCATCTCCAAACGACCAACACGCCTTTATTTCTAGCATTGGATTTAAATAAAGTTTTTTATTTTTTTTTTTTTTATTTTGACAATTTATTTTAAATTTCTTCTTTCTATTGCATAGCAATTAGTTTTGAGAAGAAGAAAAAACTTATAGCAGTGGAACTAAAAAAGACGGAAAAATAAAAATAAAAATTGGAAAGCACCTAAGTCACTTCATCAATCACTTTTTTTGTATTTTGCCAGTGATCAACTTTATTGCAGTCGTTTGTTGTGCTGTAAATAGTTTCTTTTTCAAACACTCGTAACTTCCATGTCATGATGGAGAGGTACATTTGGTTCATAGGTGGAAATGTAACGGTAGGTCCACAGTTATAGTTATTTTTGGTACAGACTATATGTAGGACGTGAACACGGGTTCTAGCTGCGAACTGACAGCTATTTACTCTTTTAAAGAAATACCCTT
Source organism: Phaonia tiefii (assembly GCA_963931995.1). Taxonomy (NCBI): domain Eukaryota; kingdom Metazoa; phylum Arthropoda; class Insecta; order Diptera; family Muscidae; genus Phaonia; species Phaonia tiefii. The sequence goes on along the minus strand of OZ008367.1, from coordinate 74,201,566 downwards.
TTAAAAAAAGGTGTCTCAGTAAGTATGCACTTTTTCATTTTAAAATAAAATCACATAAGTTTTAAGATGGTTCGGATCGGATCGTAAAGAATGCATGTTCCGATTAAGTATTGAATAAAATAACCAATTGAAGTTTTCACGACTGAGTTTAGTTCCCACAACCGGAATTCGGTCGAAGCAACCTCGTTTCATAACTGATTCAGTTGTGACAAATGAATCGTCAATCACATTCTGTCTGTTAAATAAATTTTGTATAATTTTGGTTGCAATAACCGAATTTTGAATAAATTCGGATGCAACAACCTAAATGTGTACAATATTCAGGTGCAACATCCGAATAAGGCATCAATTCAGGTGCAACAACCGAATATAGCACCAATTCGGTTGCAATTATCGAACTTGGTAGCAATTGGGTCGCATTAACCGAATTTGGCGCTTAGTCGGTTGCAACAACCGAATTTAGCGTTAATTCGGTTGCTGTAAACGAATTTCTCATGAATTCATGAATATACAAATGAATTCGTTTTCAATTCGGCTACCACAAAATAATTCTATATATGTGATGTTCCACTTTAAAAGGGCCCTTATGTTCCCAAATCAAATTTTGCAGGAGGACTAAAAATAGGCGTTTAGGTAAATTTTATCGGTTTTCAGCTTTTGGTTGGTAACACTGCCCAGACTCGTGCCGAACATTTTACAATCGATTTGTAGTCGATTATTATATCGAAACTACCAAAACAAGAGATTTTCCCCAACCTCTACCAACTTCAAGAAGGGAAAAGGGAATCTTTAAACCTCATAATACTGGAGATTTTCATACTAGAGTTTCAAGGTGCTATAACTAATCTAATTTTTGAAATTTTCTGGCTACTCATATGTCTTTTTATTCAGAATAATGTGTAATTTTGGGAAATCCAAAAAAATGGAGTTTGATTTTGGGAAGGTAAGGTCACTTTTCCCATGGAACATCACATATATAAAAAAAACTGACGTTTAAAATTCAAATACCAAATATTATAAAGGCTGTCTCAGTAAGAATGCATTTTTTCATTTTAAAATAAAAGTACGTATTTTTTGAGACACTTGTGATTTTAATATTAGATTGTAAAGAAAACATGTTCCGATTAAGTACGGAATAAAATATTCGTCGAATGACTCCCATGGCTCTGATGACAGGCCATTAATGTTTTCATGAAATTTTCTATGACTTTTCGAGAGAGATGTGGCTGTATCTCACCGATGACGCGTTAGAACAAAAAAAAGCAACCATAATAAAAACATACACAAAAAATCAACTGTTTGACAAACGCAAGCTGATGGACAATTTGACGACGCGTCGCAGCCATTACCAGTTGTTTGAAGCTCACGCCGCCCTCGATGTAATTGGCTCTCCGTGGTTTCAAATGTGATATGATTTGACCGACTCGCCCCATTTGACCGGCTGAACCAAATTTAAAGATTCAGTTATTTCCAACACATCCCCAATTTATCCAAAACTGACAAAACAAAGAGGTAAAAATTTAATATCTTCGGTAATTTGGTCTCGGCATGGAGTTCCTTTATAACGATCTTCCTGGAAAATTCGCGAAGTTTATGGCGCTATAGTTCGTTCGGGCCTTACGAGGGCGGTCCTAAAACTAGCCGACCTAACAAAGAAGACAAAAAAAAGTTGGGAACAAATTTCTTTATTTTTCAACATAATCTCGATTTGGCTCGATACACTTTTTCCAGCGATATTCAATAGCTTCGATACTCTGTTTATAGTAAGAACTGTCAAACTCCTTAAAATAGCCATCAACCGCAAACTCCACCTCATCACTGTTGAGAAATCTTTTACCATCGATCAATTTTTTCAAGTTTGGAAATAGCAAATAGTCCGACGAAGCTGGCGAATAAGGTGAAGCAATTCGATCTTTAATTCAGTAATTTTGGCCATCGCTATAATGGATGTTTGAACTGGAGCATAGCCTTATTGAAACAACACGTTGGTTTTCGCCAAATGCGGTCTTTTTCCACAATTTCATCACTTAAACGCTGCAATAAAGTAGCATAATATTCGCAGTTGACGGTTTTTCTTTTCTGAACATAATCAATAAAAAATATCCAATGCGCATCCCAGAAACCAGACGCCAAAACCTTGCCTGCAGATGGAACCCTCTGCGCCCTCTTTGGACACGATTCTTCCTTTCCAGTCCACTTCTGTGACTGTTCCTTTGTCCCAGGTGTGAAGTGGTGGATGATTATAAATTGACGCAAAAATTTGCCTTTATTGCGATGAAACATCTCCAAACACTCTGCTGTAAAATGTTTGCGATGCTGTTTTTGCTCTATTGGAAGCAAACGCGGCACCCACATTGCGCACAGCTTTCTCATCTTCAAATTCGGCCAATATACGATGTATAGCACTTTTTAAAATGCCTATAATTTCAGCTGGCTCAAGCACCTACAGCCGATGATCATCCAACACCATTTGGTGGATTTTCTTAACCGTGTCTGGCGTGGACGTTCTGCTCTGCTACACAATATTTTCGCGTCGTAAATGAAGGAGCAGACTCCACCAGATTAGAATCTGAGACCTTTCAAATGACAATATCGAATAACATAACCTTGAAACAATTTTTTCCATATTTACAAATTCACTGAGATCGTTTGTTTATGATGACTCAAATAAAAATACTATTCAACGTGGCGCATGAATTTTAAAACATATGTTTTACAAGGTTGCCACTTTTCACAAAAATATTTTCGTTCAACCTACTTGCACCATCTATACGCCAGGTTGGCTAGTTTTGGGACCGTCCTCGTACAAGGGGCACATTAATTATATGACAATTATAATTTGTAGTTTAATTTGAATTAATCTTAGATAATTTACATAACACTGGTAATTGTAATTAATTTATAATTTACATAGCACTGGTAATTGTACATATTTTCAAAGCATTTCCTTCATATCTGGCAGTTTTGGGTTTCAAATGTTTTGTACCGTACAAGTTTATGAATTTGAAAATACTACGAGGCAATACCAATCGAAGCCACAAACCTCTACAGATGAAATACTTTTAAAATAGAATTGCAAACTCAAAATAATTAATAGCATTCCCATATCTCATTACATACTATCCGATTTCACAACCTGCAATTGCACTGCCTGAGCAAATGCAAATTAAAAATTCTTTACTTGTGATTGCATTATCTGTATGATTTTAATAAATTGCATTATAATATTGTAGTCCGAACATAATTTACTTCTTAATATTACTATGTTTGGAAGGAAACACGTATATGATTTTACGTAAGTAACCGCATGTTTGGGAGGAAATACACACATGCTTCTACGTAAGTATATGAATGCCTGGGAGGTAATACTCGAATGCTGTCACGTTAGTATATGGATGTTTCGGATGAAACACGCATATTGTTCTACGTAAAAGCAAGAATTTTTGCAGGTAAACATTCTAATGTTTGCATGTAAATATTAGTCAGCTTCGGTTTGAATATTTGGAGTGAGCTTTAATCATATACACGGTTCCTACCGAGTGTGTTTGGGAGTATATGTTACAGAGGCTAATTTTTTCAGCATGTATGATATTTAGGTTAAACCAACATTTGAATGTTAATCTGCCAGGGTTATGGATCTGCTGCATGGCAGTCTAGTGAAGATAATGTTAATGAAAAGCCGACAAACGCATCATGGGTGTAAGTTGAAAGCAACGATATCCGTTCTTCCACGAACCATTGATGAATTCGCCATCGAGCTTTCTGGCGGAATCGAGAAGTCGGTGGCTCTGTTTTAGAGCGTTAACAAAAAATGCGATGTGAAGAGTTGCGACTATTACAAATAGCGACTAGGGATGCATTTCGAGTCAGTTTGTTTTGAAATGCTCAAAAGCAAGCAAAGTCAAGTAATGGTAAAAGTGTTGAATATAGAATAACTAGGAATGCTAATTTTGTGTAAATAAAAATAACTGTCGATATTTCAATAGGTTGTTGTATTCGACTTAATACTAAACTCGGTTGTTGCAACCGAAATTTTAGAAAATTTAGTTGACAGAACGAATATAATAAAGAATCAGCTATCACAACCGAAACAATTATGAAACGAGGCTGTTTCAACCGAATTTCAGTTGTGGGGACTAAATATTTTTTTTTTGAAAACCTTAATTCGGTTGTAGCAATCGCAATTCGGTAGCAGCAGCAACAATTTACGGTTGCTACAAGCTCCTTTCAAACAATTAGTTCTCAAGGTGTTGTGCCAAAAAAAAATTTTCATGAATATTCCCCTACTAAAATGAACTATTGTGTCCCAAAACACAATCCATGCCAACAAAGTGCACCGCCACATTCGACCATTGTAGCCCCTTATAATTTCACTTGATTTTTATCTAAAATTAGTGCAAATCATTTTTACTTTGTTGCTGCATTCGCACCGTTTGTGTACGTTCAGGTGACTTAATGGTGCGTTTTGTCTGGCGCTCGACTATTTTAGCCACAACAGCAGTGACGGATCGGTCCTGGCACATTTACAGCCACTACATGTTGCCATTAACAGACGGACAGACACAGCATCATCGTTTACCTTTAGTTTGACAATTGCGTCCGTTTGTGTGGGGATGTAAAAATGGATTTGGTGAATCTTTCACGTCGAGAAAATAGTGCTAAATTTTTTAATTGAGTTTAGTGTGAAAAGTGTGATGTCTGTCTGTCTGGTGTTGTGTTGGTTGGTTGGTGGTACGGGTATGTTAATGAATCTTGACAGTGTAGTAAATTGAAAATGTTTGCGAACAATTCAAATGAAAGCACAAATTACCAGACGACATCGCAATACAGGAAAGGTGTAAAAAGGTTTTGTGCCAAAGTGTACAGTCGCGGGATGAACTATTGGAAAAGAGGGGTGACTGAAATGTGAATTGCTGTTAATAGAAATTGAGGCCTTGCGAAAATAACAGATATAATTAAATTTGTAATATAACAAGGTTTATACACCCATAGAAAATATAACCGAATTAGACTTAACCGAATTTAGAGTTAGTCACAACCATATTAGATGTCATCACGTCCAAACTAGACGTTGTAACAACGGCATTAGAGGTTGTTACACCCTACTTAACGTTGCTTCAACCGACTAAATACAGTTGCGACAACCTCAATTCGGTTGTGGCAACTACAATTCGGTGGTAACAGCCGAATTTGCGGTAGCTACAACTTCTTTCCAAGCAATTAGTTATGTGAGAGTAGTTCGAGAATGTTTTTGTTTCTACCATACATGAGTTTTTTTTGCTGGCAATGGATTTTAATTTGCATTACTTTATCAAATTCAAATGCGAAAGAATTACAATTATTCGCAATGACAATTACAAATTTATGAATTCGCATTTGCTCATACAAGGTTGTGGAAACGGATGCCAATTGTAATCAACTATGGGGATGCTTTTAATTGTTTTACATTTATTTGACTGCTGGCAACTCTGGTTTGAAAGTATTTTATAAAAAAAAGGTTTGTGGCTCCGATAAGTATTGCCTCGTAGTACTATCAAATTCATAAACCTGTACTGTATAACATATAACATATATGTAAACCAAAACTGCCAGATATTAAGGAAATGTTTTGCAAATAAGTACAATTGCCAATGATATTGAAATTTTGTTGAATTTGCATTTCGAAAGGTAATACTAATAAAACTACAAATTATAATTGTCATATAATTAATTTGCCCCATGAATTGTTTCTACCAAAGCGCGGAACAAACCAAATGAACTTGAAACTATTAACAATGTAATTTTCTTAAACCTCAAGTAGCTTTTCACAATCGTCTTTCAAATGTAAACTCTGTTCTTGTTTATTTGAAACCAATTCTAAAATTGCAATTACTAGTTCCTGTAACAAGTTTGTACCACTGTTAGGCCTTTTAGATTCACAGGTAAACAGGCAACGGTGTCATCTTTAAAAACGCAAACATCAAAACCTTTTCGTAGCTTCAACTATACTTTTGGCTTTCGTTATAAAACCCATGTATACAAAATCACAACCCCTAGATTCACATCAGATTTTCGATAATCTTATGTCTTACATTTTACTTACGTTGTAAAATTTGATTACTCCTCCCCAGTTAAATCCATAACAAAATAATACAAAATTTATGTCTACTCCCTTAACAAAAGAAGCCGTTGCTGACTGCACTTTCAGTTTTCTGAGCCACAAACAAAAAAAGTACTTAACGTAATTTTGTTACGCCGATTTCATCTTCCTCCTGCGCACATGAACAAATTACAAAATTGGCCCATGAACAAATGAAATTTGCATATTTTTTTTTATGTCCCAACATAACGAATTTCGCAAAAATTTCATTGTTCCCCGAGCACAATTTAGCTACTTTTTCATTACAGCATAAAGTTGTGAAATAAATACAAAGATTAGATCCATTTTGCATAAAGGTATCGCCGTTTTTATAGTGCAGTATTTAGCCTTGTTGGGTTAAGGTTTGGCAAGGTTTCTCGAAGGCAGTTCATTTTATTATCTAGCATGAGACAACAAAAAACTCATGAACGGATATTCGGTATTTAGATTTCGTTGCGCTTCATTGCAAAATATTTTATTTTATCGATTTTATTAGATGTAGTTGTTGTTGTTTCGCATATCCTTATTACACTCGTACTCGTGTCTAAATGCTGCTCCTTAATGGCTTTATGCATTTTTAGGATTTTTTTGGTGTGATATCTTCTTCTTTTCTTTTTAGCTAAACAGAGGGATGATTGTGTTGTGTTGTTAGCAAAACAACACTAAGTATCTTGAAAATTTTTTGTAGTTTTGCTGGGTTTTCTGCACTGATTTAGGTATTGAGACAAAACACTAGAGTACAGTAGGGATACGACTTCTGGAACGAAAGTTCCTTATCGCACTTTGCGGGATGGGGGATAAATGAGAAAAAATTAAACAACTTTTTAACGCTATTATGCTACAACCCAGTACTATCAACCATAGATAAAGGAAATAATAGAATAACAGAACTATGTTCACTAGGTGCTGTCCTGTACTACTGTCACTTTCATTGAAGTTTCCCATAATTCCCATTGACGTTCATTCGAAATTGGGGGAAATTTTAATGAATGTAATTTAAACAAGGGAAAATGTGATGTATAATGTGATATATAAAAAACTATTTCAAAGCCATGAGGCCGGTGTTGGGATATCAATAAGAGAAAACCCGTAAGACCTCCCAAAGATGAGGATGCCGGAACCCCCTTTTAATCTAAAAACTTCCTCGCCCAAACGCTGTATTAACTTCTGTGGTCGTAGATTCCAAATCCGTTAGAGTGATTGACGACTCTCAACAAGGAATGGTAGCTGAACCGGAGGAAGAACCAATTTATTAGGACATAGTCGGTGGTGAAATGGCTTTGCAATTCAATGGCCATCAGATATTCTACTTTAAGTAACGTGCTTTATTCTTGTTTCGAAGGGATATTTTTAATGAAAATAATTTTTTATTTTGATATGATATTTTAGAATTTTAATGTCATATTTTTTGACTTTTGCTTTCAACGACATCTAGAATATTACCCATTACACAAAAACTTTCCCAACACTTGTGCTTCATCTATTAGTTTACTTTATCTATGCTATCAACCATAGATAAAGGAATTAAGTAGATATCGCACAGGCGTTGTCAAGTCCTACCACTAGGTGCTGTGTTGCCGTTTTGTAACTCTCACTGAAGTTTCTCATAACTTTCATTGACGTTTATTCAACACTGTGGGAAATTTGATACATACAAAAAAAGTATCATTTTCCGGGTTGTGTTATTCGAACAACTAACTTAATTTTTTTATGTCGTTTTGTTCCCCACTTTCAAGTTCAAATTTTGTTATTTTGTGTTGATTTTCAGAGCAAAGGACAACAAAACAAAAACAAAATCCTTGTTGATGTTGCCTACCACACCTATTGTTAGCACCTGTTGTAAATACATCTCGCAAGGTATATTTTATTTGGGATCAAACGCTGTAATTATTGCATTCAGCTCCATCTAGAAAATATCCCATTGAACAAGAAATTTCCCACGGCATGTGCGATATCTAGTTAATTCCTTTATCTATGATCTCTGCTATCAACTATAGTGGGTACTTTTGCTTTGGTTTGTGTCTAGACTAACATATGTAGCGAAATTTCTTGTTTAATGGGAAGTGTTCTAGGTTGAGCCTGTAACCAATATTTAGTATACATTGTTGTTTTGAACCCAATAGAAAGTTAACTTAGAACAGCCAAAGTGAAAGAAGTTTCAAAGAAGAAAATTTTCTTAAATAAGTGCATTTTCTATTTAAAAAAGTTAATTTTCTCCAAAAAATACCTATTCATATTCTTAAACAAAGTTCATTTTCTTAAAGAATGCCTTATATTAAAGAAGTACATTTGCTTAAAAACAGTAAAATTTCTTACAAAAAGCATCTTTTCTTAAAAAAAGTATTTTTTTTTTAAATACTTGCCTTTTCTTAAAAAAAATACATTTTCTTACATCAAATTGTCTTTTCTTAAAAAACTACCTTTTCTTTAAATAGTACCTTTTTGTGAAACAAAATAAATTTTCTTTAGATAAGTACCTACTCTTCAAAATGTATCTATTCTTGAAAAAAGGACCAACTGCAAAAAGAATTCCCATTTCTTAAAAAAAAAACTTTTCTCAAAAAAAATTATTTTCTCACTTTACACTCACAGGAAAAAGTTATGTCGATCAAAACCAAGTTATACGTGTCCTGGGGTTTCGTTGGGACACGTTCATGAATCGAGATATATCGATTTGAAGTTAGTAAGTATCATGTAGAGGAATTTGTTACGTTTGGGGCTCTTTTGTTTGACATAACTCGAGAGCAACTAGTTCGATTTTGCTGCAACAAACTTAGGTAAATTATAGATTACAATTCCTTTAATCTACTGATGTACTGTTTCTCTACATAATCAACAGTTTTGCAGTTATAAATAAATTTATTGAAGAAAAAAACAATTTTTTGCCTAAAAAATTAAATTCAATTGTGGTAAATAATTGACCCAGCGCAACGCCGGGACACGTATGACCTTTTTTTTCACAGATATAGCTTTTGCCGGTGATCAGAACCTCCGCCGATTTTGGCTGTTGCACAGTGCAATTACTTTCTTTTGGCAAAATTTCGATGGTATGGACATGAACAACATGTGGTTCCAATAGGATGGCATAACGTAGCTGATGGCACTATTGACATTCTGCACAAGTGGTAGGTTTATGCTGATAAACCCGTAACAATTGACGCCTTGGTGGCCACAATTGTTCGTGTTATTTGAGGCATACGGCCAGCAATGCTCGAAAAAGTGCCCCAAAATTCGGCGCTCAGAATGCCCTTCATCATAAACAGCCGCCATGGTCATATGCCCGAAATAATTCTATGTAGTGATCTTTCGAATAAAAAACAATATTGCATGAGGTGGCACGGGACACCCGATTGGAATGAAGTTCCTTTGGCTATATATTATGTATTAAATAGTTCCAACACGCCTAAGGCGCCCGTTAAAAAATGCGATAATTTAAATGGATCTTTAAGAAAAGGTACTTTTTGTAAAATGATAAAACTGTTTTTAAGAATTTTTTTTTTTTTAGGTTGTATTTTTTTTTTATTTTAAAGTATATTTTTAGGTTTTATTTGTGAGAATACGTATTATATTTTCCGAAAATAGGTAATTTTTTAAAGAGAGGTACTTCGTTTATTAAAAGCTAATGTTTTTTTAAGAAATGGTACTGTTTTCAAGAAGAAGTACCTACTTTTTGTAAGAAAAAGCCAAAAGTGTATGAATTTTTTTTTACAAAGAAGTACGTTTTTAAAAACAGGTACTTTTTAACGAAGCGGTGCTCTTTTTAACAAAAGGTTATTTTTCAGGAAAATTTACTTATTTTCAGAAAAGCTACTTATCTCAGGGAAGAAAAGAAAAGGTATTCATTTATTTTAGAAAAATAAGTACTTTTAAGAAAAAAAATTTTTGTAAAAAAAGGTTTTTTTTAAGAGAAGGTATTTTTTTGAAGAAAAGTTTTTTTTTTTAAATTGAACACTTTTTTGGAATTGGTCCTGTTTTCAAGAATATGTACACTTTTAAGAGTAGGTACTTATCTCAGGAACAGATATTTTGTTTCACAAAAAAGGTACTCTTTAAAGGAAATGCAGTTTTTTAAGAAAAGGCAATTTGTTTTCAGAAAATGTACTGTTTTAAGAAAAGATACTTATTTCAAAAAAAGATTACTTAGTTTAAGATAGGGTACTTTTAGTAAGAAAATTTACTTTTTTTAGGCAAAGGAACTTCTTTAAGATAAGTTTGTTTTTTAAGAAAATGTACTTTGTTTAAGAATATGAATATGTAGGTATTTTTTTGAGAAAATTTACTTTTTTAAGAATGGGCACTTATTTATAAAATTTTTCTTTTTTTAAACTTCTTTCAATTTGGCTTTTCTAAATTTACTTTTTAATGGTTTCAAAACTACAATATATACTAAATACTGGTTACAGGCTCCACCTAGAAACCTCCCATTAAACAAGAAATGTCCCAACATATGTTAGACATCTAGTTAGTCTAGACACAACCCAAAGCAAAAGCACCCATATAGTTGGTAATACTGGGTTGTAGCATAATAATGTTAAAACAAAAGTTTATTTTGTTGTGTTATTTTCTACAATTTCAATTCCTGTCGGCCTTAAAAAAACACTCTTTATAAAGAAATATTCAGTTATCTCTTAAATTATCCAAAAAGTGGGATGAAAGCTTTAAAAATTACCATCCACCCAATCAATGGGAGACTTATGGCCAGTTTCACAATTGAAAATTCTCCACTTAAATGTAGTTTAAATGCCCGATGCTTGTCATTTAAATGTCATTTAATATGAAAAATGTCTGTGAGCTTTTAAATTGAGCTTTTAAATGACGAGTGTGAATCTCGCCCTTAGGCTAGTATTCTAAAAATCCCGAAAGTGAACATAAACGCAAAAGCGAACGCGAACGCCAGAGTCAAAAAAATGGTAGTGTATACATCACTTCGCGCTTGCGTTCGCTTACGAAAGCTGTGACTGACATTTGTGGTTTATAGAGTTGCCCAACTAAAATAAACAATTATAAACTAGAAAAAATTACCTTGAGTGAAATGCGCAGAATGAAAAAGATTAAAAAATAGAGCTCTATTTCAATAGATCAACAGATTTCAAGATTGCTATTATTTGTATACTGCAAATACCAACAATATTCACATAAAATGTATAGAAAAGTTATGATATTTTGAGGTCGAAAAAATTTTCCCATCTGTATTAAATTAATTGTCTTTTCAAAAACACAAGTCCATTTGGCGGTATGGATTGGTTCTTTTATTTATTATTGGCATCATCAACTGATATCTGTAATTTTTTAAATATAATTATAATAGTTTTGCAACGCATTATTTATTTCAACTTTCCATTTCGAATTTTATTATTGTAAATAAGAATCGCAGTGAGTAAATACTATAATTTTGAATTATTAAAAAAAAAAAGTTGGAGGTCTATTCGTCGATTTCATTTCAGCCAAAATTGGCAACAACTTATAAACAATGATATGCCAAATACTTCAATCTGCCCATCCTCCATCGACATCTTTCTTTAAATTTTTAATTTCTTCAACTAACGCGAAGAATTATGCCCTGTTCAATTTGACAGCTGAAGTGATCAAAAACGTTGCGCTGCGTTTTATAAACTACCTACTAAACAACGTAACTCAGAGCAGGTAATCACCGAACAGCTGTAACGTTCAATAAACTACCAAAACGACAAAAGTAACGCGAAGTGACCGATTCACGACTTATAGAATACAACGCTTAGAGTAAGAGTAGATTTCAATCGGGTGAATTTTTCTACTTCTTTTGTATTCATATGATTGTAAAGGCACTATGATATAATTAGCTGACATTGAAAACACGAACCGAGTAATTCTATATAATTTGCACAAACAGAGTGCACAAATTTTCTCAAATTCGCCGAGTTCCGAACTGCAAATTTAATATAAATGTAAGAAAACTTTGGAACATGACTTTAGATACTAAAAATGTTCAAAAATTGAATTGAATACATTTTATAAAAAAAGCATGAACAAAGGAATATACCTTATAGGGCAAATAATATACCTTGATTGTAAACTTGTTCTAAATTTACTATTTCAAAGCTTCCCATTTATCTGCCATAAACAATTTGAAAACATAAGTTGCTTAACATCCATTTCAAGAGGGTTGAGTTCATGTGGACATGTCTCGTCCATAACACTTGCCCACTCTGTTTACCTTAGTTATTTTATTTAAAGCATCATAAACTCTGGGATATTACAACATACCCTCCCTCATCCCCTCCAAAAAGTATAACTACTCCCGCACTCAAAAGTGTAAACACTGTTGTGACGCAAGAAAAATAATAAACACAATTTTACCTTTAATAATAAATTGCAGCTGTGTCCACAATCCATTTTGGCCCAACCTGTGCTATCCACTAAAATCCGCCCCTCCACCTTAGATTTCACAATGACCACTGAGTTCGTCGTAGTACTATTACCTTTCCATAACAATCGCTTGGGCTGTAATATTAACAATTCCCTTTCTATTTTTCCAAGTGCCCACATAGTATTACGACTATAGAAACCTAAATAAATAAAAATCTGTTTATAAGCAAAAATATTTAAGAATAACAATAGTTTCGTCTTCGCCTTTGTTTTCCTTTCGAATATTTTGCCAGGATATTCACAAATTTAATGCGAATAATTTTCCCCATATCTTATTCTCAGAATTGTTGTAAAGGTATAGAGTACCACGTTTTTGTGCTGACCAAATGGAACCAAATGAAGTGGTGGCTGTAAAGCTTTACAACTAATAAAATGACCTAGAATATTGAGTGTCTTGGTCGTGGGGGAGTGAGAGTATCTTTAAGGATTCCTTGAACGCATTAAGGTTGGTTATGTCCTTTTTGTTTCATATCCATATCCTTATGCTTCACCTCATCCACATTGTCTTCCTTGTTGTCTGATACATATATGCGTTCCTCATGTGGTTGTGCTCATTGTTATAATAAAATGCTCATATTTACCCTCAGTTTCAAATTATGAATTTCATAAACGACAAGGTGTTGTTGGTTCATCCAAGAAGTGGACGTTTATAAACACAAGTGGACATGCGGAGATGAGTGCCATTCACATATGGGCCGTTTTACGAGAATGTGTCAAGAACAGTAACTCATGGTTACTCTCCACAACGTTGCTTACTCTTCACATCGCGGAGTAAGACTTTTACTGAACCGACTTCTGTTTTCCATCGTTAGCGAACTGTATGTGTTAGCGGCATGAGGTGATAGTCGCCGAAAAACACGTTCTAACGATATGCCTTAAAATTGGTTGTTCGTACACTTACCGAACTAATCGTTCGAAAAGAAGTTGTGGCAACCGTAAATTCAGCTGTTGCCACCGTATTGCGTTTGCCATAACCGAATTAAGGTTGCCGTAACTAAAGTTCGGTTGAACCAACCGCGTTTCATAATTGCTTCAGGTGTGACATCTGAATTTCCAATTACCTTCACATTCATTCTACCAAATAAAGTTTCTATAATTTCGATTACAACAACCGAATTAGTAATCAATGCTGTTGCAACAACCGAATTTGGTGCCAATTGAATTACAATAAACAAAAATTACAAAAATTCGCCTGCGACACCCAAATTTGGTATCAATTCGGTTGCAATAGCGGAATTTTGCATGAGTTCGATTGCAACCATCGAATTCCCTTTGAATTCGGTCGCAACAACTGAACTCGGTACGAAGTCGGTCCCATGAATGCAAAGTTGCTGCAAACAAATTTCTCATGAACTACCGAACTACTCGCTTGAAAACAAGTTGTAGCAACCGTAACTTCAGCTGTTGCCACCGAATTATGTTTGCCATAACCGAATTGAGGTTGTCGAAACTGCATTTAGTTCCCGCAACTAAAGTTCGTTTGAAACAACCGCGTTTTATAATTGATTCGGTTGTGATATCTGAATATGCAATTACCTACACAGTCGTTCATCAAATAAAGTTCCTATAATTTTGATTACAACACCCAAATAAAGAATTAATTCGGTTGCTACAAACAAATATGAAATTTATTCGGTTACAACCGAATACAACCGAATTTTTCGACAATTGCATTACAACAAAAAAATCGACACTAATTCGCTAGCAACAGCCCTACTTGGTATCAATTTGGTTGCTAACCCTCATTTGGCATCTATTCGATTGCAACCATCAAACTCAGTATAAATTCAGTCGTAACAACCACTTTAAGTTGGTTGCAACAACCGAATTTGCCTGCAATTCGCATGTAACAACAGTATGTATGCAAAAGAAGTTGCTACAATCAAATTTCTTATGAATTCTGATCCGATGATCCGAAAAACACCAAAATATCGTCGAAATGATTTTTTATATTTCATCACGGTTTTAGTCTATGGCATTTATGTATGAAGCACATTGTCCGTTAAATACCTACCACAACACCTCTGACAACACAGCAGACGCACATTAAAAATTGTCAAGGCTTTTTGACATAGTTGGAACTATAAATGTAAACACAATGGGTTTTCTTTACATCCCATAAAGAGACTGGGGAGAGCTTCTCTCATCCAGTGATCTGTGCGCTTTCAAGTTTTGCACTTTCAAGTTACGCTTTTACACCGGTTCCGAAAGGCAGTTTGAGAAACTTTTTCATGGCTAAGTCATCGATAGTGTCCCCACCACTAAGGGAGGTGAACGTCGTCGAAAGAAATGTAAGGTGGTCAGACAAGGGATCGAACTCACGTTCTAATGTAACCATTGCACCACCATCGACCACGCGTCATTTACAATGCGAATGATTTCATTCTTCAGCTTTGGAATCCTCTCGGACTTATTGGCATAGATCATAATTTTCACGTAGCCCCAGAAAAAGAAGTGCAATGCTGTCAAATCACAAAATCTCGGCGACCATTTACCTCGTTGCATCGTGAGATATTGCGTCCTGCACGCTGAAAAATTCAGCCCCAGCATCATATTGCAGGAACCACGAATATGCTTGCAAGCCTTGTTTTCATCAATTCATCAATTATATAATCCACAGGCAAGTTAAATACCAGTTTTGTATCGAAAACAATGCCTAAATCTAACATTTTACTAACTTTAGGTATTAAATAACTCCCAATGAAATAGATGGAGTTAACTAAATTTATACGCCTTGCAAAAGGAAGGTGGAAGCATTTAGCAGTATTAAGTTTTAAATTATTACATTCACTCCAAATGACTAATCGATTGATGTCTTCCTGAAGTAAAATAGAGTCGTGAAGACAAGAAATTTTAGTAAAAAGTTTTCTGACACGTTTTTGTTGTCAGCAGTTTTCAACAATCAAAGCCACATTTGGGCCACAAAAATCTATTAATCATGTAATATAGAATAGAATATTGTGGCCATCGGTGGTACAATGGTTAATGTGCTCGCCTCTTGTACACGACATCCAGGGTTAGATCCCTACTCTGACCACCTTAAAAGTATTTTCGGCAACGGTCACATCGCATCGTGTATTTAGCAATGAAAAGCTTCTCAAAATGCTCTTCGCAACCGGCGTAAAACTGTACGTCCCAATCACTGAGTATAAAACTAGAAAGCGCGCAGCTCACTGGTTGCGAGAAGCTCTACCCAATTCCTGCATGGGATGTAATGCGAACCCATTTATTTATTGAATAGCAAATACACTGTTTGTAGGCTTCAGTTCTTGTATCAATTGAATTTTGTAGGATTGGAAAAATAGGTTTAATGTTGAAATGCCCTAACGGTGGTGTAGGAAAGGTACAGCTGCTGTGCACAACGACAAAGTCATTGCTTGCAAGCATTGTTTCATGAATTTGGGTCACAAAAACGTATTTTATATCATATTCCATTATTGTGTCTCCAAAATGGTAGAGTGAGTAGCAAACACAATGAGTTTGGACACAAGTCTACCACATTTGTGACAAGCTACAAACACATTATATTTGCATCCAACCAACATAAGGAAACAGATTTATCAGCGTGTACTTATTTCCCCCATTGCGTCCCATGGAAGGAAAGAGCAGAGCTTGTACACCTTTTTACACTCACTGATTAGGACCTGCAATCTTACACCGATTCCAAACAGTTTTTGTGAAGTTTTTTTATGGCTCATTACTCGATAGTATCGCTATGCGATATGATATACATACGTGAAAATAAATTCGGTATCTAACAAGCCAAGACACGAACCACTTCACTTTACAGGACCCTGTTGTAGAAATAACAGAGGTTTGTTATCATATATTAAGGGAGATATATACTTATATAAATATAAACTATTTCTTGACGATCGGGGCAATATAAAAATTGCGAAATGGAAATTTCAGAAGTCTACATTTCAATCAATTAGTTTGTAGAAACATTTATTTACCTTTTCTAGTTTTCAACAAGAAGTAACTGCGCCATCGGCACCCATAGTTCTAGATAGTGGTCAGCAAATGTTTTCTAAAAAGGCAAGGTAAGAAATTCCACGGAGGCAGAATTTCAAAATAGAAAAAAAATTAAACACTGTTGCTCATGAAAAGTGATTTGGGCTCACTGCACGCTGAAAAATTTATCTTTTTTTGCTGTGTGACTGCAAAAATAAGGTGTTTGTAGCTTTTCGCCAATATAGCATGCATATGTCCAAACACATTGTGTTTGCTATACAATATAACATGTTTAGGACACAATGATTAGTAGGCTATAATATATTAATTTGTGACCCAAATGTGACCTTACTTGTTGAAAACTGCAGAAAACAAAATCGCGACAGACAAAAAAGAAACAAAAAGCAACAAATCTTCAATTCACGAAGACAACGCATTCAAACGTGTACACGGTTCCTGCAATATGTTGCTGTGGCCGATATTTTTCAGAGTGTATACTCAAACGGGAGCCACTGCTGTACTCCCGAACGTAGTTCTGGATAGTGTCTGTCGAATTTCAGAACAGAAAAAAATTGATGCAGATATTTTTACCGAAATGTAATTTGATGAAATTTAAATTTTTAGATTTGTATATTGTGGCCGATGGTAGTGGGCGCGGCTGTTGTACCTGAGGACGTGGGTTCGAACGCTTCTATGATCACCTTACATTTCTATCGACAGCGGTCACCTCGCTTAGTGACGGCGACACTCTCGAGTATTTAAAAAGTGGTTTTCAAAATACCGTTGGGAACCGGTGTAAACCTTGTAGATAATGGCTGAAAAATCTATCGTTTTTTGTTGTTTGTATGCAAATATATCATGTGTTTAGAGCTCGTCGCAATTATAATATACTTGTGCGCAAACACATTGTGTTTGCTATTAAATATTATATGTTTGTGACACAATGATTAATATATTATAATATATGAGTTTGCGACGCAAATATATATGTGTTTATGATACAAATACAGCGGTGTTTATTGCACTGTTTATGCTCTCTCGATTCTCATTATATGAAAAACAAACAATGCAAGTAACTGCAAAAATTGCCGTGTAAAATCTTTTAACTTTTTGTACTAAATATTTATAAATGTGGAAAATTAATTATAATAAATGATACAAATATATTGAATTCAAAGAATAATTCGTTTCTAAATATTGTTATAATAGGGAGGAAATACACACATGTTTCCACGGAAGTATATGGAGGTTTGCGAATGCTTCCACGTAAGAATATTAATGTTTGGGATGAAGAACGCATATGTGTCCACGTAGAAGCATACATGTTTGCTAGTAAACATGCGACTGTTTGCATTTAAATACAAGTGTGTTTGGCACTTGCAAACATATGAATGATTATGTGTGGGAGAATATGTTGGAGAGGCGGGGGTTTTTCAGCGTGCAATAATTAGTGAGTGTAAAACTGGAAAGCGCACAGCTCACTGGTTGTGACAAGATCTCCCCAATCCCTTAATGGGATGTAATGGGAAACCATTTATTTTTTCATTTGCACCGATCACCAAAAACTCGTTTTAGTTACAAATATATCACCTTTTAAATATGTTAACAGCTCTCTGCTAACGCGAGAATAGTGCTGTTTAAAGTGGTTCGGGTCTTTGCTAATTAGTTTGCGAATCTAATTTCACGCACATTGTGAGGTGACCTTGGCCGAAAGAAATTCTCTACAACACTTCACATCATAGAACGTCTCATATATGGGAACATAAACATTCCAAGAGATACCATAGTTGTGAATAGAGGTGGTTTATGTGGGTTTAGTTCCCTGGCGGGGGAGTGAGACAGCTCCAAGCAAAAAAAAAAAAGGACAATTCATAAGCATATTTATGAAATGTGACGAACTCAAGTCATATGGATGTCCTATACGATGCTAATATTTTCATACAAATATCCTTGCAAAACGCCCCAGGGTGTTAATATACACTACAATATACCTTTTGTGTTTAGAATACTGTAGTTTATGTCACATGACCACCAGATTGGACAGACCATACCGAAAATGGGATTTTCATAAATGCTTTTAGTTCGCCTTCTTGTTGGTCCTTTTTCATTTTGCTATATTTGGCAACCACCCCCCAAGGTAAGGTGTTGTTCGTTTCTACATTTGTATTTGCACATTTGTTGAGTTTGGGCTGTTAGTCTATTAATATTCTACTTTATTATAGGTAAAGTTGTATCCTTGGGGGATAAGGACACAAAAAGGTGACTACCTACACTTTTACACTGTCTCTCTCTCTCTCTCTCTCGCTGTAAATGGGAATGTGACAACATATGGCCAAGTTTGTTTGTTGAGCCTTCTTTATAAGAAGCGAACAATTTATGTAAAATGCTGTAACAGCTCCTTTAAGTATGCAAGGACAAGCAAAGGTTTCCACACAAAAAAAAGGATAGCGTTGCTGGAAAAACAACAACTTGGAAATAGAATCGTGTATGACCTGTATTGGCAATTGGGCAAATTATAGTTATCGCTTTAATTGCACGATTTCCAATTGTATTCAGTTTGCCTACGATTTTGTTGTTCTTTGCAATTTTCTTTCTCCCCTCCCGTCACCCACTTACTCCCACAAGGAGGTAATCAAAGGAATTACCTTAATTTCAGGTCATTAGCATGGCAAAAAAGTGTGACATCTGTTAGGAATCTTAAAAAAGCACACACACACAGCAAGCCACCCTCCTCTTGGAATACCCAACAATTCCATTTAACCTGGGGCATCATCAGTGCCATCATCATCATTCGGGACGGTTGTTTTATTCATCAGTTTACGCTTGGTATGTCTGTCACATATGACACGTAACTAAATGTTTGCATTAATGCTAATAAACGACCTTTTGGGAAACGAAATTTGGAATTTCAAGTGGTCAGATAGTCGCAATGTCAATCCACTCATATGGGTCACGTGCATCATTTTATTACGAGTCCATCACTGTGAATTCGTGTATCTCATTAACACGTTAGCTACGGAATACAAAGAGAATCCACCAGGGATTTACCTGAAGGTCAGTGAAATGCTGGAAATACTTTTTTTTTGGTTAAACAGGACGAAACACATGACTTTAAGGTGAAGATTATTAAACTTTATTTCATAGATGTGGGTAGAGGTTTACGCCGATTATTTCTGATTCGGCGGCGGCGTAGGGACCTGGGAAAACCGGCGCCGGCAACTTGGTCGGCTAATATGGCGGCGGGTCGTCCCAATTACTATTAGGAAATTCACCCGGTTGCTGCTGTGCAGAGTTCAATTCTTAGGAAATTTAAAAAGAAAAAAGGAAATATTCTGATTAATGTTGTGTGAAGTTTATAGTTTGTAGATATTTGTTGTTGTTGTTGCAACGCGTATTGTAAATCAAGACAATGACATTAATTATCGATTATTCAAAATACTAACCAAAATGTTATACGCCGCCGCCGCCGCGCCGGTTTCTATGTAATCTGTCGACGGAGCGACAAAAAACTCAAAAAACGGCGGCGTTGGCGTAACAGTATAGATGTCAAGAAATATCTTGTATTTGAAATCAAAAATGACTGTAAACTGCTCTTATAGCCGCTATTGTAACAGTTATATTATCGAGAACCATGGTAAATCTACGGGACATCATGTTCTCAGTTGAGGCTAAAAAATAAAGATATTTCAGTTCATTGGGGAACAAATTTGTGCTCCTCAAAAGCTCCTAAACTCCTAAGAAATGTTTTCCATTCAAGGAAACGACCGAGCAGGGCAGAATCTAAAGCTACCGAATTAGCTGCAACCGAATTTAGAGGTTCTCACAACTACACTGGAGGTCACCTTAACCGAACCAGAGGTTGTCTCAAGCGAAGTAGAGGTTACCATAACCCAATCAGAGGTTGCCACTGGCGACATAGTGGTTGTCACAACAAAATTGCAATTGTCAGTGACAAATTAAAGGTTGAGACAGGTTATCACAATTGAGGAATGCAGAATCAAAACTCACTTTTGACACTGACACTTTTTTTACACGACAGCACAATAACTGATTTAGCCTAGTGCGCTGATAGCAATACCGCCGCAAACTGTGTCAACATGTTAAGTAGGACCAGTAGAAGCTGACTTAGAAATATTTTTTGTCTCCGACCCGGCATACGGTTCCGATGCGGTACTCAATTTTGGCAAAAGTGAGTTTTGATTCTGACCCAACTTTGTTACGCATATTTTGCTGAAAAAATTACGAAAAAAAAAGAGGCTGATTATGTCATTCTAGGGAATAATATTGATGAAAAATATATTTTTTATTATCATGATACTCATTTCCAAAAATCATAATGGTAAAGATTACACTAAAAATCTAATAAAGTAAAGAAAAATCGTGGAGATTACACGAAATCTGATAAAGTAAAGAAAAATTTATAAACCATAGTAATGTATTATAAAAAACAAATAAAAAACATTAGGTTGTAAGCTTCAAACGATTAAATCTGACTGCTCTTCTTGAACCACACACAATCTTCACTATCATCCACTTCAGCTGATGTATTCAAAAGATGAACGAAAAACTCCAATCTGGATAGCGACGTCCAATTTTCTCCGAAATGTGTTTTTATCAAATTTGTAAGATCAGCCTTTTTTTCCTTCGAGATGAGGTTCGTCTTTGTTATTTCGGTAAAAATAAGATCATTCAAGCTTCTACCTTTTTTACAATACAGGGAAAAAGGTACGCCAATGTCGTGTTCATAGAACAGCTCGCCCTTCAATGTAATTTTTTTCGAATTGGTTTTTTCAATCAAGAGTCGTTTTATCTTCGAGATTGAAAAATTCCACGCAGCAACTGGCTTCATAACATCGGTCACGCAACGTTTATAATCCCAAACCTTGACGTCAACTCCGACTCGTTTCACTGTAGAATGTTGTTCGATTATCTTTAGATATTCACTGGATATTCAATAATCGTATCTAGCTTCTTGGTTTTGAGTTCGATTTGGGCGAATACTCGATCAGGCGGAATGAAGCTGTGACCAGTAATGGGAAATACGAGCTCAATATCTAAAATATGATCTGGAGCAGATTTATGGAACCATTCTAGCAAGGCTGTAACGACGATTGAGTTTTTATTCTGTCCAGCGCATCCGTCGGCTACCAATCGAATATGTTTGAAGAAGGCCAAATCGATGTCATCATGACACATTCACCAGTTTGCTACCAAGTCAAATTTTGTACAGCGTCCGTATAGAAGTTATACTTCAAAAACGACATTGATAACAGTGTTGGCGTCAAAACTCACTTTTGCCAATGTCAAAAGTGAGTTTTGATTCTCAGGGCACTTTTTGCGAGGGTTTTTGTGGTATTTGGAGGGGGAAATCGAGGAAAGTGATAAGAGGGTTTCGTAGAGGATTCAATACTAAGTTCGAATCTGCAATAAAACCGGTTTTGATTTTTGGTGTCAAAAGTGAGATCTGATTCTGCACTCCTCAATTATTAGAAGATTTCCGAATTAGAAAAATCAAAAAATCTCCTTATATCTTCCGAATCATCCCAATATCAACGAATAAATGACATCAACCTACTAAATCAGTCAACTTACTACACCAGTGTTCCCTGTTGTCGACCTAATGAATGGGACGCATAAGTCCTCCTTCGGAAGATCGTAATGAACGAGTCACAATCCTCCCACAGGGAATTAAACTGGTATAACGTACCAAGTACCAGGGACCATTCCCACTTGACTCCCTCCAGCATTCCCATGAAATCATTATTTCAAACGCATCAGGAACTGAATACCTTCGATACGCAAGTGCCAATAATCACCCTATTACGTAACGGGCTTTTCAACAGAGACGCTACAAAAGTAAATCGATAGGGACAGCAAACGACGCCATATTTTTTCCCGCTCTTTTGACATTTCTCTTCAGTAAGGTTTGCCATTTCGTCATGGAAAGATATACGAGCCAACAACGATTCGAAATTATTAAAATTTACTACCGAAATTTGGAGTCACTGGCCTCAACTTTAAGAGCGCTACGTCCAATTTATGGTCGTCATAATCGTCCTACCAGATCAACAATTGAGCGTCTAGTGGAAAAATTTGAATCCACAGGCACAGTACAAAATGTTCCCGTGCCAGTGAGACACAGAAGTGCCCGTAGTGTCGAGAATATTGCTGCCGCTGAGGCTTCAGTTCAAGAAAGCCCAATTGAGTCTCTCACACGTCGTTCTCAAGCGTTGGGCATCTCTATGACGTCGTTGTGGCGAATTTTGCGAAAAGATCTTCGCCTACATCCTTACAAGATCAAATTGACGCAAGAACTGAAGCCGCTTGACCGCCATAAGCGTCGTGTGTTCGTGAATTGGGCTGAGCAACAACTTGAAAATGATTCGGATTTTCATCGGAAAATCATCTTCAGCGATGAGGCTCATTTCTGGCTGAATGGCTTCGTCAATAAGCAAAATATGCGTTATTGGTCACACAGCAATCCACAGGTAATCCATGAGTCATCATTGCATCCCGAAAAAATTACGGTTTGGTGCGGTTTATGGGCCGGCGGCGTCATTGGGCCGTACTTCTTCCGTGATGATCAAGACCGGCACATTACTGTGAATGCGAATCGCTACCGTTCAATGATAACCGAATATTTTTGGCCCCAATTGGATAATATGGACTTGGAGAACATGTGCTTCCAACAGGACGGCGCAACAAGCCACACAGCCAATGCCACAATCAATTTATTGGAAACCAAGTTTGGTGAACGTGTTATCTCACGAAATGGCCCAGTCTATTGATTAGATTATTTCCTGTCGGGCTACGTCAAGTCTATGGTCTATGCCAACAGGCCAGCGACGATTGATAAACTTCGTTCGAATATCGAACGTGAAATTGCAGCAGTATCGGCCGATTTATGCTTGAAAAGCGTCGAAAATTGGGTTCAGCGTCTGGACTTCTGCAAGCGTGCCCGTGGTGGCGATGCGAAAGAAATCGAGTTCCATACATAATGGCATCGAACGTACTTTCACAGGAATAAAGAATTTCATTGGTATCTAAACCCGGTTTTGTTTTATTTAAAAAAACTTTTGTAGCGCTCTTATTGAAAAACCCGTTATAAACCTCAAAAAACATTCACCAATGAATAGTCCCACTTGACTCCTTCCAGCATTCCCCTGAGACCGCTACCATTGCACAACCGAATCCTTCGGTGTGTGCGAGGCTCTTGTACATGACAACGGGAGATCGACCCCTGCTCTGACCACCTTACATTTCTTTCGGTGGCGGTCACCTCGCTTTGTGTCGACGACACTATCGAGTATTGAGCCACAAAAACCTTCTCAAAATATTGATCGGAACCTGAATAAAACTGTATCTCCCAATCAGTGAGTGTAAAGTCCAATTCCTCATGGAGTGTAATGGGAAACTATTTTTTCCCAACTGAACTAGAGGTTTTCGCATCCGAATTGTCCGTCGCGAATTCAGAAGGTGTCGTAAATAAATTTTGAAAATTTTTGGAACGAAGTTCCTTATCGCACGCAAGGGGATGTGGTAAAATGAAAAAAATTAAAAAAATTCTTTGTAACACTATTATGATACAACCCATTATTATCAACTATATTGTATACTTTTGCTTTGGTTTGTGTCTAGACTCACGGCTTGGATCATAGAGAAAGAAATTAAGTAGCTGTCTCACACTAGATGTATCTATTATAGGAGGAACCTTTAGAAAAGCTGATTTAACTTGTTTCTTGTCCTTGTGGTCCGACCTTGTCAAATGTTGTTTATACCAATTCCAACATGTATCTAGTACAGGTGGTAGCGTTAAAACAGCAGATTACAGTTTTTCTTTTCCTTGTGGCTGCTGTCGAAAATTACAACAATTCCTCCTGATATAACCTGAAATAAATTCATCTTGACAAATTTGATCGGTTGAATTTGACAAGGTCGGCTTCTGAAATAAAAACAAAATGCCTTCAATTCCTACTGCTCCTACCTTACTTATTTTGTCATGGTCTCACATATGTTGGGAAATTTATTCTTTATTGGGAACTTTTCTAGGTGGAGCCTGTAGCCAATATTTAGAATGTATTGTAGTTTTGAACCCAATATAATGTAAATTTAAAAAAGCCAAAGTGAAAGAAGTTTAAAAAAAGAAAATTTTCTTAAATAAATGCTTTATCTTAAAAAAATTAAATTTTCTCGAAAAACATACATCTTCATATTCTTAAACAAAGTAACTTTTCTAAAAAAAAATACCTTATCTTAAAGAAGTACGTTTGGTTAAAAAATGTAAATTTTCTTACAAAAAGAACATTTTCTTAAAAGATGTAATTTTTTTAACTAAGTACATTTTCTTAAGAAAGTACTTTTTCTTACAATAAATTGCCTTTTCTTCAAAAACTACTGTTTCTTTAAAGAGTAACTTTTTTGTGAAACAAAATAACTTTCCTTGAGATAAGTACCTACTCTTAAAAATGTAAGTATTCTGTGAAAATTGACCAATTCTAAAAAAAAATCCCATTTCTTAAAAAAAAAAAACTTTTCTTCAAAAAAATACGTTGGCTTAAAAAATACCTTTTCTTACAAAAATTCCTTTTCTTAAAAGTACCTCTTCTTAAATATAAAATAAAACCTTTTTTTTGAGATAAGTAGCCTTTCTGAAAATGGATCCAGATTCTTAAAAAATAACCTTATCCTAAAATGAGTACCACTTCTTGAAAAAGTACCTGTTCTTAAAAAAGTACTTCTTTGCAAAAAAAATCCAATGAGTGTTCGAACTCACGGGCGATGTGTTAACACCTTTTTGCTACACGGTACCTGTTCGATTTCTATGAACACATTCGTAAATGTTACATTGGAAAATAAAAAACAGCGTTCAATCATATGATGACGTTACAGTTAAATAATATTAATACTTAAAATTATTTAAAGACCCAGTGCAAGCACATGTGTCATTATTTTCTTGCTCAATACTTTTTGTTTTATTCCCACAAAAGTCAAAGAATGCAAAGCCACAGACACTTGTACATACATACATACATTGTTATATTCGTACGATATAACCGAAGATCAACATAAAATACTTTTTTAATATTACTCCAAATTAATACTCCAAATTAAAACACTTCAATCTCGGCTCGCCGATATCGGATCGCCTTAACTTTTGGCCTAAACTCTTCGTCGAGACCCGCACTAGCTTTTTAATCCAAAAATTAATAAAATCGGCTATGAATTTCCGGAGAAAATCGCGTGGGAAAATTATATGAAAATCGCCCAATAATCACTTTCAATACCGACTGCCAAGCAAATGACAAACAAACGATGATTTACTCTTAAAAACCTAACACTTGCGTATGTATTAAACTGATAGTTTACTGCCCTACAGGCGCGCGTATAGATGTTAACACATCAATAATTCATACTCTTGTGGCTTTTTCTTACAGAAAGTACTTCTTAAAAATAGAAAATTTTCTTAAAAGAAATTAACTTTTAATAAAAGAAGTACCTCTCGGTAAAAAAGGACCTTTTGGGAAAAATATAAAATATATTCTTACAAAAAGGACGTAAAAATATAGTTTTTTAAAAAAAAACACATTCTGCAAAAAAAAAATGTTCTTAACAAAAGTTTATCATGTAACAAAAAGTATCTTTTCTTAAAGATCCATATAAATTATCGTCTTTTTCGACGGGCCCCTTAGGCGTGTTGGAACTAACTAGTACATAATAACGGGTTTTTCAATAAGAGCGCTAGAGTGCCATTATGTATGGAATTCGATTTCTTTTGCATGGCCACCACGGGCACGCTTGCAGACGCTGAACCCAATTTTTGACTGGTTTCAAGCATAAATCAGCCGATACTGCTGCAATTTCACGTTCGATATTCGTACGAAGTTCATCAATCGTCGCTGGCTTGTTGGCATAGACCATAGACTTGACGTAGCCCCACAGGAAATAATCTAACGGCATCAAATCGCACGACCGTGGCGGCCAATCGACAGGGCCATTTCGTGAGATAACACGTTCACCAAACTTGGTTTCCAATAAATTGATTGTTATCCAATTGGGGCCAAAAATATTCGGCTATCATTGAACGGTAGCGATTCGCATTCACAGTAATGTGCCGGTCTTGATCATCATGGAAGAAGTACGGCCCATAAACCGCACCAAACCGTAATTTTTTCGGGATGCAATGATGACTCATGGATTACGTGTGGATTGCTGTCTGACCAATAACGCATATTTTGCTTATTGACGAAGCCATTCAGCCAGAAATGAGCCTCATCGCTGAAGATGATTTTCCGGTGAAAATCCGAATCATTTTCAAGTTGTTACTCAGCCCAATTCACGAACATACGACGCTTATGGTGGTCAAGCGGCTTCAGTTCTTGCGCCAATTTGGTCTTGTAAGGATGTAGGCCAAGATCTTTTCGCAAACTTCGCCACAACGACGTAACAGAGATGCCCAACGCTTGAGAACGACGTGTGAGAGACACATTTGGGCTTTCTTGAACTGAAGCCTCAGCGGCAGCAATATTCTCGACACTACGGCCACTTCTTTGTCTCATTGGCACGGCAACATTTTGTACTGTGCCTGTGGATTAAAATCTTTCCACTAGACGCTCAATTGTTGATCTGGTAGGACGATTATTGGACGTAGCGCTCCTAAAGTTGAGGCCACTGACTCCAAATTTCAGTAGTAAATTTTAATAATTTCGAGTCGTTGTTGGCTCGTATATCTGTCCATGATGAAATGGCAAACCTTACTGAAGAGAAATGTCAAAACAGCGGGAAAAAATATGGCGTCGTTTGCTGTCCCTATCAATGTACTTTTGTAGTGTCTCTGTTGAAAAACCCTTTATATAGCGAAAGTAACTTCACTCCAACCGGGTATACCCTGACACCTCATGTAATTTTTTATATGTAGAGGTTTATGGCTTCGATAGGTATTGCCTCGTAATTCTTGCAAATTCATAAAACAGTACTGTATAAAATATTTGCAAACCAAAACTGCCAGATACGAAGAAAATACGTACAATTACCTTGGGAAATTAAATTTTTCTGAATTTGCATTTGTGCAAGTAATTCAAATTAAATTACAAATTTTAATCATCACATAATTAAATTGTACCATGTATGAAACAACATATGATTTAAAAATATGTCTATATTTGCACCAGCCGTTAGTTCACAACTTTTGTCTGAGGGTTTGTAATTAGTTTTTGATATAGAGTTTAACATTAATTAAGGTTGAAAGTGAAACAAGTGAGTCTATATGCTGTTGTTGTGAATAGTGCAATACTTCAAGGATTCAAAGCACTATAATTATGTATCCCTATAATGTGTGATGATGTACCTAAAAACTTGTGGAGAAGGGAGCTGATGATATGTCTTCGTGGGCTTTGAAATAGCTACATATATACCAAACCATCCACTATTCACATTATTTATTGAAAATGTACTTTTTGATATAAAAGTACTTTTTCATAAAAATTGATCTTGAACCGAAAAATTATTAAAGAATATAATGTTGTCTAAATATACAATGTATTCCTAACCTTTAGTTAAAGAAACAGAACTATGTATTCTTTGTATCAAACCAATATTGCAGTCTTTCACATTTCGCCACCACCTCTCTGCCTTCTTCACTCTGCACATCCTTAAGAACTATTTAAGATTGAATTTATGAATATCCCTGATACATTATTTGTCATACATCCTAAATCATTTTTATAACCCGAGTGGTGTTGGTGTGGAAAAGTCATCGCCAAATACGTAAAAGTACACAAAAGTACCCGAAAATCTTTGCCAAATTCAAAGCAATTTATCAACAAAATATGACAAAATAAAAAGATGACTCTAAAATGTAATAAACTACAAGGAAAAAATTGCACTCGATGAAACAACCAAACAACAAGGCTCTCTCTTAACAAACAATCTCAGAAACAAGGATAAGCAACTCACAACTAAGGATTATAAATCAAAATAATTGCAAATTAAACAAATAAATAACATTATGTTTATTGCACTTAAGAAAGGATAAAACAGATACAAACTGTAGTTGTTGTATAGTTAGTTTCTTTGACTTTGCTCGAGGAGTCATTAAAATCCTTTCTTATTCAAAACTACATTCACAAAAGGAAATTATTAATAATAATTATTTTCATTAGCAGCAGCTAAAAGCCATTGCAATTAAAAACAATTTACAAGAAATTTCTTACTTATGAATTCCGTTTTTAGTTTTGTTTTTTTCCAAAAGTCATATGAAAATTATTCACTTTAGTTTGTTCTCTAAGAAATATTTTATCTGAAACTGTTTTACAGTTAATGTCAATTTATTAGAATTGTATACTTTTAATTTGAATTCATAACATCCTTAAGCCATTCCCATTTCTTTTTGGTGGGAGGAAGGCAGTGGAACTGTCACTGTGGAAGGAGTTAATAGACCTCATCTCTGGTGGCTGGCTATCTTTTTGAAAGCCATTTAACAGATAGCCAGACAGACAGAAAACAAAATGGCATTACCCTTTTTTTGAGTTTTCTTAAGCAAAAAACAACATCTAAACGTCTTTTGGTTATGATGAATTTCTTCAATTTTGCTTATGGTCTGTGATTTTATGCGTTTTCTTTCTGTTTAAGCTTCGTTGTTTTATCAAAAGGGAATGAGAGAGATACAAAAAACTAAAATTATTATTAGGTGGGGAGTTTCACAGGAGCACACAGGGTTATCTCTTTACAAAATGGGCCCTTGAAAATTTGACTTTATTAATTTTCAATTAATTATTTGTGAATTTCAATTGATGTTCTTAAAGTAGGTAAAATGCCAAACCACGGTGGGCTGCACTTTCTTCCGCCACTGTTATATTGACAATGAAAATACAAAACCAGAATGAGAAACATAAAACACCCTAATATGTTGACGACACCCGCAAATGTTATAAGGACCAAAATTTACGGATATGTACTTGGAATATTCCATCACTATACGGATCCCGTGACACTATCCAACTGCACGCTGAAAAATAACGGCCCCAGCAACATATTGCAGGAACCATGTATATGTTTGCAAGCATTGTCTTCATGAATTGAAGATCTGGTGGTTTTTGTGTCTTTATTGTCTGCAACGTTTTTGTTTTCAGCAGTTTCAAACAGCAATTTGAGTCACAAATACAGATATTATAACACATTTAAAAATTTATTCAAGCCCAAGACCTTTTTAAATAATATAAAGCTTATTATCTTTATATTACTTTCAAAAAAGTCGAGCATAAAAATGTTCCAATGATACCAAGGCTGTCTGTATAGCTATTTCGGATCTTGCCAAGATCTTCATCAGCAGACGTTTTTGGTATGTTTTTGGTGAATTCTTCAAAAATATATATCCAGAAACACTCATCATATTAATGAGAATTCCTTTATACACTCGTTTGAAGAATACCAAGCACAACCATTGGAACACCTTCATGCACAACTCTTTTTATCATGCCGTAAAACCATTGGTTTTAATCAGACATGATTTGTTTTTGTTATGTCATTACAAAAAAAAAACAAAACAGAGGGTTGCCATCAACAATATTATTGTTTCAAGCTCGCGGTGCTCTTCGTCAACTTTCATCATTTCCCTTACGGGAATTTTTATTCGGTCTGTTTTCTAATATTTACAAATTTATTCAAGCTCAAGACCTTTTTAAATAATATAAAGCTTATTATCTTTATATTACTTTCAAAAAAGTCGAGCATAAAAATGTTCCAATGATACCAAGGCCGTCTGTATAGCTATTTCGGATCTTGCCAAGATCTTCATCAGCAGACGTTTTTGGTATGTTTTAGGTGAATTCTTCAAAAATATATATCCAAAAGTATATATCAAATATATATATCTGTTTTGTTGTTTTTTGTAATGACATAACAAAAACAAATCATGTCTGATTAAAACCAATGGTTTTGCGGCATGATAAAAAGAGTTGTGCATGAAGGTGTTCCAATGGTAAGGCTTGGTATTCTTCAAACGAGTGTATAAAGGAATTCTCATTAATATGATGAGTGTTTCTGGATATATATTTTTGAAGAATTCACCAAAAACGTCTGCTGATGAAGATCTTGGCAAGATCCGAAATAGCTATACAGACGGCCTTGGTATCATTGGAACATTTTTATGCTCGACTTTTTTGAAAGTAATATAAAGATAATAAGCTTTATATTATTTAAAAAGGTCTTGAGCTTGAATAAATTTGTAAATATTAGAAAACAGACCGAATAAAAATTCCCGTAAGGGATATGATGAAAGTTGACGAAGAGCACCGCGAGCTTGAAACAATAATATTGTTGATGGCAACCCTCTGTTTTGTTGTTTTTGTAATGACATAACAAAAACAAATCATGTCTGATTAAAACCAATGGTTTTACGGCATGATAAAAAGAGTTGTGCATGAAGGTGTTCCAATGGTTGTGCTTGGTATTCTTCAAACGAGTGTATAAAGGAATTCTCATTAATATGATGAGTGTTTCTGGATATATATTTTTGAAGAATTCACCAAAAACGTCTGCTGATGAAGATCTTGGCAAGATCCGAAATAGCTATACAGACAGCCTTGGTATCATTGGAACATTTTTATGCTCGACTTTTTTGAAAGTAATATAAAGATAATAAGCTTTATATTATTTAAAAAGGTCTTGAGCTTGAATAAATTTGTAAATATTAGAAAACAGACCGAATAAAAATTCCCGTAAGGGATATGATGATATTATAACATATTAATCAGTGTGTCTCAAACATTTTATAGTGACTACCAAACACAATGTGTTTGAACGCAAGTATACTATATTTGCAACAAGCTACAAATACATTATGTTTATATCCAAACACCAAAAATAGGCAAATTTTCCAGCGTGTGGACGGTGTCCTCGAAAATTATAAAGCTGACATTACCGCTATCCACAAGATGCGATTTACATGAATTGGCGGTACAAGGAAGAAGAACTGTGCCATAGACTACAGGTGTCATGAGAAAAAGCATGAATTTGGTTGGCAAAATACTGCGAAATCTAGTCTCAGCATGCTGAAAACTAACGGCCCTATGAACATATTGCAGGAACCATGTAAATGTTTGCAAGCATTGTTTTCGTGAATTGAATATCTGCCGCTTTTTCTTTCTTTATTGTCTGTCACGTTTATGTTTTCAGCAGTTTTCGATAAACAACCCCACATTTGGGCCACATATATATATATTATAACCAGCAATCATTGTGTCCTAAACATGTTATATTTAGTGGCAAACACAATGTGTTTAGACGCAAGTATAATATATTTGCGACAAGCTATAGAGAGGTTATATTTGCATACAAACAACAAAAGTAGACAAATTTTTCGGCGTGAAGATTCAATCCTGTTAGTAAACGTATATTCACATCTGCATTCAAGCGAATTACTTTAACATATCGCTAATTTGTGTGCACGTCCCGATGGAAGAAACATACGATTACATCAAGGACATGTTCTATGAGCGCCTAGAGGAAAGTGCACGTTGAAAAATCTGTATTTTTTGTTGTTGTTCGGATGCAAATATAACGTTTGTGTAGCTTGTCGTAAATATACTATAGTTGTGGCCAAACATATTGGGTTTGCTATTCAATATAACATCTTTGTGATACAATGATTAGTAGGCTATAGTGTATGTTGTGGAGACCCAAATATGGCTCTGTTTGTTGGAAACCGATAAAAACAAAATCAAGATAGTCAACAAAGAAATAAAAAGACACCAGACCTTCAATTCATGAAAACAATGCTTGCAAACATGTATTTGTTTCTTGCAGCATATTGATGGGGCCGTTATTTTCAGCGTGACCGCTGACTAATATTATCATTATGATATTAAGATTGTTCTGGACAATTTTAGTACTTAACTCGACAGAGAAAATGTCCTTGAACCAACAATCGGTAGACTCCGATTACAAGCAATTACTTCCGATATCGCAATGAGAGTGTTAGATTTTGCCGCGGCGAACAATATGATTGGTAGTAGTACGAGATTCCAATGGAAAGACTATATGGATATCTCTTGATTAACAACTACGCCTTTTCCAATTGGAATTTGAAAATTATTATTTTATTTTGAAAAATATCAACTGAAATTTTTAAATTCATTTGAAATTTGAAATACATCAATTGAAATTTAAAAATTCTATTTGAAATTTGAAACACATCAATTGAAACTTAAAAAATATCAATTGAAATTTGAAAGACATCAATTGGAATTTAAAACACATCAATTGAAATTTTAAATACAACAATTGGAATTTAAAACACATCAATTGAAATTTAAAATTCGTCACTTGAAATTTAAAAATTAATTTTCAATTGGTGTTTTTTAAATTTGAATTGATGTGTTTTAAATTTCAATTGATGTATTTTAATCTTGAATTGATATGATTTAAATTTCAATTGATGTATTTTAAATTTCCATTGATGTGTTTCAAATTTCAATGGATGTCTCTCAAATTTCAATTATGTTTTAAATTTCAATTGATATCTTTTAAATTTCAATTGCTGTTTTTTTCAATTTCAATTAATGTATTGCAAATTTAAAAGAAAATTTTCAATTTCAATTGATTTTTTTCAAATTTCAATTGGAAATGGTGTACTGTAATGAACATAAGTTGTGGTTCTAAGAGCTAGTATCGATTCAGGTTGCTACCTGTTTGCAGCAAGGGTTCGTACAAGGTTAAAAAATGGTTTCCCGCTACATCCCATGTAGGGATTAGGGACAGCTTCTCACAACCATTGAGCTGTGCGCGTTTTAGGAATCAGGTTTACACCGATTCCGAACGGTATTTTGAAAAGCTTTTTAATGACTACATACTCGATAGTGTCGCCGTCACTCAGCGAGGTGACCGCCGTCGAAAGAAATTTAAGCTGGTCATCGCAGGGATCGAACCCACGTCTTATGCACAAGAGCCGCGCACACTACCATTGCACAAGGTTAAGTTGAGCGAACGTCGTACGAAGCCAGTCATTTAGAAAGCTGGACACCGGAAAGATGCAATTTCCTGACATAGCCACGGCATATGCAGAAAAGCTCACTCAGATCCTGGCTCAGAATTCATCCCCGCCTCATGAACCTGAAGCGCAGTGGGAGTACAATTTCCACTCTATAAAAACTGATGCAGAGACCGTACTTGGTTATGATAACCCGCTTAAAAACAAACTATGGTACGATGAAGAGTGTCCCATGGCAAGTGCTAGAGAGAACGCTGCACGTATGGCAATGCTTCAGTCAGTTGCAACGCAAGCCGCGACAGAGCGGTGTAAGGAGAATAGGAGAGAGGAAGCCCATTAATTTAGGAAGAATTGCTGAGCAACTGCGAGAGTAAGCAAGTTGAATATTACAAAACGAACAATGAGGCCCGTAAATTCTACCGGAAAGGACAAAGCCAAACTAATGCCCATAGACAATGGCCCCCCTTTTCTGGAGGTAAACACGGGAATCTTGTCGCAGATGTGCACAGTATGTCGGTAATATGGAGAGATCACTTCTGTCCTTTACTTGTCCCACAAGATTTCAATATAGATGATGGTGTTTAGCAACTACAGGACGATGGCGTCGGCTGCGCCCTCTTAGCCAAAGCGAAGTTGGAACTGCAGCTTCCCGGCTTAAGAATAACAAAGCCGCTGGTGCTGATGGACTATCGGCTGAGCTGTTTAAGGCTGACGACTATGAGTTGTAAAGGTCTATACATCAGCTCGTATGCAACATCTGGTTAGACGAATGCATGCCCGATGATTGGAGTCTTAGCATACTGTGTCCTGTGTGAAAAATGCTCCGACAAACGTATGGTCCTATAATTGAAAACGACGCGAATAGACGACGGTTAAACCATGGGCTGTATAACCTGTATCCCGACATAGACGTACATATTGAAAAATCTGTCTTTTCTGTTGTTTGAATGCAAATATAAAGTTTGTTTGGAGCTTGTCACAAATATAATATACTTGTGTCCAAAGACATTGTGTTTGTATTCAATATAACTTGTTTGAGACACAATGATTAATATGTTATAAAACAAGTGTTTGCGACCCAAATATGTCTGTGTTTGTGACCAAATATGGCAGTGTTTTTGATACAAATCCAGTTGTGTTTGTTGCACTGTTTATCCTCTCTCGAGAGCAAGAGAATAAAAGAGGAACAACGAGAGAGACTATCTTGTAAGTGTGCATTTGTAGTTTTGCATTATTCTCTCAGTCAGTGATTCATAAATATTCCTGAATGCGCGTGTAAATTCAGATGAAGATGTATTCAGTCGTCAATGATTCATTGGACAGACGGTATCAAAACCGCTTGACAAGTAAAATATATGTATGTGTGTTACCAAAGTGAGAAACGAGTTTTAGGAAAGAAATTGGCAACGGCAACAATATAAAGCACTTTGTCTGTCCCAGACTTCACTGAGAAAATCGGAACGGCCATTTGTGAAATAAGTACAATAAATAAACCACAAGTAATTAATCCACGCTTGGATTGCATGAACCAGATTTGTATATAAATATATTGTTTGTGTACCAACTCATAGTGACACCCGACGCATAGCTGAAACCTTCTGAAAACAAAAACGTGAGAGACAACAAAGAAAGGAAAAGCGAAAGAATAGCAGATTCCCACTTCGTGAAAAAAAACAAATAATGCATTCAATGCAAGTAAACATTAAAAGAGCCGTTTTAAATCTTTTAATTTTTTGTATTAATTATGCATAAATGTGGATTTATATTAATACAATTAATTATAACAAATAATACATAAATATTGAAATGGAAGAATAATTCGTTTCTAAGTATTATTATATTTGGGAGGAAATTCGCAAATGTTTCCACGTAAGTAAAGGGGTTTTCAACAGAGACGCTACAAAAGTAAATCGATAGGGACAGCAAACGACGCCATATTTTTTCCCGCTCTTTTGACATTTCTCTTCAGTAAGGTTTGCCATTTCATCGTTGAAAGATATACGAGCCAACAACGAGTCGAAATTATTAAAATTTACTACCGAAATTTGGAGTCAGTGGTCTCAACTTTAAGAGCGCTACGTCCAATTTATGGTCGTCATAATCGTCCTACCAGATCAACAATTGAGCGTCTAGTGGAAAAATTTTAATCCACAGGCACAGTACAAAATGTTCCCGTGCCAGTGAGACAAAGAACTGCCCGTAATGTCGAGAATATTGCTGCCGCTGAGGCTTCAGTTCAAGAAAGCCCAAATGTGTCTCTCACACGTCGTTCTCAAGCGTTGGGCATCTCTGTGACGTCGTTGTGGCGAATTTTGCGAAAAGATCTTCGCCTACATCCTTACAAGATCAAATTGACGCAAGAACTGAAGCCGCCTGACCACCATAAGCGTCGTATGTTCGTGAATTGGGCTGAGCAATAGCTTGAAAATGATTCGGATTTTCATCGGAAAATCATCTTCAGCGATGAGGCTCATTTCTGGCTGCATGGCTTCGTCAATTAGCAAAATATGCGTTATTGGTCAGACAGCAATCCACAGGTAATCCATGAGTCATCATTGCATCCCGAAAAAATTACGGTTTGGTGCGGTTTATGGGCCGGCGGCGTCATTGGGCCGTACTTCTTCCGTGATGATCAAGACCGGCACATTACTGTGAATGCGAATCGCTACCGTTCAATGATAACCGAATATTTTTGGCCCCAATTGGATAATATGGACTTGGAGGACATGTGGTTCCAACAGGACGGCGCAACAAGCCACACAGCGAATGCCACAATCAATTTATTGGAAACCAAGTTTGGTGAACGTGTTATCTCACGAAATGGCCCAGTCTATTGACCGCCTCGGTCGTGCGATTTGACGCCGTTAGATTATTTCCTGTGGGGCTACGTCAAGTCTATGGTCTATGCCAACAAGCCAGCGACGATTGATGAAATTCGTACGAAAATTGGGTTCAGCGTCTGGACTTCTGCAAGCGTGCCCGTGGTGGCCATGCGAAAGAAATCGAGTTCCATACATAATGGCATCGAACGTACTTTCACAGGAATAAAGAATTTCATTGGTATCTAAAACCGGTTTTATTTTATTTAAGAAAAAACTTTTGTAGCGCTCTTATTGAAAAACCCGTTATATGTAGGTTTGGGGGAAACACGCGAATGCTTCCACGAAAGTATATAGATGTTTTGAGATGAAGAACGCATACGTTTCCACGTAAAAGCATACATGTTTGTCAGTAAACATGATACTGTTCGCATTTACATAAAAGTAAGTTTGGGACCGTCGGTGGTGCAATGGATAGTGTGCGCGCCTCTTGTACAGGAGATCCTGGGTTCGATCCCTGCTCCAACCACCTTAAAATTTCTTTCGACGACGGTCACCTCGCTTAATGACGGCGACACTATCGAGTTTATAGCCAAGAAAAAGCTTCTCAAAATACCGTTCGGAATCGGTGTAAAACTATAGGTCCCAATATGTGAGTGAAAACTGGAAAGCGCACAGCTCAGTGATTGTGAGAAGTTCTCCCCGGTCCCTTCATGGGATGTAATGGGAAACATTTATTTATTTTTAAGTTTGGGACTTGCAAAAATATGAAGTCAGTTATTTTTCAGCGTCTAGTACTCAAGCGAAGAATTGTTCTTGCGAAGAGGTATTATTTCGGGCTAAGAAAGCACTTCGGAGATATGACCCTTTCGAGAGAAACGAAGATCCAACTCTATGAGACTATCATACAACCTGCCTTGTTTTATGGCGCAGAATCCTACATCATTACGTATGCTGATGAAACATCACTGGGAGTCTTCGAGAGAAAAATGCTCCGAAAAATATGTGGTCCTATTAAAGAAAACAGCAAGTATCGACGACGGATTAATCGCGAGCTGGATAATCTCTATACCGACATCGACGTAGTTATGTGGGTATCAAAATAGCGAGTTTACGCAGGCTAGGCCATGTCACTAGAATAGATCAGAATGAACTAGCGCGAGAGGTATTCGAAGACGTATTCGAAGGATATCGAAAAATAGGACGTCCAAGACTTTGTTGGAAAGACCAGGTGGAATATTGCATGCGAGAGCTTGGTGTTACCAATTGGAGGAGAAAAACTGAAGATCGAGCCGGTTGGAGAAACATGTTATCCACATTTTGTACGGACCTGGGCTATTCTGGGTAGTTTGAGTAATTAAGTCTTATTGGGAAAATTTCAATTTTCAAACTCGTTTCGTTCTACCTTCCATTCGTAGCCCTAAGACTAAAAAGGCCCCATGAAATACAGGTTTCCTTCTCAAAACACTCCTGAATCTAGCATTGTCTTTGCGGCCCCTTCGGACAGTGAATGACTTTTTCGCATATCTGTTGCCGTTTATCTTTGAAGTACGAAAAAATATCACAATTTGAAATTCCATCCAAAGACCATTCGGCACAAGAGAAGAAGTTTCCATTGTTCCTTTCCTTTCAGTGAAACCAAAAAAAGGGTACGATGGTCGGCTGCTCCTTAGAAGAATAAAGTAGAAGACAGCACATCCACAATTCTCAAAAGCAATATTATAATTTAATAGAATGTAAACAATTTTAGAAATTAAAGAATAATAAAATCATATCAGTACAAATGCGTCCATTCATTCTCTTGCGCGGATAGACATAACATTAATAATAATACTCGTAATATAGAAATCAAGCGAAGGCATACAATTCTCACACTCGTGAATTGTTCTGTTAGAGATAGAAATCTCTAAGGATTTGCCCAGGACAAATTCGCGTGTCATTCATTCATTGTCTTCTGCATCCGCATCCGCATACGTATCGATGACATTGATTTCCATGTTTTTTCTTTTGCCTGGAGCAGCAATCAAAAGCCATTAATCTATTATCGGTAATTTTGGCAGTGGGTGCTGTCGTCTGCCTCGCTTTTTTGCTGGCAAAACCAATCGTAGTTCGCACAGGTCATGTGTCATACACGAAAATTTGTAATGGATTTCACAATGACAAAATCAATGAGTTTAGTTTTGACAAAAATTATATTCATAATCACAACAAAAGAACAGCCAACACAACATGAGTATCACATTTCAAACCAGCAATCAATACCACCCCAATAGTCTTCCATCCGTAAATATCCTTGGAACATCCCTAAATTATATCTTTCGACTCTCATAATTTTATAGCGACAAATCAAAACATCAATTTAGTTCCCTTGTTTTTATCGTTCGTCCTTTTCATATCGGGATTTTTGGCTATATTGATCGTCCTTTTTTACGGCATAATTTTCGCACGTGTCTGTTCTTTGCGTCTTTGTGTTCTCTTACAGCGTTATCACTGTGCAAAAACAACGGAAACTGTCATACGCTTATTGCTCCGTGGAGAGATACAAAGGACTATCTATAGCGAGTCCTGGCGGTGTTTCTAAAGAGGCATCATTTACGGTTGCAATGTCTAAGTTCGCCGTTGTTTTTGTTTTCTGCGCTTCGTCTTAATTGCTTTATGAAATATTATGTCCTTTCGGTTGATTGTTATAGTTTCCTTATTGTTTTACGGTGTGTCGATTCATTTCGATTGTTATCGAACGATTGGGCATCGTTGTTCGATTGTTGCTGTTGCATCATTACATCCGTTATAGTCTCAGTGTAACGTGTAAATTTCCTCTATTATGTCATATAATGATTTGTGTTTCGGGGATATTTATGGGAAAATATTTCTTTTTCGAATCTAATTTTCACTGCAAGCAAAACTATAGCTACTATTGGCAACATGTTTGGTAGATGTTGCCGGAAGATATAAGAATATGAGATACATTAGCGGGAAGGTTTCCTGTGCGCTTAGTTGGTGTCGCTTAAGTGTTTCACTATCAAGGATGTACCATCTCTAGTCATTCTGCTAAACATAAGAGTCGTGGAGTTTTGTGACTAAATTGATAATAAGGTTGTTTTTGATCTGACAGAAGGCCGGTACTAAGAAATAATATTAGTTCGAAAAGGAAAGGAAAATGAAAATCATTGATCAATATCATTGATCAATGCTTCGCTGCGAAAAAAAGATTTTACTTTTACACCAGAAATCTCTGCTTTGTAAAGTTCACTGAAAGTTGACAACATTGATCATTTATTTCTACAATTTAATTGTGTCGCAAAATACAAAAACATGAATTTGGTTGCGGATCTGTAGTTGTCAAAAGACTGCGACATCTAGTCTCTAGGTTCAATCAATCCTGTGATTGAACCTGAATCCGCATGACAGCGAAATATTTTTATATTTCCCTAATTTGTGTGCATGACCCGACAGAAGCGAAAGATGAGGATACCAAAGACATATTCTATGAGCCGGCTGCCCTGGCCATGACATTAAGATTGTACTAGGAGATTTTAATGCTAACTTAGGCAGGGAAAATATGTTTCATCCAACTATTTTGGAAATTTCAGTATACGTGCTGACAATTCCGACAACGGTATGGGACTGATTGACTTTGGCGCGGCAAAAACATGGCCGTTAGTGGTATAAGATTCCAGCATAAACACATTCACAACGCTACTTGGGTGTCCCTTGATCAAAGAACGAAAAACCAAATTGATTACGTGGTAATTGATGAAAGATACTCACCCAGTGTAATAGACGCACGAGTTATCAGAGGAGCTAGCATCGATTCTGATCACTACCTGGTAGCAGCAAAGGTTCGCACAAGATTGCGTAGAGCGAAAATCGTACGAAACCAGACGCAGAGGAAGCTGGACATCGGAAAGCTGCAATTACCAGAGGTAGCCACAGCCTACTCAAGGAAGCTCTCGCAACTTTTGGCACAGAACCCACCCCCACCCGATGACGATCCTGATGCGCAGTGGACACCCATTTCCGACTCTATGAAAACTGCCGCAACAACCGTACTTAGTTTCGAAAAACCGCTTCGCAATAAACCGTGGTACGATGAATAGTGTCGCATAGCAAATGATGAAAAGAACGCTGCACGTATGGCAATGCTTCAGTCAATTGCAACGCGAGCTGCGACTGATCGGTATAGGGGAAAAAGTAAGGAGGTAAACCGTAAATTTTGGGCGCATGGAACGGCAGTGCAGAAAGCGCAAGAGTGAGAAAATTGTGATATACCGAAGGTAGAACGAAGCCCGAAAATTCTACCAAAACGTCAAAAACGGAGCTAATGGACATTTTTCAGGGCCCCCTTCTGTAAAAACAAGAACGGAAATCTCATGCCAGATGTGCAGAGCATGTTGGAAATATGGAGAGATAATTTCTCCCCGCTACTGGTACCTGAGATATCTAGTGATGATGCGACATTCTAATACAATTTGGACGACGACTTAGATTGCCCTCCTTCTAACCAAGACGAGGTCACAAAAGCAATTGCGCGGCTTAAGAACAACAAAGCCGCCGACGCCGATGGATGCAGCTGTTTAAAGCTGGCGGCGATGAGTTCATAAGGTGGTTGCATCAGCTAAGTAGCAAAATTTGGTTAGATGAATGCATGCCCGGCGATTGGAGTCTCAGTGTACTAGGTCGCATATTTAAAAAAGGTGTCAGCTCCCGTGGAGTAAGACTTTTATCCACAGCATATAAGGCCCTATCAAGTATAATGTGCGAAAGACTAAAACCAATTATCGCTGGCTTGATAGGACCTTACCACAGTGTGGCTTTAGGCCTAGAAAATCGACAGCTGACCAGATTTTCATGCTACGCCAAATCCTGGAGAAGACCCACGAAAAACAAATCGACACCAATCATCTATTTGTCGATTATAAGGCGGCCTTCGACAGCCAGATACGGGAGAAACTCTACGAAGCAATGCCTGAGCTTGGTATTCCTGCAAAACTCATACACCTTTGCAGGATGACATTGACGAACACTATCGGGTACTTAGCCATGAAACGACTTCTCAAAATACCGTTCGGAACCGGTGTAAAACTGTAGGTCCCAATCAATGAGTGTACAACTAGAAAGCGCACTGCTCACTGGTTGTGAGAAGCTCTTCCAATCCCTTCGTGGGTTATAATGTGTAACAATCTTTTTTGGAA
This sequence comes from Phaonia tiefii, assembly GCA_963931995.1. Taxonomy (NCBI): domain Eukaryota; kingdom Metazoa; phylum Arthropoda; class Insecta; order Diptera; family Muscidae; genus Phaonia; species Phaonia tiefii. The sequence continues at coordinate 74,160,094 of OZ008367.1, read as the reverse complement.
CGAAGTTCCTTATCGCACGTTGCGGGATGGGGGCTTAATGATAAAAAATTAAATTTTCTTTTAACACTATTGTGCTACAACCCAGAAGTACCAACTCTATTGGGTACTTTTGCTTTGGTTTGTGTCTAGACTAACATATGTTGGGCAAATTCTTGTTTAATGGGAAGTTTTCTAGGTGGAGCCTGTACCCAATATTTAGTATACCAGTATATTGTAGTTTTAATCCCAATAAAAAGTAAATTTAGGAAACCCAAAGTGAATGAAGTTTTAAAAAAAAAATTTTGTTAAATAAGTACCTTTTGTTGAAAAAAGTAAACTAAAAAATATACATACATATTCGTATTCTTAAACAAAGTTCCTTTTCTTAAAAAAATACCTTATCTTAAAGAAGTACATTTGGTTAAAAAAAACTAAATTTTTTAAAATAAGTACCTTTTCTTAAAAAAGTACATTTTCTTACAACAAATGACCTTTTCTTAGAAAAGTATCTTTTCCTTAAAGAGTTAGTTTTCTTGTGAAACAAAATAGTATTTCTTGATATAAGTACCTACTCTTAAAAATGTACCCATTTTTGAAGAACTCTTGAAATTCCCATTTCTTAAAAAAAACCCATTTCTTAAAAAAAATACCTACTCTTAAAAATAATACATTTCCTTACAAAAATTCATTTTCTTAAAAGCGCCTTTAGTTAAAAATAAAATAATACATTTCTTTCTTTCTCTGATTGAGACAAGTACCCTTTCTGAAAATAAGTATATTTTCTTAAAAAAATAACCTTTTCCTAAAAAGAGTACCTGTTCTTAAAAAAAGTACTTCTTTGTTAAAAAGTACTTTTTCTCAAAAATAGTAAATTTTCTTAAAAAATAGATTAAATAAATAAAATAAATTGTTTCCCGTTACATCCCATGAACGGATTAGGGAGAGGTTCTCACAAACAGTGAGAAGTTTGACACTCACTGATTGGGACCTACAGTTTTACACCGGTTCCGAACGGTATTTTCACGGCTAAATACTCGATAGTGTCGCCGTCACTAAGCGAGATGACCGCCGTTGAAAGAAATGTAAGGTGGTCAGAGGAGAGATCGAACCCACGTCCTCATACACAAGAGCCGCGCACACTACCATTGCACCACCGACGGCCAAAAAAAGATTAGCTTTTAATAAAAGAAGTGCCTTTCTTTAAAAAAGGACCATTTAAGAAAATTTTATTCATATTCTTACAAAAAACGACCTAAAAATATACTTTCTGATGTGTTAGCATCTATAGGCAGGGCACGGGTAGGGCAAACTATCAAAGTGAACACTTACAAACAACACATAGCGTTAGCATCACATAGGTGGGTGTTGTACAACAATAGTCTCTGCCTGCAGATAAGTATCATGGTATTGATGGCAGCGAACAAACAAGCAGGTCGTCGTCGAGTAGTAAAGAGAACTCATGGAACGAATGGTATGCCTCCAAAGAACTGGCGAGATCTACCGAATGATTCAAAACGTATTACTGTCTTTTTGTCATAACTTGGTCCATTCATAATTTTCAACCCCAACTAACATTGATGCCTTTTGAATTATTTATGCTTTTTGTATTGTTTTATGTAATAACATTGTCGAAATTGTGAATTTATATTGAAATATTCTGTAAAGAGAACAAGACTCGTTAATGTTCTTTTACTCAGACTCTTTACATGAGAGCGGAAAAAGAGTACAATAAGATCTCTATACTATTCAATACTCTTTGTCGTCTCTCTGTTTATGACAAAACAAAAACAATTATTTCAGTGAGCCAAATATTGCTTAATTTAACATCTAATGTTAACATCTATAGGCACGGGTAGGGTATAATCTAACAAAGTCAACACATGCAAACAACACACAGTATTAGCACACAGCGTTATCTACGTCGAAGCTATGCAGCGTTAGCATTGTAAATAATAAATGGTTGTTTTACAACTATAGTCTCTGCCTGAAAATAAGTATGATGGTTTGTTACTCGTCAGTTTACGAATATAATACAATGTATTTACATGTGTCTGTTGCTTTGCATTCTCTTTGTTTTTTGTGGGAATAAAATAAAAAGTATTAAGAAAGAAAATAATGACACATGTGCTTGCACTTGTGATTAAATAATTGTAGGTATTAATATAATTTAAATGAAACGTCATCAAATGATTGAACGCTGTTTTTTATTTTGCCATGTATCATTTACTAATGTGTTCATAGAAATGGAACAGCTATCGTCTAGCAAAAAGGTGTTAACATATCGCCCGTGAGTTCAAACACTCATTGGCTTAAAAAAATAAATTTTTTAAAAAAAAATGTCTTAAAAAATTTTTATCATTTTACAAAAGTATCTTATCTTAAAGATGCATTTAAATTATTGTATTTTTCAACGGGCGCCTAAGGCGTGTTGGAACTAACTAGCACATAAAATATAACGAAAGGAACTTCGTTCCAACCTGGTGTCCCCTGATAAAATACCCGCATTTGAACTGTCGTCAGTTAATGAGGTGCAATTACAGTTGACGGAAAAGGTCAAGTACCTCGGATAATTTTCGACTGTCTTGGAAACCGAATGTGGAGGAGAGGGTGGAAAAGGCGTCTGTTGCTCTTTACTGTTGTAAAGGGGCGATAAAGCGCTGGGGACTGTCTCCTAAGATCACCATGTGGATTTATACTGCAATAGTCAGACTAATACTTTTCTACGGTGTCGTAGTTTGGTGGAGATCCCTCCAAAAGAAATATATTCGGAATTCCTTGATGAAAATTCAAAGATCAGCACTGATTAGCGTTAGTGGGGTAATGGGCACGACGTCAGGAACTGCACTTAGTGCTATCCTGAACATCTGTACTCCTGATATCATGGCCGAATCGGCAGCCGCTACATCCCTGGTGAGAATCAGAGATTGTGGCGTTTTGATATCGGTGCATTCCGGACATGCTGAATTACTACACCGGATCAACTCTATTCCCGTAAAAACGGACTACTGTATCCCCTACCTTCTACCAGCGGCAAATCGAAGGACTTCTATTCCGAACAGGAATACCTGGGAAAAGTCACTGGAAGGGGATACCAGTGGTATCAGATTTTTCACAGATGGATCAAAGTTGGACGAGCAAGTAGGCTATGGGGTCCATTCACCGGACCTAAATATAAATATGTCATTCAAGCCGCCTGATCACTGTAGTGTATTTCAGGCGGAAATTTTCGTCGTACTGGAGGTTGCTGAACTACTGAAAAGTAGTGTCACAACCCTCCGGAGAATATGTATCTACACAGACAGCCTGGCTGCCATAAAATCCCTGGAAGCCGTGTTACGTCCCTGACGGTAAAATAATGCCACTCATCACTTAGGGTGATGGCAGAGTATTTTGACATCAGGCTCATCTGGGTACCGGGACACTGCGACATTCCAGGCAATTGCGTAGCGGATGCGTTAGCTAGACAGGGTACTACCGCACAGGTTCTTCCGGCAAAAGAAGGTGTTAGTATGCCAATCTCTACCTGCCGTTTGCAGATCTGGCAGTGGGCCGATAATATGTTCAAGGACAAGTGGATACTTACTTCAACTGGCAAACAAGTCAGGGTCCTCTAGCCACAGGTGGACAGGAAGAGGACTAGTCAACTACTTAACTTGCCGAGAGGCAGGTTATCCACAATGATAGGAACACTTGCGGGACATTTTCTTGTAGGAAAACACGATCTAAGATTGGGACATAGAAACTCCACTCTCTGTAGATGCTGCATGCAACAGGACGAGGAAACGACGAAACACCTTCTCTTGGATTACCCTGCTCTGGCAGGATTCAGAAGTAGGCTATTCGGAACACATATAGTTAGCACCGTAGCCCTACAGTATATTCCTGTACGTCTTATAGACAAATTCATTGAAAGGGCAAATTGGCTAGACGACTAGTCAATAGTTGCTATAGAGGAAACTGCAGGTATCACAATAGGCTCCTTTAGCCTAAGTGTGCTAGACAGCGTGCTGTCTTGCTGCCTTTTCAACCAACCACCAACCAAGGATGCATCTTTAACAATGTGTTAATTAGAATATTTAACAACTCAGTTAAAGAATAGCAATGAGTACTATCACTTTTCCTTTCGCCATTCAGGTCTAAATACTTTGTTATTCTGTTGTAACTTTAATTAATTGCTAATCAATCATTATACATTCCAAAAAAAAAAAACGAAGCCTGAGTTGGAGGCATGAAAAGGGCGTCAGTGACAAAATCTTTCATTCATTTATTCATCCTGAGGACAGTGTCATGTCTCATTAATACCTATTTTGAGTGATGCCACAGCTCTTTCAATACCAAGCGGAAAAAAGGACTTAGTAAGGACGAAGGGAACTGCTCGCATTTAGTTAAGACATAATTATTGTGTTTGTTACACGAGAACTTTAACAACCAACTGTAATTGTCCCTTTATTGTGCCCAAACCACCTACTGACTGAATGCCTGTTGGTCTTTGTATTCCTGTGTTGCTGCCTCTATGTAGTATGCAAGCGTCTTGTACACTAGAGCTACTTAATAATGTTGACAAAACAAAACATCATTCCGCCATCACGTTGCTGGAATTTGTTGTCCTTAGTTTAACTCCTGGTTCCTTTTTTTACACTCTTATGCTGCTGCTGCTTTGCACTCGTATAGAAGATTGATTATACATAATGTAGATGTCGTTTTCTTTTGAGAAAAAGGCCTTTGTTGTCACTTGGGTGAGAGTAGAAAAGGATCAACTTGAAAATCCCTGGCATCAGCATATTGACTGACACTCTGTAGTCCCGCAAACAAAAAAGGATTCTCAAAGAGAGTTCTGTGTTTGTGTGTGTGTGTGTTTGGAGCACCTGCTCAAGTACTCACGGTTATTAGAAATATACTTCCAAATGCAAATTTGCTGAACAGCAGCTATAAGGACGACGACGACGACGAAGGTTAGTTGTCTATTTCGTTTTTACGCCGTAGACAAAAAGTGGCAATGTGCTAACATTCTTATTTACACCTTAAGTGTTTTAAAGGATTTCAATAAATGACATTTTATTGTTTTGTTTGGAAAGGCGGCGACTAGACCTCGCAATTGATTAATGTTATTATTCAATAGATATTTGAATTTGTTTAAAGTGACATTTAAGGATTTTCAAATCTGTAGGAATTTACATATTGTTTTATTTTGTATCAACTAGAGACAGGACGGAATAAAAATTGCATATACAATATTAAAATAATTTTAATTTTGTAACACGCAATAAAAAAAATGCATTCATTCATAAAATCTATGTACTGACGTAGATATTAGCATCATCACACATTCTTCTCAGCGCTATTGACAAAAAAACATCCGTTCAGTCACATTATATTCCCTAAAATATTTATATTGTTTTTGGCAATTTTCACCGGCCAATGACAAAGAATCTGCCATTACGTTCAAAAATTAAATTCATTCATAGAATACATTCTTGAAACAAAGCGCCCCATATGTTGGCCAACGGGTGATATGTCGCCGTTTAATTTGGCTGCAAAAAAAAACATGAATTCACGAAATAAAACTTGTTAGAATATTGACAGACCAAAAGTCTTAGGAACCTGCAAAATTTTTAATTATCTTATGTTGCCAGTGGGGTTGAATTGTGGTTTCGCTAAGCAGGCGCTATAATAAATTATTTTGTTAAATGAAAAAATGTTTTAGCTCACAACAGAGATGGAATGATCAGTTGAGTTGTACTTTTGTAGTACGAAAAACAAACACGATTTTTGTACTCTCTAACAAATAAACGCATTCATTGCGATCTCGGACTAAAAAAGCTATCTTTTCGATTATAATATAGGCTGCTTTGGCATCCTTCGTCGCCACACAGTGGTTCAAAATCGATTCCCATCCGTCAAAATTCAATATATTTTGATCTAGTACCCACTTTTAAAGTCTGTATACGCAATGAGTCAGAGATTTTTGCGATATATTAGCATTGAAAATCGCACAGTGGTATATTTCAGACACAATTCCAAAGTTTACTACTTTTTGTTTTATACGATTTTCAAGCTAACAAAACTTTTCTTTCCCTTTTATATTTTTTTAACATATTTAACGTAATTGTTCATAATGCGTACAAAAAATTCAATTTTTATTCGAATTTTGAAAATTGAAAAATTTTTATCTCTTATTTGGAATTCCTTGAACTGTATCTCTTTCCGTTGTACAGATATTTCAGTCAATTTTTCTTTAGAATCGGTGGGTTTAATATAATATAATAATATAATATAATTAATATAATATTAATAAGTCTTGTTTATACCCGCTGAAAAAAACGGTGTCTGTAACATATTCTCCCAAACATATTCTGCAGGAATCATGTATGTATATGGTTGGAACTTACTTCAAACATTTATATGTGTGCAAGTCCCAAACTCAGATGTATTTAAATTCGAACATTAGCAAGTTTACTGACAAATATGTATGCTTTTACTTGGAAACATATGCGTGCTTCATCCCAAACATCCATATAATTATGTACGTATGAGTATTTTCTCCCAAAAAAATAATATTTAGAAACGAATTATTCTTTCTTTCTTTATTTATTATAATTAATTGTATCATATAAACAATAAAAAATATAACTATTAATACAAAATCTAACAAGATTTACATGATTTTTACATTTACTTGCAGTGAATGCATTATTTGTTTTGTTTTGTATCTGCTGTTCTGTTGTTTCTCCATTCTTTGTTGTCTCTCTTGTTATCCTTTCAGAAGGTTTCAACTATGCGTTGGGTATCACTACAAAATAAAAAAAAATAATAAATAAATGGTTTCCCATTACATCCCATGGGAGAACTTCTCACAATCACTGAGCTGTGCGCTTTCCTACTCACTAATTGGGACCTACAGTTTTACACCGATTCCGAACGGTATTTTGAGATGCTTTTTCATGGCTATATATACTCGATAGTGTCGCCGTCAGTATGCGACATGACCGCCGCCGAAAGAATTTTGAAGGTGGTCAGACCAGGGTTCGAACCCAGGATCTCATGTACAAGAGTCGCGCACACTAACGTATGTACAAATCTGGTTCATGCAAGACAAGCGTGTCTTGATTAGGTGTGTTTTATTATTATATTTCACAAATGGTCGGAATGGCGATTTTTTCAGTAGAGGCTCGGCCAGATAAAGGGATTCACGTTGTTACCCTCTCCAGTTTCTTTCCTCAAAATTATGTCTCATTTTGGTTGCACACATAAATATATGCGAAACACATACATAAATACCAAAAAAACATCACAAACCATTTAACCACTTTATTCTTCTGTCATTGAACAATCGCTTTTGATATCCTCTGTGCGATGAACTATTGACGACTGTATACCTGAAATAAAACGCAATACATGACGCACATTTAGGAATATTTATGAATCACTCACTGAGGCAATAATGCAAAAATACAGATACACGCTCGTTACCCTTCTTTTATTTTATTGCTCTCGAGAAAGCATAAACAGTGCAACAAACACGGCTGTCACAAACACAGATATATTTGGGTCGCAAACAAATATGTTATAACATATTAATCATTGTGTCTCAAACATGTAATACTGAATAGCCAACACAATGCGTTTGGGCACAAGTATATTATATTTGCGCCAAGCTCCATACACATTTTATATTTGCAACCTAATAACAAAAAACGACATAAGTTTTCAGCGTGTACCAAACACAGTTCGCTTGTACTACATAAGTCAAAATATAGTATTTTTGAAAACCATTTTGACTTTGAACCATTATAATTGCTTTGCTTCCATTGCCTTCACTGAATATCTTATTTATTTACTCAGCTAAAAACAGCTGGAAAAATTTTAATTTTACATATCATCACTTAAAATAAAGTCACATGAGGTATCAGGGGACACCCGGTTGGAACGAAGTTCCATTCACTATATATTATGCACTAGTTAGTTCTAACACGCCTAAGGCGGCCGTAGAAAAATGCGATAATTTAAATGGATGATTAAGAAAAGATACTTTTTGTTAAATGATAAACTTTTTTGAAGAACATTGTTTTTATAGAATGTATTGTATTTTTTTTAAGTATATTTTTAGGTCCATTTTGTAAGAATATGTTTTAGTTACATTTACCCGAAAAGGTCCTATATTAAACAGATGTACTTCTTTTATTAAAAGCTAATGTTTTTTTAAGAAAATGTAATATTTTTAAGAAAAAGTACTTTCTGTAAGAAAAAGCCATAAGAGTACGATTTTTTTTACAAAGAAGTAGTTTTTTATGAACATGTACCTTTTAAAGAAGTAGTACTTCTTTTAGGAAACGGTTATTTTTTTAAGAAAATGTACTCATTTTCGGAAAGGCTACTTATCTCAGGAAAAGAAACGGCATTATTTTATTTTTAAAAAAAGGTACTTTTAGGAATAGTAATTTTAGTAAGAAAATATATTTTTTTAAAGAAATTTTTTTTTTGAAGAAAATGTTATTTTAAGAAATGGGAATTTTTTTTTGGAATTGGTCCTTTTTTCACGAATAGGTAAACTTTTAAGACTAGGTACTTACCTCAAGAAAAGTCATATTGTTTCGCAAAAAGGTGCTCTTTAAAAAAATTTACTTTTTTTAAGAAAAGGCAATTTGTTGCAAGAAAATGTACTTCTTTAAGAAAAGATACTTATTTAATAAAAAAAAACTTTTTTTAAGAAAAGATACTCTTTGTAAGAAAATTTACGTTTTTTAAGCAAACGTTCGTTTTTAAGATAAGGAACTTTTTCAAAGAAAATGTACTTTGTTTAAGAATATAAATAGGTACTTTTTTGAAAAAGTTTAATTTTTTTAAGAAAAGGCACTTATTTAAGAAAATTTTCTTTTTTTAAACTCCTTTCACTTTGACTTTTCTAAATGTCCTTTCTATTGGGTTCAAAACTACAATCTAAACTAAATAATGGTTACAGGTTCCACCTAGAAAACTTTCCATTAAACAAGAAATTTCACAACATATGTTAGTCTAGACACAAACCAAAGCAAAAGTGGCCAATACAGTAGGTAATATTAGGTTGTAGCATAATAGTGTTAAAAAAAATCAATGCGTATTCGAACTCACGGATGATGTGTTAACACCTTTTTGCTACACGGTACCTGTTCAATTTCTATGAACACATTAGTAAATGTTACATTGGAAAATAAAAAATAATAGTTTTTTTTTAAACACCGGACAATGCTGAACATCAAATGACTCGCTTTGTGTGGCCATAGCAACAACAACGAAACAACCAAGCACACAACATCACACATACTTTGTCCGAAGTAGCTGACGTATACGTGTGTCTCATAACCACATGTTTGCCATATCAACAGCAACGAAACAGCCAAACACACAACATCACACATACTTTGTACGAAGTAGCTGACGTATTAGTGTGTCACCATAATGTCGACTGCGCAAGCTTGCAAATGAAATTTTGCGTGGCTATGCTTTATACCTCCGTTCAACAACAGCAACAGACACATGTACTACATACATACATTATTATGTTAATACATACGCTATAGACACAATTTCGTTTGCCTCACCCCTGCCACACCACTCTTTCATTGCTCTCTTGCTCGCTCATTTTTGTTTAACACGTCATTATTCTCTTTCGCCGTCGCAGAAAATCTGGTTTTAGCAGCAGCATAAAATCTGGTTTTAGCAGCAGCATAAAATCTGGTTTTAGTAGATTTTGACTTTGATAGATTAAGTCCCTATACGCCGCTATAGATGTTAACACATCAAAAGTTTTTTAATGTTCTTTTTCATTTAGCCCCCAACCCGCAACGTGCGATAAGGCACTTCGTTCCAGTACAACTAAAGCGAAAATTGTTGTGAAATTATATATACACAGAAAAAAAAGACGACTGTAAAATTTTAACAAAAAAATTAGTACGTGAAAAATCTCAGCACTCAATTACATTTTCATTATATACTGACAAATTACTCAAATATTGAAATGAAAATCGATAAATGGTACCAACAAAAAAATTCATAAGAAATACCCCAATATTTAACGAAATAAAGGCGATACGAACCACCACATAACTTCAGTTGGAGTTAAGTTTGTACAGGTAGTCGGTGGCGTAACCGGCTAGACGCTGCCCGAAAAGACGGTGTGTCACAAACATAGAAGCGATCTTCCAGTGGATATGAGTTCGAATACTACCGCGGCTGTTTCATTTTAGACACGAGTCTATGAGAAGTATTTTCGCATAGCGACAAAACACAAGTTGAAAAAATACAGCAGCCAGTTGTTCGAGGCCTTCGGCCACGGACTGTCCCTGCAGGCTGTGTCAGAGACACGGCCATTAAGTTTAACGTAGAATACGCCATCCGATAAGACAGAAAACATATATAACAATAAGTGATAAATAACATAAGCAAATGCATTTATTTATTTGATAGTTACTTTTGATGATATACATAAGCTTATGGTAGGAAAAATAGGATAAATATGTTTTTAAATTAAAAGAGTAAGGATAAATGATAAATAACAGATGCAAATCAATTTGATTTATATTTTTTATAATTATATATCCATGTTAAATTCAAATTCACATTTAACATTTTGTTTCACTTAAATACATAAGTAAATATACGAAATTTCAATATTCCATCAATCAAAACAACAGCTGAAGGTTTGTGTCCACACTGAAACAGCAGCATAGTTTGTGGTCACGCTACAAACTCAAACACTCAACCAAACACCACACATATGTTTCAGTGTATGTGTTTAAACAATTTTCATTTGATAAATTTAAATATTAGGAAGATATCAACCAATATGAAATGTATATCAAACGAAAGATAACATCTTCATTTACCTACAAAAAAATTTTTAAAAAAAGTTATCTCGCCGTTTCCTCATAATCAATGAAATAAAGATTACATCAATAACAATCTGACATGACTCCCTATACCGTAAGGTAAGACGTATTCTACGCCAAAAATGTTTAGAGTAAACCTTGTTAGAGTTAGGAAACGGAGCAATACCGCTTTCGGGCTCTCGACCCAATGAGTCTACATGGCAACATACTACATCAGCATGCTGCATTTGTTGGTCGAACACACCGATCAACAGAGTGTATTATACCTTCTGTGCACGTGCGGATATTTCTTTCAGATGCTGAATAAATCTGCGAACTTGGGTTTGTTCTACCTCATCAAAATTTTTGTATAATCCCAATCCAATCCTATTTTTGAATCAGAGTTGGGAGTTAAATTTCATTCTCTGTTAACTTAGAAAAAACTTACGAATATTGGACCATTTGTTCCATACATCAACTTTCGTCCAAAATAACAACTTAATCTTATTTTTTTTTAATCTATTTTGGTTCAATACTTCCTAAATATTATTATTATCATTATTTTTATTTTTGAAACCAAATGTACAGAAAATCAAGGAAAATATACTACGGACCAAATGGTACAGTAACCTGAAATTCGTAATGTCTTATTTTTCTAAGTCCTCCTCTGCTTTAAGTTAGAAAATTGAATTTTTGCAGATAACATTGTTTTATAACAAGACAACGTGTGCTGCAAAATTAAGTCGGTCTATATCACAATTCAGAGCTTACAAAGGAAACCAACCAATAATTGGTCCAAATGGGCTTAATCTAATAGCAGACCAATATTTCCTAAACAATTTAGGTCGACTTTTAACCAGTATAATTTGAAAAATAGAAAAATAATCTAATCAATAACTATTTTGCTTACAACTACAGTAATGGCTAGATTTTTATCACGTTCTTAATTTTCGAATATAAAATTAATTGAAAATGTACTATTTAAAGTACTTGACGCCTCAAACAATTGTACTATTATATCTGTTGTTTTCTTTATATTATATGTATAAGTATAAGTATATTGCGTCATTTATAAATGCCCCTCAGATGTTTAAATATCAGGATGGGTGATGTAAAGTATCAAAGCCCCTATCCCCCTCAGCCACATGTAAGCTACATTCACCGTACTAAAGATTTAAGACGCGAGGCATTGTTATTATTTCAGTACAAGTATTCACGTTTCAATGTTGCTTTTACACAATTCACTTTTGAGTGTTGTTGGTCGGTCGGTGACAAAGTGGGGATCTCGTGTGTTTTTGTTTTCATTTCTTGTTTCACAGTCAAATCCATATGGTTGACATCACTTTTGACTAATCTAAATATTTATGTTAAAAAAACCGCTCGCAGTATGTATGTCTGTGACTTCTTTAGTTTTTGTTAAAATACAAATAAATCATCGAAAACGTAGCATTTCGTGGTTCTTTCTTCTAGTCATGACAAATTAAATAAACTTAAAATTCATGTTTTTTTTTGGGCAACATAAAAGTATGTTCTTTTTACCTTAACAAATGAAAAAGAAAAACTAAATACTTTACGGAAAATAAGGAAACCCTTATTAAACTGAAGTACAAAATGTATCAATTTTAGTCAACAGAAAATTTGTCAACACTGTAGAAGAGTTCATCGTTCATTCGTCGCCATTGCTTAAAGTTTTCCATAAACTTTACGAATTTTGGAAACGTATTCATAAAAAAGTTGCATTAAATATTCTTCCGTGATTTTCATTTTAGGTACTTTCATTCGTCATCGTTCCTTGAAGTTTTCCCTAAACTTTACGAATTTTCGAAACATATTCATAAAAAAGCTGCATTAAATATTCTTCCGTGATTTGTTTTGTGTGTTATATCTCTAACAATTGTAAATTAAAGAATTCTCGTTGCATTTAGAGTTCTCAATATTTATACCACTAGCAACAAGCAATCAGTGAGCTAGCTGTGCGGTTTGCTCCGGTTTCGAACGTAATTTTCAAAAGCGTTTTCATGGCTAAATGCTCGATAGTGTCACCGACACTGAGCGAGGTGACCGCCGTCGGCAGAAATTTAAGGTGGTCATAGCAGGGATCGAACCTACATTACCATGCACAAACGCCGCACACACTACCATTGCTCCACCGGCGGCCATCCTAGTTGTATGACATGTTGCATAAAATTCATTATGAAAATCAACAAATTTCATAAACAATCTGTCAAAAGGCTTCACCCACAGATGTTATCAAGAAATTTGAAATATTTCGATTCATAAAACATATGAAAACCGTTTCATATATGTTATGCATATACACTCCGTTTGACTTATTTAAAGGCACTTCCATATTCAGGAGCCTGTATCTTTTGCAATTTGTAACCGATTGCAGAATTTTAAAATGGAAATGGAAGCTAGACATCTTGATAAATAAAATGACAATAGTGGTTTCTTAACTAAAGAACTTTTTTTGAGAAATTTATAAAAAAACAGTCAAAAAATATGCAATTTTTTTTGGTTCATTGGAATAAAGGAACTTTAATTAATTTGAATGAAAAAGAGATTTTCTTGTTTTTTTTTTTAAATTTATTTTACTTTATTTAAGAACTATTAGTAATGGGTACAACCCCATTTGTGTTTAACAACTTCAAATATACGGGTTTTCATTGAGAGATGAAGAGAATTTATGTAATCCAGCGAAATTTGATTCCACGCATCCTTAATGGCCTGAATTAGTGACTGCTTGTCATCAAATTGTCTAACTCCTTCATAGACCTTACAAGATAACCAACCCCAGACATTTTCGATAACGTTTAGATCTGGCGAATAGGGTGGCCAGTCAAGAATATTAACATTTTGGCTTGCAATGGAGTGCTTTTCTACTCTAGTGTTGTGTATAGGGCCATTACCCTGTTGCAACATCCAAGATATAGGACCAAATAGTTCACTGAACTACAGAAAAGCCGATTCCAATAACGTTTTATAGCTTGCATCAGTAATTTTTGCACTTTAAAGTTCAAGATCCATTGTGCCATAGTACGTAATAGCACCCCACACAATAACCATGCCCTCTCGGCAGTGAAGTCGGTTCAAAAAACGTTTTTCTTGCGCAGATCGTGCAAATAATAGTTGTAGCCATCAGGCCCATCCAAATTAAACGTCTTCTTATCCGTAAATAACGGGTTTTTCAATAAGAGCGCTACAAAAGTTTTTTTAAATAAAACAAAACCCGTTTTAGATACCAATGAAATTCTTTATTCCTGTGAAAGTACGTTCGATGCCATTATGTATGGAACTCGATTTATTTTGCATGGCCACCACGGGCACGCTTGCAGAAGTCCAGACGCTGAACCCAATTTTCCGATGATGCTGCTGCAATTTCACGTTCGATATTCGTACGAAGTTCATCAACCGTCGCTGGCTTGTTGGCATAGGCCATAGACTTGACGTAGCCCCACAGGAAATAATCTAATGGCGTCAAATCGCACGACCGAGGCGGCCAATCGACTGGGCCATTTCGTGAGATAACACGTTCACCAAACTTGGTTTCCAATAAATTGATTGTGGCATTCGCTGTGTGGCTTGTGGCGCCGTCCTGTTGAAACCACATGTCCTCCAAGTCCATATTATCCAATTGGGGCCAAAAATATTCGGTTATAATTGAAAGGTAGCGATTCGCATTCACAGTAATGTACCGGTCTTGATCATCATGGAAGAAGTACGGCCCAATGACGCCGCCGGCCCATAAACCTCACCAAACCGAAATTTTTTCGGGATGCAATGATGACTCATGGATTACGTGTGGATTGCTGTCTGACCAATATCGCATATTTTGCTTATTGACGAAGCCATTCAGCCAGAAATGAGCCTCATCGCTGAAGATGATTTTCCGATGAAAATCCGAATCAGTTTCAAGTTGTTGCTCAGCCCAATTCACGAACATTCGACGCTTATGATGTGAGTCGAAATATCGCTGACTCTGAAACACTATTCCATTTTCTACATAAACCACAAGGCTTCTGTTGGAAACAAAAAGGGATAGAGTGTGGTATCCGGGAACGTGAAAATACTGTGGACCAGAATCCTCACGCACCTGGATTTCACAGAGAGTAAGAGCATCAGGCCGATGAATAATAATGTGGGAGTACACATCGAAAAAATTCGTTCTCAACCCACGTGTGTTACCATAATGTATAACAAACTTACATACCATTGCGACATTTCGTTGGTGCAGCGACGACATATTAATTTTTAAAAATAAAAAATATTCATTATTAGCTAAATCTAAATCGTGTTGGTATAATTGTGGCCGTCGGTGGTGCAATGGTTAGTGTACGCGGCTCTTGTACATGAGATTCTGGGTTGGAACCTTGCTCTGACCACCCTAATATTTCTTTCGCCGGCGGTCACCTCGCATAGTGACGGCGACACTATCGAGTATATAGCCATGAAAAAAGCTGCTCAAAATACCGTTCGGAATCGGTGTAAAACTGTAGGTCCCAATCAGTGAGTGAAAACTGGAAAGCGCACAGCTCAGTGATTGTGAGAAGTTCTCCCCGGTCCCTTCATGGGATGTAATTGGAAAACATTTTTTTTTTTTTTTGGTAAAATTTTATATTTTTTTGTTTTTGCAACTCTGATATGAATCTGAAACATTAATTATTTTTGGCAACATTTTTGGGGGACGTGTGTGTGGAGCTGACACCACTTGACAGAACAATGAGTTTGGTTTCCTCACCAGATGTTTACAATTTCAAATTTTCAAAAATTTTGTTTTTACGGGCTCGTAACGGGTTCGAAACCGATCCGCCAAATCGTAATTTCACAGATTCACTTTTTATGTTTTTGTGGCCTCGTAATGGGTTTGAAATGGATCCGCAAAATCGCAATTTCACTGATTCACTATTTATGGTTTTACGGACTCGTAATGGTTTCAAACGGGTTCAAGAACTCACATTTCGTTTTTGATGATTTTACTGACCCCAAACGGGGTCAAAACCGATCCGCATCCATTCTTGTGCACATTGGGTAAATAAATTTTTTTGTCATCTTCCCAATTTCCAATTATAAATAAGTTTACAAAGCAATTTCCAAATATATATATGTTTGTATGGTTTGGCAACCATGTATGTAATACCAGCTATAATATGTTAGGGAGAGGTTTTTTTCTGTGGGTATCGATTTTTACCAGAAGCTACAGCATTAATTTACTGGTCTGAATACATAATACTATATTAGTATAAAGTGTCAAATTTTGTGAACCAAAAATATGCACTTTATATCAAACAACCACATAATGCAACGACTTTTTATGATACTACCTCAGAATGTCACATATGGTTAATTGCACATCAAAGTTGAACACGTAAAACTTTCGTCATTTTTATAATTATATACCTCTTGTAAAATATACCCCACATTTACCTCACAATAATTGACTTCTGCCGCTAATTTCGTCTGTAATTCAAATGATTTATACACTTTTCCAAGTAATTTATCAAAATATTAACAAAAATTCATATCATACTACACATTGATGTTTGAATGGAAATTTGAATTTCAAAATAAACAAACAAACACATTCAAAATTGAGATGGGGATGCACCTCACATACAAATAAATTTGCCAATTTTCAGTTTCATTTTCAATTCTCATTGAACTACAAAATAAATGCCAACAATAATAATAATAATTTCAACGTGTAAATAAATCGAAAAGTCTATAAAACTGATTGTTTGGATTAAAGAATCCCATGAATTATAGCGGCTAAATAGAGGTCCGCCATAATGAAAATGAAAAAACAAAAATTATGTTGTTTTCAAAACAAATTTAAAAACGGATTTTTGAATACATTTGCTGTGGGAAGATAAACTTCTTGTGTGGCATTTCCGAAATGGAAATTTGTTCCACTATTTAGTTAATCATAATTTTCTCAAATACAATGCAAATTCTTGCAATATCCATAACTTTAGGTTATGGGGTAATGAAATAAATACGCGTGGATCTCATAAATATTTTGGACATAGTATCTAGAAGAGAGAAGTGGTAGATTTACATTTCTTTACATGCCAGAGGACACTTTTATGAATGAAATTTACCTAGAAATGCCACAAGCACTTACTCTACATTTTCCATGACAGTCTGCGGCATTCGTTGGAAAATAGTGTCATACTGACCGATGTTTTTCTTTCGAAATCTTTATGACTTTTCCTCGTTGCGGTTGTGTGTCTGGTGCAACAATGTTGTTTGCTTTTTGTTTAAGGAGGGCAGCTTTATTGGAGGGATCCACTTCAATTCCACTTTCACATAAAAAAAACGAGCAACAATTACTCTTAAAGTCATTAACTCGACGTAAACAATTTTTTTTCGTACTCCTTTTTTAAGACAAAAAAATAACCATATGCATAAGCCGACTGGAAGACAATCTACATTAGATATCTAACGTGACGTCTGTCAAATATTTAACCAAAAATTGCATTGACACGTCAAAAAACTGCATGACAATTAAAATCATTTTCTGGTAATTTTAAATTTTTCTTCTTTAAATTTCGATGGAAATTAAAAAATTCTTTTTAAGCTTTTGATAGGCGGAGGTGTCATTAGCAATCGAAGAGTCTTTCAAACTCTCAACTCAACACTTTTTGTATGTTGATCGAGTGTCGCGACGAACACTGGTCACATGAGTTAAGAAAACTGAGATACACTATAAACGGAGTACTCGCAAGCAATAACTCTAAATCGAGCCCTTTATCGTACACACTCAGGAACTGTGCAATCCGGACCTGCAATACTCAGTCTCGTAAACACAACCACGCCAGAATAACCTACACAAGTTGATCAGGCTACCAGGGGGAGGGGGCGGATAGTTAGCGACTTAAAAATATATGCAGTCAATAGAACTTAAATTAAATTTACAGGGAAATGTTTGTTGACTGGTAGTTTGTGAAACAATTCTCATTAAGTTGAGTTTGGTTTATGCCCATAAGGTGTGTTGGTATACACACACGCTGAAACATTTGTCTTTTCTTATTATTTGGATGCAAATATAACGTGTTTTTTTCATGTCCCAAATATAGTATACTTGTGTCCAAACAAATTGTGTTTGCTATTCAACATAATATATTTGTGACAAACTGACTAATAGGTTATTATATATGTATTTGTGACCCAAATGTTTGTTGAAACTGCTGAAAACACAAACTTGACATATAATAGACAAACAAAAATCTTCTTCTATTCACGAAAACAATGCTTGCAAACATGTACATGGTTCCTGTAATATGTTGCTAGAGCCGTTAGTTTTCAGCATGCTGTTGCGTGTGGTGACAGAAGCTGGACATGCTGTGTTTGGGAGCGTTAATACCTGTATTTCAAATTTAAAGTAGAATTTTTAAATTTCAATTGATTTTTTTCAAATTTCAATTGGAACTGGTGTAGTAAACATTTTTAAGTTCTGGGAAAAACCGGTTGTAGATAAGGGGTCAGTGATTATTTGTCGGCATTTAGGTTAGAAATCCGATTATACGCTTTATTTTACGAAATATTTCCAATTTTATTAAAAATCTCAGTAAGAATGCACTTTTTAATTTTACAATAAGGACAAGTATTTTTTGAGATAGATCTGTTACACGTATAGGATTGTACAGACAACATGTTCTGATTAACTACGGAACAAATTCTCCATCAAATAGCCCCCACGGCTCTGACGACAGACCATTAATCTTTTCATGAAATTTTCCATGACGACTTTTTCACAGCGATGTGGCTGTATCTCACCGATGACGCGTTGGATCTCGGATTTGAGCTCAGGAAATTTTTCTGGTTTATTCGCATACGCCCGAGATTTTACAAAACCCAAAGAAAGAAATCGCACGGCGTTAAATCGCATGATCTTGAGGTAATTTTTTCTGGAAATCGTTGCTGCAATAAATCGATTGTTTCATGCGCGGTATGACAGGTAGCGCTGTCTTGTTGAAACCAAATTGACTTCATTTTGTTCCATTATCCATTGAACTTTCCGTGGTCTGCTGTTTTGAGCTCCTGAGTAAGCTTCATTTTGTACGCATGAAGGTGGAGGAGTCTTTTGTCAAAATTCGCTGCGTAGTGCTTCGTGAAATTTGAAGATGTTGAGAATGATGCCGAATTGATGTTTTCGGATTATCGGCGACTCTTTCGTTTACAGCAGCAATGTTTTCAAGAGACCCACCGGTACTTTGACGCACAGGAGTCTTACTGTCCATAACATGCCCAGTTGCACTTAGGTGCACTTTTTCGACTGAAAATTCTTCGAAGTTTGCGAGCAGTCTCAGCATAATTTTCCCAATTTTTGTAATGGGGTTTATAACGCATTGTTCTTCCGCAAAGCCTTCCATGTTTAATACTCGGAATAAACACATGTGACAGCTGACAAATTTCAAAGTTGCGTCCAAAAAATATAACACTAAACTTAAAAAGTGCAATCTTACTGAGACACCCCATATTTATTATTTTTCAATTTAAAAGAAAACAAGAACTTTGATTATTTTCTTACTTGTTTTTCATTCTTTATTTGTTGTTCGTTTTTAGTTGTACCACCATCAATATTAGAGACATTGGTTCTTTTGATATGTTAACATCTATGGGGACGGTTAGGGCAATCTATCAAAGGGAACACATGTAAACAAAACAGCTCTAGCATCACATACTATGTAGTTGTTGTACAACTATAGTATCTGCCTGAAAATAAGTATGGCGGTATCGATGTAGCGGCAGCGAACAAAAAAGCAGGTCGTCGTCGCCAAAGAGTATTAAATAGTATAGAGAATTCATAGAACGAATTGTATGACTCAAAAGCATCTGGCGAATGATTCAAAACGTAGTACTCTCTTTTTGTCATAACTTGGTCGATTCATAATTTTGATGTGAAACAGTCATGCCTTTTGAAACGTTCATGTTTTTTTGTATTATTTTATGTAATAATATTGTTGAAATGGTGTATTTATATTGACATATTCTATAAAGAGCATAAGACTCGTTTATGCTCAGACTCTGTACATGAGAGCTGAAAAAGAGTGCAATAAGTTCTCTATATTATTCAATACTTTTTGTCGTCGGTCTGTTTAAGACAAAACAAAAACAATTATTTCAGTGAACTAAATATTGCTTTATTTATTTTAAAAATATTACATCTAATGTTAAAGCAGAAAGAAAGTGCAAAACAATATTTTTTTTAGTTTCCACTGTAACATTTACTAATGTATTCATAGAAATCGAACAGGTACCGTGTAACAAAAAGGTATTAACACATCGCCCGTGAGTTCGAGTACTCATTGTTTTTTTTCGATATTTTGAATGTCGAGTAGAATTTGATTTATTTTTTCGACTTTCTGGATCTGTATCTCATACAAGTTTAGAACTATTGTACTCAAACTATATTAATTATAATGTGTGGCTCTCGTGGCTTTAGTACGATGTTTAACTGATAGTTGTGCCAAACATAGTTTGGTTGTAGTTAATATTGTAAAAAGTTTTATTTTTGAAAAAATTGGGTTTCGACCAACATAACTTTTTGCTACAAAAGAGTACAATTTATGTAGTTATAAAGTTTACCATTTTCTCAGGGTAATTTTTACCCGGTCAATTTCTGCAAATATCGCAAATTTAGTTAAAAATTTAAAATTTTTTATAACAATATTTTCGATTACCATTCAGCTATATACATATATAGATCAGGGATTTTCTGCTACTAGAAAAATTGTGAATAGACCGAACCAGGATTTGAATTGTTTAGTTTTAAAACATGTTCAACTTCTATTGATTTTTTTCAACAATTTTGTGAAACTAAGTAAACGATGAAAAATCTGTATATTTTTGTTGTTTGGATACAAATATGGCGTGTTTGTAGCTTGTCGCAAATGTACTATACTTGTGCCCAAACACATTGTGTTTGCTACTCAATATAACATGTTTGAGACGTAATAATTAACACCCTAAAATAGATGTGTTTGAGACCAAAATGTGTTTTTGTTTGAGGAAAATCGATAAAAACAAACAAAATAATGTTTCGAAATTAGTTTTAAAACTTGTTCAAGTTGTATTGATTTTTCTCAACATTTTTACGAAACTAAGAACGCAACTAAAAATTCTAGAAAAGCATTTTTCTCCTAATGGTATATTTTACACCTATCGAAGTCCATTTGCGGGTGTTAGGCCAATAACTATGTATTTTGGAATTTAAAAAATTTAAAATTTTTTTATAAGAATATTTTCGAATCGAATATTTTCGATTTCGATTTCAGCTATATAGATCATGGATTTTCTGAACTAGAAAAATTGTGAATAGACCGAACCAGGATTTGAATTGTTTAGTTTTAAAACATGTTCAACTTCTATTGATTTTTTTCAACAATTTTGTGAAACTAAGTAAACGATGGAAAATCTGTATATTTTTGTTGTTTGGATACAAATATGGCGTGTTTGTAGCTTGTCGCAAATGTACTATACTTGTGCCCAAACACATTGTGTTTGCTACTCAATATAACATGTTTGAGACGTAATAATTAACACCCTAAAATAGATGCGTTTGAGACCAAAATGTGTTTTTGTTTGAGGAAAATCGATAAAAACAAACAAAATAATGTTTCGAAATTAGTTTTAAAACTTGTTCAAGTTGTATTGATTTTTCTCAACATTTTTACGAAACTAAGAACGCAACTAAAAATACTAGAAAAGCATCTTTCTCCTAATGGTATATTTTACACCTATCGAAGTCCATTTGCGGGTGTTAGGCCAATAAATCCTTCGGAACACACCATTTAGCAATTAAATCGAATAACTGCAGGAAAATTGCATACAGGGAGTACTGAAATTCATTAAGTAACAAACATTCTTTAGTATAATGTTGTTATTTCTGAATATCAAAAACAAAAATCACCTCAATAACACCTGCCGATAAATTATATAGCCATTAGGGTGAACTCTATTGATATTCAGGTATAGCAATATTTATGTTTTAAATATAAATGAACAGCTTTTTAACTTGAATCCATTTTTAAAATTCTTTCTTACTGACTTAATGTCACTTCTCTTGTACTTCACTAACCAAAAAATACCACCCATTTTCCAGTAGCGCATATCATCTACAAAATCCTATAAATATATTTAACCCAACTACCTCTCATAGTGGTACAACATTTGGATCTTAACCAAAAACAAATTGAATTGAAGGCATTGAGCAACAACAAATGCGAAAAATTATATATTACAAATTATTTTACGATCACTACGAGTTGAAGAATTTACGATCGATCGTAAAAATCAATTGCCATACAAAAGCTAATGAGGCAGTCACAGAAGGAAAGACGTGAAGAAGAAAAACATCACATTCGCTTACGCATTTGTCGAAGAAGTGAACCACCACATCAAATAGTTTACGTCTCACAATTTCAAACTACAGCAGAATACTAGTGTCATGAGGTTCACAATTCACCAATGAGGTGCTACAAGAATATGCTACTAGTTAGTTCAGGTTAATTTGGAAAATTTTCAAACTATTTAAATTAATGCGAATGCGAGAATTGATAATTACATATTATTTATGGTTTATAACAATGATGTCAAGGTGCATCTTTGGTCCGAGCCTGGAGTATTTTTATTTCGAGTCAGCGTTACCAATGAAGGGTTTTCCACCTTAAGCAAATAGGAGTAATCAGCCAGGGGCTACAATCCTCGTCCACTTGTCTAATGGTCGCAACGCTTACCTTAGCCCTCGCAAACGGTTACGCAAAAGATAAAGTCACATCTCTAATTTATGAGGCCGCTATAAATGCACAGACCCTTAATGCAGAGGTCGGCAAACATTGTCGAGAAAGATCAAGATATTAACTAATTTTAACCCTGTGCGTTAAACCACTGAAAATCAAATTCGACGAAAATTATTAATGACTGGACTTTATAATCACAGAAACGCAAGATGTCTAAAGTAATGGCAATTATTGATGTCTTTCAATTGATGTGTGAACAAACCAGAGTACGTGATTAATTTATGGGTTTGGATTCAATTTAATATTGTTGATCTCTTGAATGAGCGGCATCAAGATTCCGAATAATTTCAACACTCCGAATCAGTCATTAAAAATTAATATATCAGCAAAAAAAATGCTTTCTATGAAGCAAAAATTATCACTGGTAGAAGCCTTGAAATAGTTACCGAAGAGAAACACTTTTTGCTGTGCTTATTCACCATGTTTTCATATGGCCGAATGATGCAAGGATAAAAATTTAAATGTTAGCAAAAAAAAATCTATTGAGGCAAAGAAAAAAAAATCTATTGAGGCAAAGAATCACCAAATTATCAAAATTGAATTGAATTCAATTGTATTAAATTGAAATGAATTGAATTGAATTGAATTGAATTGAAATGAATTGAATTGAATTGAATTGAATTGAATTGAATTGAATTGAATTGAATTGAATTGAATTGAATTGAATTGAATTGAATTGAATTGAATTGAATTGAATTGAATTGAATTGAATTGAATTGAATTGAATTGAATTGAATTGAATTGAATTGAATTGAATTGAATTGAATTGAATTGAATTGAATTGAATTGAATTGAATTGAATTGAATTGAATTGAATTGAATTGAATTGAATTGAATTGAATTGAATTGAATTGAATTGAATTGAATTGAATTGAATTGAATTGAATTGAATTGAATTGAATTGAATTGAATTGAATTGAATTGAATTGAATTGAATTGAATTGAATTGAATTGAATTGAATTGAATTGAATTGAATTGAATTGAATTGAATTGAATTGAATTGAATTGAATTGAATTGAATTGAATTGATTGAATTGAATTGAATTGAATTGAATTGAATTGAATTGAATTGAATTGAATTGAATTGAATTGAATTGAATTGAATTGAATTGAATTGAATTGAATTGAATTGAATTGAATTGAATTGAATTGAATTGAATTGAATTGAATTGAATTGAATTGAATTGAATTGAATTGAATTGAGTTGAATTGAATTGTATTCAATTGAATTGAATTGAATTGAATTGAATTGAATTGAATTGAATTGAATTGAATTGAATTGAATTGAATTGAATTGAATTGAATTGAATTGAATTGAATTGAATTGAATTGAATTGAATTGAATTGAATTGAATTGAATTGAATTGAATTGAATTGAATTGAATGAATTGAATTGAATTGAATTGAATTGAATTGAATTGAATTGAATTGAATTGAATTGAATTGAATTGAATTGAATTGAATTGAATTGAATTGAATTGAATTGAATTGAATTGAATTGAATTGAATTGAATTGAATTGAATTGAATTGAATTGAATTGAATTGAATTGAATTGAATTTAAATTGAATTGAATTGAATTGAATTGAATTGAATTGAATTGAATTGAATTGAATTGAATTGAATTGAATTGAATTGAATTGAATTGAATTGAATTGAATTGAATTGAATTGAATTGAATTGAATTGAATTGAATTAAATTGAATTGAATTGAATTGAATTGAATTGAATTAAATTGAATTGAATTGAGTTCTATATTTTCTTTATTTTTCATTAAAATTTTAGCCATTCTGTTTTGTGTTTTTTGTAGAATATTGCAATGTGAGGCGTTTCCAAATGCTGTTATTCCGTGGCGCATGTACGATTCAGCCAGCGAAAAATAGGCTTGCTTGGTGACTGTTAATGGGGCGCAGTTATTTAGATGGTAAAGCACATAGGAGGCCTTACGTAGCTTTTTGTTCAACGCTAAAATATGGTCCTTCCAGCTTAGATTTTGATCTATTATAACGCCTAAATATTTGTAGTTATCCACTAATTCAATAAAAGTGTCGCATTGGTCATTATCGAAACTATGGTAGAGTTTGTTTTTGTGTAGGCAGTCTGTGTTGTGGAATTTTATGTTTATGATACTCCTTGGAATATGTGGTAATCTGATATGCATTAACTTTGTTTTATTGGCATTAATTACCAAGCCGTTGTCGTGACACCACCTTGTGATCACATTAAGTTCCAATTGCATTGAGTGTACCGCGGTTTCAAGATCCTCATGTGATACTAGGATAGCCGTATCATCAGCATAGGCAAAAGTTTTGCTATTTTTTAGTTGGTTTAACATATCATTAGCATATATTAGATAGAGTATTGGGCCAAGCTTAGATCCCTGTGGTACGCCATGATCCAAATACTTTTCTTTGCTCTCATTTCCATCTATTTTAACCCTGTAAGATCTGTATTCAAGGTAGTTTTTAAACCAGTTAAGGCACTGCCAGCGTATCCCATTTCTTTCCAAAATACATAGAAGGTTCTTATGTGACAGCGTATGAATTGAATTGAATTGAATTGAATTGAATTGAATTGAATTGAATTGAATTGAATTGAATTGAATTGAATTGAATTGAATTGAATTGAATTGAATTGAATTGAATTGAATTGAATTGAATTGAATTGAATTGAATTGAATTGAATTGAATTGAATTGAATTGAATTGAATTGAATTGAATTGAATTGAATTGAATTGAATTGAATTGAAATGAATTGAATTGAATTGAATTGAATTGAATTGAATTGAATTGAATTGAATTGAATTGAATTGAATTGAATTGAATTGAATTGAATTGAATTGAATTGAATTGAATTGAATTGAATTGTATTGAATTGAATGGAATTGAATTGAATTGAGTTGAATTTAATTGAATTGAATTGAATTGAATTGAATTGAATTGAATTGAATTGAATTGAATTGAATTGAATTGAATTGAATTGAATTGAATTGAATTGAATTGAATTGAATTGAATTGATTGAATTGAATTGAATTGAATTGAATTAAATTGAATTGAATTGAATTGAATTAAATTGAATTGAATTGAGTTCTATATTTTCTTTATTTTTCATTAAAATTTTAGCCATTCTGTTTTGTGTTTTTTGTAGAATATTGCAATGTGAGGCGTTTCCAAATGCTGTTATTCCGTGGCGCATGTACGATTCAGCCAGCGAAAAATAGGCTTGCTTGGTGACTGTTAATGGGCGCAGTTATTTAGATGGTAAAGCACATAGGAGGCCTTACGTAGCTTTTTGTTCAACGCTAAAATATGGTCCTTCCAGCTTAGATTTTGATCTATTATAACGCCTAAATATTTGTAGTTATCCACTAATTCAATAACAGTGTCGCATTGGTCATTATCGAAATTATGGCAGAGTTTGTTTTTGTGTAGGCAGTCTGTGTTGTGGAATTTTATGTTTATGATACTCCTTGGAATATGTGGTAATCTGATATGCATTAACTTTGTTTTATTGGCATTAATTACCAAGCCGGTGTCGTGACACCACCTTGTGATCACATTAAGTTCCAATTGCATTGAGTGTACCGCGGTTTCAAGATTCTCATGTGATACTAGGATAGCCGTATCATCAGCATAGGCAAAAGTTTTGCTATTTTTTAGTTGGTTTAACATATCATTAGCATATATTAGATAGAGTATTAGACCAAGCTTAGATCCCTGTGGTACGCCATGATCCAAATACTTTTCTTTGCTCTCATTTCCATCTATTTTAACCCTGTAAGATCTGAATTGAAGGTAGTTTTTAAACCAGTTAAGGCACTGTCCGCGTTTCCCATTTCGTTCCAAAATACATAGAAGGTTCTTATGTGACAGCGTATGAATTGAATTGAATTGAATTGAATTGAATTGAATTGAATTGAATTGAATTGAATTGAATTGAATTGAATTGAATTGAATTGAACTGAATTGAATTGAATTGAATTGAATTGAATTGAATTGAATTGAATTGAATTGAATTGAATTGAATTGAATTGAATTGAATTGAATTGAATTGAATTGAATTGAATTGAATTGAATTGAATTGAATTGAATTGAATTGAATTGAATTGAATTGAATTGAATTGAATTGAATTGAATTGAATTGAATTGAATTGAATTGAATTGAATTGAATTGAATTGAATTGAATTGAATTGAATTGAATTGAATTGAATTGAATTGAATTGAATTGAATTGAATTGAATTGAATTGAATTGAATTGAATTGAATTGAATTGAATTGAATTGAATTGAATTGAATTGAATTGAATTGAATTGAATTGAATTGAATTGAATTGAATTGAATTGAATTGAATTGAATTGAATTGAATTGAATTGAATTGAATTGAATTGAATTGAATTGAATTGAATTGAATTGAATTGAATTGAATTGAATTGAATTGAATTGAATTGAATTGAATTGAATTGAATTGAATTGAATTGAATTGAATTGAATTGAATTGAATTGAATTGAATTGAATTGAATTGAATTGAATTGAATTGAATTGAATTGAATTGAATTGAATTGAATTGAATTGAATTGAATTGAATTGAATTGAATTGAATTGAATTGAATTGAATTGAATTGAATTGAATTGAATTGAATTGAATTGAATTGAATTGAATTGAATTGAATTTTATTGAATTGAATTGAATTGAATTGAATTAAATTGAATTGGAATGAAATGAAATAGAATGAAATGAGTGGAATTCAATTGAATTGGAATGAAATGAAATGAAATGAAATGAAATGAAATGAAATGAAATGAAATGAAATGAAATGAATTGAACTGAATTGAATTGAATTGAATTGAATTGAATTGAATTGAATTGAATTGAATTGAATTGAATTAAATTGAATTGAATTGAATTGAATTGAATTGAATTGAATTGAATTGAATTGAATTGAATTGAATTGAATTGAATTGAATTGAATTGAATTGAATTGAATTGAATTGAATTGAATTGAATTGAATTGAATTGAATTGAATTGAATTGAATTGAATTGAATTGAATTGAATTGAATTGAATTGAATTGAATTGAATTGAATTGAATTGAATTGAATTGAATTGAATTGAATTGAATTGAATTGAATTGAATTGAATTGAATTGAATTGAATTGAAGTAAATTGAATTGAATTGAATTGAATTGAATTGAATTGAATTGAATTGAATTGAATTGAATTGAATTGAATTGAACTGAATTGAACTAAATTGAATTGAATTGAATTGAATTGAATTGAATTGAACTGAATTGAATTGAATTGAATTGAAGTGAATTGAATTGAATTGAATTGAATTGAGTTGAATTTAATTGAATTGAATTGAATTGAATTGAATTGAATTGAATTGAATTGAATTGAATTGAATTGAATTGAATTGAATTGAATTGAATTGAATTGAATTGAATTGAATTGAATTGAATTGAATTGAATTGGATTGAATTGAATTGAATTGAATGGAACTTAATTCAATTGAATTGAATTGAACTAAATTAAATTGAATTGAATTGAGTTGAATTGAATTGAATTGAATTGAATTGAACTGAACTGAATTGAATTGAATTGAATTGAATTGAATTGAATTGAATTGAATTGAATTGCATTAAATTCGGAAAATAAATATGTACATATATGAAAAAGAAAATAATAATGATAATAATATATGTACGTCGGTGGTTCACATTGGTTAGACATTGGTTGACCCAGTGACCCTTTAAACCCGGTATTCAGATTTTATGAAATTTTCGTTGCCATAAGTATAAAATGTAACGACAGTTTCGCTCACTTATCTCTTGCTTGGTACTCAGCTCTTCATGCACACTTCGTATTCAAAATCAATTACAGGATTGTTACGCCAAAGTTATTTCGTGCAAAAACAATTGTTTTGATAATTATTTGTGACCGGAATTTTGACGTTTGGATAATTTTAGCAAACATGAGTTTGAAATAACATAGAGTGCAACATTTGCAATGTAAATCAGAGATACATAGGTAGTAATCTTCTGCAATTAAATTTTATAGATAAATGACAACATTTCTTAAAAAAAAATTCGCAATAACTGAATACGAGGCTTTAACTATAGCAGTTATTAAGGATACAAGCTTTATGCGTGACCAGCCTTCAGGCGCGATCAATAACACTAGATTCAAGACTTCGACTAGATTTTGTTTATTAACGCGTTCACCGTGGACTAGCTTAGGGATTTTTTCTTCTGGACTGGCTCTAATACCGGCTTCGAAAAAGATTTTTGTGTCATCAGATACCGAATAATTTAAGATTTTACTTAATTACAACCGTCGATATCTGGATAACTAAGCGAGCTTCCAAACATTTTGTGGAATTTTTGATGTGTTAACATTTATAGGCACGGGTAGGGCAATCTATCTAAGTGAACACATGCAAACAATACACAGCGTTAGCATCACATACGTGGTTGTTGTACAACAATAGGATCTGCCTGAAAATAAGTAGGATGGTATTGATGTAGCGGCAGCGAACAAACAAGCAGGTCGTCGTTGCCAAAGAGTACTGAATAGTATAGAGAACCCATGGAACGAATTGAATTGTAAATTGGTCCATTTATAATTTTGATGTGAAACTTTGAAGTCTTTTGAAACATTTATGCTTTTTGTCTTGTTTTGTGTAATGACATTGTCGAAATGGTGCATTTATTTTGATATATTCTATAAAGAGAATAAGACTCGTTTATGTTTTAATACATGAGAGCGGAAAAAGAGTGCAATAAGTTCTCTATACTATTCATGGTAGATGCAGTACGACAACAAAAACGACAAGCCAAAAACAACAGGCATTTTGCGTTTGCTCTGTGTCTGTATTGTGTCAATTCAGCTGATTGAAAAATAATGAAAATGTATACAAAATTGGAAAAAGTTTAATTTGGTAATTTGAAAGTGTTTAAGTATGCAACATAAAACGTTTCTGTGTGCTTTTTACGGATAAAATATTTGAAAAACAGCAATTCTAGGCGGAACAGTGGTTGTATACGAACAAAAGTAAACAAACTTTGACATAAGAGAAAAACTCACTGCCGAAAAAAGTTCAAATCAGCTGGACTAGTGCTTCTACCATTTGTTTGTACCATGATACTAGTCAATACTTTTTTCGTAGCTCTGTTTATGACAAAACAAGAACAATTATTTTAGTGGGCTAAATATGGCTCTATTTACTGTAACAATATTACATCTAATGTTAAAGCTGAAGTAAGAAAAAAGAAACAGCAATAGCAAAAGGGCCTTCAGCACAAAAACTGTTCTTTTTTTTCATTTTCCAGTATAACATTTACTAATGTGTGCATAGAAATCGAACAGGTGCCGTGTAATAAAAAGGTGTTAACACATTGCCCGTGAGTTGGAGCACTCACTGATTATTTTATATATTTTTCGAGACACATCGAATATTGTACTCTCTCTAAGAAAGCCTCCGGCATAAAAACTTCGAACCTAATTCAGCCGGTGCGCCTTCACTGTCGACAAACGATTGCTTCCGGTCGCCGCGTCCGATAATATCCGTCCAGCTCCAGCTCAGTCACTGTACATGACGAACGGATACAAATTATAAAATGAGAACCGTTACAGTATTTTGCATTTTTTACATTTTACAAGCAAAATGTCAATGAGCACGGTGCAGACATCAGAAAATGCAACTTCTGGTTGTTTTTAGCTCCTCATTTTAATGTCAAAGGAGTTCGCGGTGCCATAGTTTGTCGGATGATTGCAAAAAATTTAAAAATTATTAAGTTTCTAACAAAAAAGAATTGGTAGTAATAACTTTAAACTTAAAGTTAGTTTTCTGACTTTCTGCTTACCCTTTAATTGTCAACAATACGAAATCTCTTTCGTTGTATGAATATCAGATAAAATTTTTAAATATTCCGTATTTGTAATAAAATATTTACCACCACTATCAATAAATATTTACCACCACAAAATGTTTGACCTGCCAGTTTGTATGGAATTTAGAAATTTTTAACGTCAGTTATCTTTAACCAGATATTGTGATAATGGCCTTTGTAGTATTTTTCTGACACTGTGGAAGACTGCGTGAGACGACTAGGGTTTTCCAACAGAGACCCCACAAAAGTAAATCGATAGGGACAGCAAACGACGCAATATTTTTTCCCGCTCTTTTGACATTTGTCTTCAGTAAGGTTTGCCATTTCATCATGGAAAGATATAAGAGCCAACAACGAGTCGAAATTATTAAAATTTACTACCGAAATTTGGAGTCCGTGGCCTCAACTTTAAGAGGCCAACTTTAAGAGGCCTCAACAATCAGCGATGAGGCTCATTTCTGGCTGAATGGCTTCGTCAATAAGCAAAATATGCGTTTTTGGTCAGACAGCAA
Source organism: Phaonia tiefii (assembly GCA_963931995.1). NCBI lineage: Eukaryota > Metazoa > Arthropoda > Insecta > Diptera > Muscidae > Phaonia > Phaonia tiefii. Next base: position 74,129,066 of record OZ008367.1, on the reverse strand, counting down.
TCCACACGTAATCCATGAGACATCATTGCATCCCGAAAAAATTACGGTTTGGTGCGGTTTATGGGCCGGCGGCATCATTGAGCCGTACTTCTTTCGTGATGATCAAGACCGGCACATTACTGTGAATGCTAATCGCTACCGTTCAATGATAACCGAATATTTTTGGCTCCAATTGGATAATATGGACTTGGAGGACATGTGGTTCCAACAGACGGCGCCACAAGCCACACAGCGAATGCCACAATCAATTTATTGTAAACCAAGTTTGGTGAACGTGTTATCTCACGAAATAGCCCAGTCGATTGGCCGCCTCGGTCGTGCGATTTGACGCCGTTAGATTATTTCCTGTGGGGCTACGTCAAGTCTATGGTCTATGCCAACAAGCCAGCGACGATTGATCAACTTCGTACGAATATCGAACATGAAATTGCAGCAGTATCGGCGGATTTATGCTTGAAAGCCGTCGAAAATTGGGTTCAGCGTCTGGACTTCTGCAAGCGTGCCCGTGGTGGCCATGCAAAGAAATCGAGTTCCATACATAATGGCATAGAACGTAATTTCACAGGAATAAAGAATTTCATTGGTATCTAAAACCGGTTTTGTTTTATTTAAAAAAAAACTTTTGTAGCGCTCTTATTGAAAACCCCTTACTTCGGTGCCATTTCAGTGTAGAAAATTGGCTAAAATACTATAGACCCAAAGGCAAATGACCTTGTGTGTCAGAATTGGTCTGCGGGCTAGCCCCTTCCTTAATGTAGTGTTATCATTTACTTATTAAAGTATAATTTTCGCAAGCAGTTCTGTGCCCGAAATACTCTATCTTCAACGTCACAATCTGTTAGTTACATACGCAATATTTTAATTAATTTCCTTAAATAATATATTATATTATATTATTAATTTTTAATACAGTTGCACTTTTCGTTTCAAAATATCTCCATTCGTGCATTTGCGTGATGAGGAAATTGTGAAAAATGCACTGTTTGAATGATTGAATTGGATTTTGGCCAATTTATTAATTAAAAATTTGTTCATCACATTTTGTCATTAGAATTTTTTCCGCAGCCGCAGCCGCTGATTGTGTTATTCTTGAAATTTTTAACCATATTTTATTACACATAATTGATATTAGTTTTTAAGTGGATAAAACGTTTAATTTTCCATTGCTTATACCGTCACCACCTTCAACCGCATCTCCGAATCATCATTGCCATGATATGAGGATGATCTGATGCATTCAGATTTTGTGTATAAATTTTAGTAGTTGTGGTGAAATTTGGAACACAACTTTAGGACACCTGCTTCCTATTAAATGTGATCGTAAACACCATACAATGTAGCATCAGAAAAAATTTTGGAGGGGTGATTTCGGTTTACAAAACTCAACTATTTGTGTATTTTTAGCAATTGTTTTTTGCTGAAAAATAAATCGAATGGAAAGCAAGATAATCTAGAAATCAATGATAAGATAATCTGAAATTGTTTAGCAAAATTTCTAACTCTTATGGAAAATGAGGCAAGTCTATCCAAGCACCACAGCAATTTATGTCGCGTTTACACCGCAGTGTTTCGCGGCCAGGTTTCCGATAACCTTGTTCTCTAATCTTTGCCGTTTACACCACCCAGTTTGAGATTAGATTGACATTTCAGGTGGCAACTCCTTGCTTACACAAACTCAAAGCCGAAACAAAATTATCGAAGGCGGCGGCCTAACAGAAAAATTAAATTGACGACTATTGGGTTTTGCAGTTTTGTACAAATTTGGGATGTATTTCAGTTACCTTTAAATTGAATCACAGCGACACGTCGGAAAATTGTCGATCGGCTTCCGTCTCAAAGACGATCTAGAATTAGAGGACCAGAAGATGTGCGCAATTTGGAAACCCTGGTAAAAGAGAACCAAAACGTGCAAGAAATTCACTCAAAGGCATTTTTCTCACGCGTCATATCTTGATTATGTCATACTTTTTGCATAGTTTATGTAATTTTACTTCAAACATCGCTGGAATTTGTATAGTTATATACAATAACACTATCAAAAAGCTGCTCGTGTATTGAAATATTCAACGAAGAGAGTAAGAGAGAGAGTAGAGAAGTACTAGGGTTTCACTCGTTTTGTTTGTTGGCATTTGAGTGAAGTGAAATTTTGACTGTCTACTTGTACATCGTTTTTGTCCGTCTATCAAACAGTTGATTAATTGTGTATGTTTTTATTATGGTTTCACTTTTTTAATAATTAACAGTGTTGCATCAAAATGTGCATCAGTTTCAAATTTTTAACCTCAACTTTTTAACTTCAGTTTCTACAGTTTAAAATTGTATGAGTAATTTTCTGGGTTATCGTGGGTTAACACAGTTAATCTTCGAAATACGTTAATCTTCTTCGGTGTTAATGCTGAATAACTCACAGAATAAGTGGCTCAGGGAAACGTTACCCAACCTTTAGTCCATTACATCATTTAGACTTTTGGTTGATATACAAATTGTAAAGTGTGTCTCAGTAGTATTGCACATTTAAAATTTTTTTTTTTCAATCGGCAACTCTAAAATTTAGCAGCTGTCACATGTTTTTATTCCGATTATTAAAAAAGAAGCGCTTTACGAAAGAACAACGCGTTATAATTGTGAATACTTATTACAAAAATTTGGAAAGTTATACTGAGACTGCGCGCAAACTTCGAAGAATTTTCGGTCGAGAAAGTGCACCTAATGTGTCAACTATTCGAAGAGTGGTCAACAAATTTGAAGAGAGTGGTTGCGTTATTGACAGTAAGACTTTTGTGCGTCAACGTACCGGTCGGACTCTTGAAAACATTGCTGCTGTAATCAAGGGTGTCGCCGACACCCCGAAAACATCAATTCGGCATCGTTCTCAACAACTTCAAATTTCACGAAGCACTACGCAGCGAAGTTTGAAAAAAAACATCCACCTTCATTCGTACAAAATTCAGCTAACTCAGGAGCTCAAACCAGCACACCATGGAAGGTGCCGGCAATTCGTTCAATGGGTAATCGAGCAAAGTGAAGTCAATGTCAATTTTTCAAAAAAAAAAAATCATCTTCTCCGATGAAAAGCATTTATATATTAATGACTTCGTGAATACACAAAATTGTAGAGTTTGGGGCTCAGGAAATCCTCATGCACTCCATGAGAAAGGAATGCACCCACAACGAGGAACTGTCTGGTGCGGCAAGTAACAGATCTTCAATTCATGCAAAGAATTCTTGCAAACATGTATATGTTTCCTGAAATATTCCTGGACCAGTTTTTTCAGTGTGTATATATTTTCTTGTCCGATGAATGTTAAGTATCCCCGTTTACTTAGTACAACATAGTTGCTGTTCTAATCGATCTAACTACGACATTAATTAAACCCAAGAGGAACTACTTATAAATAGTGAGTCAGTCCTCCTTTCAAATTTCTTTTTAAAATTCATCAACACACTACTTAAAACACTACATCACATTTATTTAAAAATATTTCTGCCCATTAAAGTCATTTTGTTCCCTTTTACCAATTCCTAAATTTTTTTAATATTTCAAAATTAAACATAATAATTATTGGAACAAAGTTCCTTAGCGCACGTTGCGGGATGGGGGCTAAATGAAATAAAATTAAACAACTTTTGTTTTAACACTATTATGGTACAACCCAGTATTATCAACCATATTGTTCACTTTTGCTTTGGTTTGTGTCTAGACTACGGGCCTGATTCATAGGGAAAGAAATTAACTAGATGTCTCACATATGTTGGGAAATTTTCTTATTTAATGGGACGTTTTCTAGGAGGAGCCTGTAACCAATATTTAGTTTATATTGTAGTTTTGAAGCCAATAAAAAGTCAATTTAGAAAACCCAAACTGAAAGAAGTTTAAAAAAAATAATTTTAAAAAAAATTAAGTTACAGTGTTTTATTTATAAATGCACTAAAAACTAGAAAATATTTTTTCTCTCAGCCTCAATAAGTATATTCTTCTTCATGATGGGGTTGTACAATGGTCCGCCTACTTTTAATTTTTACACTTAATTTGACATTTAATTTTGACACTTAATTTGACATTTAATTTTGTCACCATTTTTAATTTAAATGCAAGCGTTTTTTTTGAGAGATCCCTTGAAAATTAATTAATTACGCTCTCTATTGAAAGTATCTAGACCAATGTTGTTGAAGTGCTAAGTAGGCGGACCATTGTACAACCCCATCATGAAGAAGAATATACTTATTGAGGCTAAGAGAAAAATTATTTTCTAGTTTTTAGTGCATTTACAAATAAAACACTGTAACTTAGTTTTTTTTTAAATATTTTTTTATTTTTAATTTTTTAGTTAATAAATTTTTAATGTTTTAGGTTTTTTTTTTATATTCATGTATTGTCATCCAAATCTGACAAGTGTGCAAAATTTTAGCTCGATTGGTACACTGCAACTGTGTTAAAAATGAGTTACTAGATTTGAACAATACAGACTGACAGACAACAAAGCAAGTTAAATAAAACACTGTAAAAAAGAAAATTTTCTTAACTAAGTGCCTTTTCCTACAACATTTTAATTTTCTCAAAAAAAATACATATTCATATTCTTAAATAAAGTACCTTTTCGTAAAAAAAATACCTTATCTTAAAGAAGTACCTTTGCTAAGAAAATTTAAATTTTCTTACAAAAAGTACCTTTTCTTAAAAAATACCTTTTTACCTTTTCTTTAAAGAGTACCATTTTTGTGCAAAATAACTTTTCTTGAGATAAGTACCTACTCTTAAAAATTAACCAATTCTTGAAAAAATTACTATTTCTAAAAAAATTCTCATTTCTAAAAACACTTTTCGTCAAAAAAAACATTCTCTTAAAAAAATACCTTTTCTTACAAAAATTTCGTTTCTTAAAAGTACCTTTTCTTAAAAGTACCTTTTCTTAAAAGTACCTTTTCTTAAAAGTACCTTTTCTTAAAAGTACCTTTACTTAAAAGAACCTTTTCTTAAAAGTACCTTTTCTTAAAAGTACCTTTTCTTAAAAGTACCTTTTCTTAAAAGTACCTTTTCTTAAAAGTACCTTTTCTTAAAAGTACCTTTTATTAAAAGAACCTTTTCTTAAAAGTACCTTTCTTAAAAGTACCTTTTCTTAAAAGTACCTATTCTTAAAAGTACCTTTTACCTTTTCTTAAAAGTACCTTTTCATAAAAGTACCTTTTCTTAAAAGTACCTTTTCTTAAAAGTACCTTTTCTTAAAAGTACCTTTTCTTAAAAGTGCCTTTTATTAAAAGTACCTTTTCTTAAAAGTACCTTTTCTTAACAGCACCTTCTCTTAAAATACCTTTTCTTAAAAGTACCTTTTCTTAAAAGTACCTTTACTTAAAGAACCTTTTCTTAAAAGTACCTTTTCTTAAAAGTACCTTTTCTTAAAAGTACATTTTCTTAAAAGTACCTTTTCTTAAAAGTACCTTTTCTTAAAAGTACCTTTTCTAAAAGTACTCTTTCTTAAAAATAAAGTGAGACCTTTTCTTTTCTTGAGATAAGTGGCATTTCTGAAAATAAGTAAATTTTCTTAAAAAAGAACCTTTTCATAAAAAGGGTATCATTTATTTAAAAGTACCTGTTCTTAATAAAAGTACTTTACAAAAAACTTCATACTCATGTGGCGTTTTCTTACAGAAAGTTCTTCTTCTTAAAAACAGTACCTTTTCTTAAAAATAAAAAAGTACCTCTCTTTAAAAAAGGACCTTTTCGGCAAAATGTAATACATATTCTTACAAAAAGGGCCTAAAAATATACTTTTTTAAAAAAAAAATACACTATAAAAAAAAATATTCTTAAAAAAGTTTATCATTTTACAAAAAGTATATTTTCTTATAGATCAAATTATCGTATTTTTCAATGGGCGCCTTAGGCGTGTTGGCACTACCTAGTACATAATATATAGCGAAAGGAACTTCGTTACAACCGGGTGTCGCTCATGTGATTTCTAATTAGCGATTTATTCTATTTTTTATAAAACAACAAATTTTCTAAGATTTCTCCAATAGAACTACAGTTCAAAAAGATTTATTTTCCTGGTGACAAAATAATAATTTTCGAGAAACTCGTTTATCATTTTCAAATTTCCGTACACCGGCCATGGAGGAGGCAACCATCCTTTATGGGAATGCAATACGTTTAATTATTTCTAAGATAGAACAGTGTTCCATCGAATAATACATTTGCACTGTTCATGTGTAATTAAATGAAATTTATTATTTATAGTCTGGCCGACAATGAAGGAAACAAATAAATTAAGTAGGCGTTAAAATAGTTCATATTTCACTTGTGGTATGAGAAGTCAAACTAAACAGAAGTGAAAACAATCAAGTAAATTGCACATGTGAACGAATGAAAAAGAGGGTCGTTTGATATGTTGTTAATCAGCCGACAGGACTACTTACGATCATACTTACTTAATTAACAGACCATACACCACCCTTTCAGGTTAGGGGCATTACATAATCTGGATAACATTCTTTTGAGGATCTCTCCCGTTTGTAACACATAGTCCTCGGAGGGATTCATCCATTTTTTTTGTTTGGTAATATATTTTCAAAATCATCAGTCAGATAAAAAGTTATCGACCAAACTCATGCTTATGAAGTCGCCTTATATTTCGGTATCATTCTCATCCATTGCTCATTCTTAATTAGATGCTGGTACTTGATATTCTCTATTATTGGCCCACATATTTTCCGGAGCAATTTTGCCTGGAAGGCTCCCATTGCTGGTTCGGATGATTGCGATATGTATGAGATAGTGTAAACATGGAATCTGGTGTTTCATTTCACAGTCTTCGTCGTTAGCTAGGTGCCAAGAAGATACGTTCGACGTAGATTGACGTTTACCAGGTGGAGTTACAAGAACGGTTGACTAAACTTTTCCATCTCGTTTTGGTATAGAACTGTGAAATTTAAATTAATTTTGCATTGTTTTCTTGACTTTCATAGTTTATATACATACATTTGTGTTGTATTTTACACAACTATTTTGTCACACAACCACGCGATGCCTTTTGTGTTGTCTTGTTGAATGTTTTGTACGTATGCTCCTATCCGGTATTATTGAACACATGCATTCGAACATTCAATGTTCACATGCAACCACACCAATTCTGTTGAATTTAATGAGTGGAATGGTGCCTCTTATTTATTTTTACCATAGGAGAATAAGCGCCTTAATTATCTGGACGTTCATGCTATGCTCCAAACCAGTGGAGGCTGTACTAGTTGATACCATTTGCTTTACCTTCTCACCAGTAACTTTCAATCCACCTTTTGATGGTTTTGTCTCGATTCATAAAAATACTGCAGTAACTTCCATCACAATCCCCCAATCATATCATGTGGATTTTGCTGCTATTGTACTTATTTGTGTTAGCCGGAGATCTTCTGATTATGATCTCAACTTGTCTGAGTCCTCGCCTGGTATCAAATGATTCTTTATTTACCTTCACTGAACAATTTCCGCCTTATTCATAAACAGTGGGGAGAGGTTTGAGAGACGCTTCTTGTATAATAAATCATATCTCAAACCTCTCATAACTTTTTATGAATAAGGCCGTTAGTGTTTGGAGTTGGGATCTGGCTATCGTAGGCAACCTTATTATCAACACAGATATGTTGAGTGTAGTTTTGATCTCAGTGGGATTTTTCCAAGTATACTTTAGACATGTGGGCAGCTGTCGATTTTCCAGGTCCTAAGCCACACTCATAAGGTTCAATAACACTTACAGCACCATTTGTGCGAAAAGAGGTTGCAGCAACCAACGAATTGCGGTTGCCGCAACAGAACTGATTTTGTCACGACGGAATTTAGTCGCCATATCTAAAATTCGTTTGGAACAACCTTGTTTCACAATTGATGCCCCTGGTGGAAAAAGGTGCTTTCACCAGGGGCTTCAATTGATTGGGTTGTGAATTTCTAACTGCATTCCCAGTATCATGTACATTTTCTTTAATTTCAGTTGCAACAACCGAATATGCCATAAGTTCGGTTGCAGCAACCGAATATGGTACCGTCAGTAAGCGACGAGCGCCTAGCCGAATGAAATGTAAGACAGAGCAGGGATCGATCTCACGTTTTTATATACAAGAGTCCCCCACACTAGCCATTGCACCACCGATGCGCAAAAGATAAGAGAATACCCCTTCATCTTTATATCAAGACCTAAATTGAAAGACACTACACTTCATAATTGAAGGTGAGACCAATGCAGGCTGGGACTCAAAAACGGTTTTAATTGGCCTGCCAAAATAATTTGTTTGTCTAATGATTAACCCATATACATAAAAACAACTTATCAATAAATCATTCAAAAGTTGTCGCTAAGTTTTATGATTAATATAAGAATTATGACCTCAAATATAAGAATGATAACCTCTAAATTCGTTTGTGATAACATCTAAAGTGGCAACCTATAACACGTTTGTGACAACCTCTAATTCTGTTGTGGCAATCTATTGGTCGAACATTATGACCTCTAATGTAGTTGTGGCAACTTCTAAATACGGTTACAGCTAATTGAAAGTTCAGCTAATACAGAAACGAAGTTGCGTCAACCAGAATTTCAGTTGTGAGGACTAAACTCACACCTGGCAATTCGGTTGTGTCAACCGCTATTCAATGGCAACAGTCGAATTTGCGGCTGCTACAATGTAATTTCATACAATTAGTTCTTTGAGTGTAGCATAACCACTGAGTCATAAGCCAGGCAGAGATGACCAACATCGACGAATAAAATTGCACTGCTATTCAAGCGACTCACGACCTAATAAGTGTCGCGTCAGTTTTTGTAGCAATTAATTGTGCCCATTCTTTCACAAAGTCAATGGAGACAGACCAATCATTTGTGACAACTGGAATTCGGATCTTCCGCCATTTCAACCTCAATACAACCAACAATCTCTTCTCTGCCCACTTTGCGAATTCTGGTTGGAGAATCTTTGACGAAGATACTCTAGAAAGGCAGAAATTTATCAATTGTTTTCTATACGGTTGTCTCACTTAGTTACTACAACAAGCCGTTTAATCTCCTTAATCGTATCTATAATTACTTATACATACTCGTATTAAAGTCATACTAAATTTGGAACAAAGATCCTTATTGCGGGATGGGGGCTAAAAGAAAAAAATAAACAACTTTTTTTTAACCCTATTATGCTACAACCCAGTATTATCAACTCTATTGGGTACTATTGCATTGGTTTGTGTCTAGACTAACATACTTTGGGAAATTTATTGTTTAATGGAAGTTTTCTAGGGGGAGCCTGTCACCAATATTTCGTATATATTGTAGTTTTGAACCCAATAATAAGTAAATCTAAAAAAAGCCAAAGTGAAAGATGTTTAAAAAAATAAATTTTCTTAAATAAGTGGTTTTTCTTAAAAAAAAGGAAATTTCCTCAAAAAAAATACCTATTTGTATTTTTAAATAAAGTACCTTTTCATACCAAAATTACATTATCTCAAAGAAGTGCCTTTGGTTAAAAAAATTACACTTTCTTAGAAAAGGTACCCTTTCTTAAAAAAATTAATTTTTTTTTAAATAAGTACATTTTCTTAAAAAATTAAATTTTCTTACAGCAAGTTGCCTTTTCTTAAAGAATTACCTTTTCTTTGAAGAGTACCTTTTTTGTGAAACATAATAACTTTACTTGCGATAAGTACCTACACTTAAAAATGTAGCTATTCCTGAAAAGAGGACCGTTTTAAAAAAAAATTCCCAAATCTTAAAAAAAGCATTTTCTTTAAAAAATACCATCCCTTAAAAAAAATACATTTTCTTACTAAAATTCCTTTTCTTAAAAGTTCCTTTTCTTAAAAATAATAGAATACATTTCTTTTCTTGAGTTTAGTAGCCTTTCTGAAAATAAGTAAATTTTCTGAAAAAAATTACCTCTTTTTAAAAAGAGTATCACTTCGTTAAAAAGTACCTGTTCTGAAAAAAACGAACTCCTTTGTCAAGACACCGTGTGCATACCACATCACTCCTGGCACTCCAAAGTACCGTATCTATATCCAACCTGTTAATCGGAGATACCTCATTAGATCCCCTAGATCTATCTCTTGTATCTGAGTGAGGTTATGCTGGAAGGGACGGCCCATAGTCTTCAGGCGTCTATTCATCAGAGCCGGACAACTTCAGAGGAGATGCTCCACCATCTTCTCCTCTTCTGCGTCATCGCAGGCACGGCAGTGGTCATGATATGGCAGCTTCAACCGTCTTGGGTGATTACCGATTGGCCAGTGCCGGGTCAGATGCTTGACTCTTTGGAGAAGACACCCGAGCCGGTTCCACATTCCATTTTGTATCCGTCCGTAAATACTTTGGTGTGAAAACGTGTAAGTGGTTCCCCTTTATCCCACTATATTCTCCTGGGAAACGTGACATCAAATAGGTCATCGAACGTCAATGAGGGGGTGCAGTAATCGATGGTTATATTTAGTAATCTTGGGATTGTCTGTAGTATGCTCGCATGTCCATATGCGTTGCTCTTCCAGAGTCCAAAAGCTTTTAGTAGGGTGGCACTCCAGGCCGCACTAGCAGTGATGTGAAGGTCGATTGGTATAATATGAAGTTTTGCATTAAGGGCCTCAGCTGGACACGTCCTCATTGCCCCTGTTATGCCGATGGAAGCTGATCTCTGTACTCTATACAACAGTTTCATGGTGGATGTCTTCCCTGCGACAGGCCACCATACCATTGCTCCATAGGAGAGTATTGGTCTGCTTATGCAAGTGTACATCTACAGCACCATTTTCGGTCGGAGACCCCATCGGCTTCCGAACATTTTCCGACAAGCGTAGTACGCAACGGTTGCCTTCTGTGTGCGATGCTCTATGTTACTCCTCCCAAGTACTTGGCGTGAGTTGATAGTGGAATCTCTATTCCACTTAGCCGAAGAGGATTAAACTTTGGTATTTTGGTCTTCGCGGTAAAAAGCATGAGCTCAGTTTTTCCTGGCTTCACTCCAAGACCACTCCCAGTGGCCCAATCGTTACGTGATTTCAAAGCACCATTCGTGATTTCGCTCACCACGGATGGGAACCAACCAGACACCATTATTGCCACGTCATCCGCATACGCCACGGTTTTGATCCTCATATTGTCCAGTTCCAGTAGTATTTTGTTGAGCACGAGTAACCAAAGTAGGGGAGAGATGACTCCAGCCTGGGGAATTCCCCCATTCACTCGCTGTGATGACTCGCTGTTTCCCTTAAAGTCGTTGATAATTCTGCTCTATAGCATTGTCACTATCCAACTCTTGAGGAATGTTTCCACGCCTAGATCTTCAAGTGATTCTTCTATAGCCGCTGCGCTCACGTTATTGAATGCACCCTCTTTATCGAAGAACGCCGCGAGGGTATATTGTTTATGTTCCAAGGACCTCTCAATAGTTCTGACGACTTCGTGCAGGGCTGTGTGGGTTGAGCAGCCTTTAAGACATGCACGTTGGCTGCATGATATTTTGGACGATCCATCCATTTTCGTGCGGATGTGTGCGTCGATTAGCCTTTCAAGCGTTTTCAGAAGAAGCGATGAGTGGCTGATCGGTCTGAAATCCTTTGCGATCTCAGGACTCCGTCTCCCCGCCTTGGGAATGAAGACCACTCTTACCTGGCTACAACTCGTTGGTAAGAAGTTAAGAGTCAGGCAAGATCGAAATATAATACAGAGCCACGGCCTTATTATAACCTCCGCGCATTGCAGCATCTTTGGTATAATACCATCTGGGCCCGGAGATTTATATGGTGAGAAGCTATTTATGGCCCAGGATATTCTGTCTGGACTGATTATATCTTCAATACCATAAGTATCCGCGTATTGGGTTGATAATGTCGGCACCTCCCTTGATGTTTTCTCGCAGCCCGGCAAGTGAGTTTTCAGGAGTATCTCTAGCTATTCAGCTGAGCTATTTGACCATGTCCCGTCATCCCTTCTCACATAGGTGGGATTTGAGTGCCCCTTGGCCATTATATTGCTCAGTCTTGCTGTATTCTTTGTGTTGTCCATCGATCAACTGAACTTTGACCAAGATCGTAGTTTTGAAGTGGCTATTGCTTTCTTATACTCTTTAAATTTATTCATATACGGCTGCCAGGATCCACTTCTATAGCTTGAACTAAAGATTCTCTTCTTAGTTTTGTGCGAACATCTGTCCACCAAGGCGGGTAGTTTTTCTTTGAGCGTGATTGAGGGCATGACACTTTGAATACGGTATCCATGGATTTCTCCAACTTAGATACACCTTTTTCCACGTGCGTAGTGGTGTTCATGAGCTGGGCGGACTTAAGAAGCTTGTCCCAATCAGTTCTCTTGGGATTCCGATAGCATCTCGTTTCGTTTTCTCAGAAGTCGTTTTCTCAGAAACGTTGAACTATATCCAGTTGTGGTCCGAGAAGGATTTCATACTCTTGTAGCTTTTTCTTAGAGAAAGTACTTTTTCTTAAAAATAGTACCTTTTCTTAAAAACCATTAGCTTTTAAAAAAAGAAGTACCTCTCTTTAAAAAGGAGCTTTTCGGGAAAGCATAATACATATTCTTACAAAAAGGTCCTATAAATATACTTCTTTTGAAAATCATACATACATTCTATAAAAAAAAATTGTTCTTACAAAGAGTATCAAAAAGATACATTTAAAATATCATATTTTTCAACGGGCGCCTTAAGCGTGTTGGAACTAACTAGTACATATTATAGCGAAAGGAACTTCGTTCCAACCGGGTGTCCCCTGACACCACATGTATTTTTTTTTGTTTCCCAAATTTCCACTCTGCCCTCCTACATTTGGTTAATCTTTTCCGCTACTAAACATTTAAACGAAACATCATGATCCTCTGCGATACGGCCGAATAGATGGAAAGATCTGTTGAGAATACCTTGAGTTTTCTTTTGTGCACAAATCACAAATTTGAAGAAGCAAACAAGAAGAAAAAGAACAAGCAAATGTCAACACATGATCATTAATGATGGACCCCAGGGTTGTTTCAACGAACAGCCATCATCACATCTCTGTGCGAAAAATTGAAAATCGTAACAAATATTTCGCGTCTAATGCATATTTGTTTGCAAAGATTGCAATTTGTGGTTTTTAAAGTTTCTTACAAAACATTTTGATTAATTTCGAGCAGACACGATGAAATGTTAATTTGACGTTAGAAAATTGGAAATGACGTGTGTTTTTGATTATTTTCTAGAGTTGTTGTTTGTTTTTTGTTGATGTTTCGTTTCGCCAACGAACAACCACAACATGACAATGTGCTAAATTAAACATCGGTGTCTCGTGCTCAGCTGCATCATATGTAAAGTACTTTAAGGTGCAACTGCAGCAGTCGCAAACTGTGTGTAGCACATGCGACGCAAGTGTTTTATGTACTTTTTTATTTTCATTTTGGGTTGCAATCAACAAAAGTATTCAACTCATTAAATTTTCCACGAATTTCAAGTTGCAATCCATAGAAGAAAAAAATGGACAAAAGTTCTGTCTGCTGTTGGAGCATCAAAGGTGTGAAATGGTCATGTTAAGTACTGCCAGTTGACGTTGTTATTACTTGGAGAGTCTGACTATGATGATGATGATGATGATGATGTTGCATCACAGATATTTTAATAAAAATATCAAAAAATAAAAATTCATAGCAACAAAAAAATCGTGCTTGCATTACAATCAGTGTTGCCATTTTAGCATTTTTTATGCTACATTTAGCGTATTCACTTTCTTGATTACATTTTAAATGTTCAAGCTTATGAAATCATCATCATACTCGGCTAATAAGTAAGTGATTTACTGTTATGGTATTTAAGATTCACAATAGCATGAAGTTTCTAAGGGAGCAAAAAAAATAATGACTTGAAATATTTTGTAATTTTATTCGCTCATAATGCGGGCAGGAAGACCAACATGTCTTACTAATTTGAAGTTTCTTGGGCAGAAACTGGGTCGTTTGCGTACATTTAAAAAAATCATTTGACCAAAGGTGAACACGCGCGAAGTTGGAAGCAACCAAAGTTATATTCGGCCATAACAGACTATGTAATACCCTACACCAGGGCTTCCCAAACTTTTTTCACCATGGCACACGTACTCTTAAAAAGGTTTGACTACTTAGGAAAACAAGAAAACACAATGCAGTTTAGTGCTTATTTACCTTTAATGGGAAGAATGAAACTGTTTAAATGAATTTTACATTATTTCCTTTAAATTGATAGAAAGTTTTGTCAATTTTACCCTTAAATCACTTGACGCTGAAAGTTTGCTCCTGTATCTGTTTTTTATGTAAGCATACGTTGAAAATGCAGACTCACATGGATAAGTTGAAGTAAAACGGACAAGTCTTTTTATTGCAATTTTGCCAACAGAATTATTCACTGTGTATACTTGCATCCAGAACTCTTCTTGGTTCCCGTCGTGGTATTTTTGTTTCAAAGTGTTGTCTTCACTGATTTCCAGCAGATTTTGAAAAGCTTCATTTGTCATCCCAATATGTATACGTGATGGGTGGCACGAAAACGGGTTTATCATCCAGCTGTAGACATCCTCAGAATCTCAATATCAAGAAAATACTCAACAATGATTTTTTCCAAACCTATCAAGTGGGCGGTAGCAATTTCGAGGAAGTTTGGTTGAAGATGGATCTCATTTGTTTTGACAAATTCTTGTAACCGAGGAAAGTTGGAGATATCTTATCCCTTAACACACGTGTCAAAAAATAGAATTTTTTGCGCAGTCCTTTAATTTTAGCTAATTGTGCTCCTTCTTTCCCTTGAAGAGATGTGGTGGTTTCATTTATTTTTTCGAATATATCGGAAAGGTATCCCAATTTAAGCAGCCTATCGACATCAGTTAATTTTTGAATGAAAGATTACTCTGTAAATGTGACCACCAGTGCATCTTATAGTTCAAACGGTCTGGCCAAAGTCTTACCCACACTTCTGTGTACAGCAAGAGGTGAAAGTGTTCCATACCCATATCTTCGGTGGTAAGTTTTAAAAGGCGTGCTTGAAGTGGGCGGCTCTTAACATGATTAATTATCTTGACAGCATCATCCACTATGACTTTTAATTATTGTGGCATCTTTATTGTCGCCAGAGAATGTCGATGGATAAAACAGTGGCTGCTGGTAGCGTTTTATGCCACTTGCTTAATCTTAGCTCCCTTCGATTTTCCAACCATTGCGGCCGCTCCATCACTGCAAACATCCACGCACTTGCTCCATTCCAAAAAAAAAAATTTCTGTATGAATTGGTCGATAACTTTGAAAATCTCGTCGCCAGTGGTGTAGGTCTCAAGCGCTTCGCTTATCAAAAGTTCCTCTTCTATTTGCATTGCGAATGGGTACCTCACAAATACAAGAAGTACAGCAAGTCCCGCTACGTTGGTACATTCATCAAGCTGTAAACTAAAAAATTCACAAGATTTCAATCTTTTTATAAGTTCGTTCTCGACTATGTCAGAAATTAAGCTAATTCGCTTGCTTATCGTATTATTTGATAGCTGCACCGCATCAATCTTCTTGGCATTATCTGGACCTAAAATGCAACTAACAATATCCTTCGGACAAGGTTTAATTAATGTCTCGGCAATAGTATGAGGTTTTCCAGTTTTTGCAATATGTAAACTGACATTAAATGAAGCCTCAATTGCATTTTCATTTTCATGTTTAGAAATTCTCTCCATCATAGATGACCCTGCCTGAAGAGATAAACGGCATTTGCTTTTTACCATTCATTCAAGTATTCAAGATAAGAATAGTTTGAGGTTAATAATGTTGGTATTAACCTCGAAATATTTCCTCAACTAAAGTAGAATGATTAAATATTATATCGACACGTTCCCGGTAGAATGTATTAAGCGACATATTTGGCAACAATGAGTTTTTTCCATATTCTCAAAATGTATGCCAAGCTCCACACTTCGATACACAGAGAATGTCCCTTGCATAACCACATCGTGAGTTATTAAGCAAATGAAATGCTAATAACCGAACAAATAATACAAATCAGCTACTTGACAGAAAGTTTTTTTCGTTTCCTGAACAATTTCCATTTTGTCGCTTAATACATTCTGGCGGGAACGTGTCGATATTATAGTCACCAATATTCCCATTTAAAGAGTTTTTTTTTTATACGAAACAAGAAAATAATTCAAACTCACCGTAAAACCCACTCAATCTTTTTTCAATGTTAAAAACCCGGAGCTATTTGCAACGAAATACACAATACAACCACAAAATGGCCGACGAGTACCTAGTAGACGCAGTATAATAATGGTGATGCCATATTATAAAATGAAATTATCGATTTAATAGTGGTATTGCCATATTATAAAATAAAATTCTACTGCTTAATCCCAATTTTATTGTGAAAATTATGGAATGTGTTGGCACCGCTGGTATTCGCTGGCGGCACCCCTGGGTTATTCTAGCGGCACCCCAGGGTGCCGCGGCACCTACTTTGGGAACCCCAGCCCTACACAATCGTGTGTCCGGTTGCAACTGTTGCTTTGCGATCGAATTGATACCTAATTCGTTGGTTGCAACTGAATTAATGCTAAAGTCTATGGTTGCATCCCATCTTATTATACCTTCGGGTGTTGCAACCGAATTAATTCCAAATTCGGTTGTTGTGATCAAACCTATAAAAAATGTATGGAAACTGCAGTTGTCATAACCAGGTCGATTATGCACCGGGGATGCTTGAAACGAGTTTCAGTTGTGGGGACTAAAATCACGACCTCATTTCGGTTGTGGCGACAGTAATTCGGTGGAAACCGCCGAATTTAAGGTTGTAACAACATATTTTCAACTCTTTCTGCGAGTGTAGTTGTGGTCACACACGTGCAGCCATTAGAGTGTGTAGCTGGTCTTAAGACTCCAACGCTGGACATGGAAGGAATTCTGAATAAATGCATTGGGGGTATTACAAATGGGTCGTAGGTCTTTATCAAAAAGAAACGTCTTCCCACTACACACAAACATGAAAGTTAGGCAACAACATGTGGGTTGTATGATGTTGTCGTCGACTAAGAAATGACTTTCTTAAATGAGCAATGTAGGCAATAAAAGGGACGAGGGAATATGTCAGAAATGTGAGTATTCTGCAGTCATTCGACCTTATTCATGGAAAGTTTATGTTCAAAGACAGTTTATCATATAAAAAACGTCTCTCAAATATCTCGCAACTGTTTATGAATAAGACGGATGGACTACAAGTGGTTTTCAAGATTCGAATATAAATCACGAAATCATTTTGCAATATGAAGATTGAGCGAAAAAAAAATACATGAGATGTCAGCGGGACAACCGGTTGGAATGAAGTTGCTTTCGCTATATATTATGTACTAGTTAGTTCCAACACGCCTAAGGCGCCCATTGAAAAATACCATAATTTAAATGGATCTTTATGAAAAGATTCCTTTTTGTAAAATTATAAACTTTTTTTAAGAATTTTTTTTTTATAGAATCCCAATATGCCATATGAATCCGGACATTTTGTCCGAAACGGATATCCGTCATGAACTCATAACAAATTCGTTTTCGTATGAAATTACTCTCGAAAACGCGAATCGTTTTTGTATTTTCTCGGATCCGTCTCGAACTCGTAACGAGCTTCATTTACGAATCCGTTTCGGATTTGTTGCTTGGAAATAAAATAAATTCGAGACGGATTCGATCAGAGTTGCCATTTGCATTAAAAGGAATTTCTGTCTATTATATTCTATTTATTGGAAAATTAAGTTTTTAATGTTTTGCACATGAATTTAATCTAAATTTGATATTTAAATTATTTTGTATATTTGATTGTTTAAGAAATACGATCATGAGCGGAGTTTAGAGACTTCTTAGCGACGTCCTCCACTGTTGATATTGGCTGGTCCTTATATTATCCCAATTTCACTGATTCGCTTTTTTGTATTTTTATGGACTCGTAACGGGTTAGAGGAAGATCCGCCAAATCGCAATTTCACTGATTCGCTCTTTTATATTTTACGGACTCGTAATGGGTTTCGAACGAATTCGAGAACTCACATTTAGCTTTTTTATGGATTTACGGGGTCGTAATGAGTTCGAAACGGATACCCATCCGTTTTTGTGCACATGGGGATGGATTTTTAAAACAAAAACGTTTTTAGTTCCTTTTTATAAGAATATTTATTATATTTTCCCGAAAAGTCGTTCTTTAAAGACTGGTACTCCTTTTATTAAAAGCGAATGTTTTCCTTAAAAAATTTATTCAAGCCCAAGACCTTTTCAAATAATATAAAGCCTATTATCTTTATATTACTTTCAAAAGTCGAGCATAAAAATGTTCCAATGATACCAAGGCTGTCTGTATAGCTATTTCGGATCTTGCCAAGATTTTCATCAGCAGACGTTTTTGGTATGTTTTTGGTGAATTCTTCAAAAATATATATCCAGAAACACTCATCATATTAATGAGAATTCCTTTATATACTCGTTTGAAAAATACCAAGCACTACCATTGGAACACCTTCATGCACAACTCTTTTTATCATGCCGTAAAACCACAGACATGATTTGTTTTTGTTATGTCATTACAAAAACAACAAAACAGAGGGTTGCCATCAACAATATTATTGTTTCAAGCTCGCGGTGCTCTTCGTCAACTTTCATCATTTCCCTTACGGGAATTTTCATTCGGTCTGTTTTCTAATACTTAAAAAATTTATTCAAGCTCAAGACCTTTTCAAATAATATAAAGCCTATTATCTTTATATTACTTTCAAAAGCCGAGCATAAAAATGTTTTCCGCGAGCTTAAAACAATAATATTGTTGATGGCAACCCTCTGTTTTGTTGTTTTTGTAATGACATAACAAAAACAAATCATGTCTAATTAAAACCAATGGTTTTCCGGCATGATAAAAAGAGTTGTGCATGAAGGTGTTCCAATGGTAGTGCTTGGTATTCTTCAAACGAGTATATAAAGGAATTCTCATTAATATGATGAGTGTTTCTGGATATATATTTTTGAAGAATTCACCAAAAACATACCAAAAACGTCTGCTGATGAAAATCTTGGCAAGATCCGAAATAGCTATACAGACAACCTTGGTATCATTGGAACATTTTTATGCTCGACTTTTGAAAGTAATATAAAGATAATAGGCTTTATATTATTTGAAAAGGTCTTGAGCTTGAATAAATTTTTTAAGTATTAGAAAACAGACCGAATGAAAATTCCCGTAAGGGAAATGATGAAAGCTAATGTTTTCTTTAAGAAAAGGTACTATCTCTAAAAAGAAGGACTTTCTGTAAGAAAAATGCCATAGGAGTATGAACTTTTCTACAAAGAAGTACTTTTTATAAGAACGGTACTTTTGAAAGTACTCTTTTCAGGAAAAGGTTATTTTTTTAAGAAAATGTTCTTACTTTCAGAAAGGCTACTTATCTCAAGAAAAGAAAAGGTATTATTTTAAAAGGTATTATTTAAGAAAACGTACTTATAAGAAGAGGTATTTTTTTTAAGAGAAGGTATTTTGAAGAAAGGTTTTCTTTAAGAAATGTGGTTTGTTATACAGGGTGATTCAGGAAGTTCCGGACAAATTTCTCCAGCGTATTCCTTGGCTCATTTAATAAAGAAAAGTCCACTAGGACCATGCCCGAAAATGCAAGGGTGCGAAATGGCAGCGGGTTCAAAGTTTTCGGATTGGCAGTCGGAGTGTAGTAGCGTAAAGTTGCTAACTTCTGAGCCAGTGGTCGGATTTTTGGGCTTGTTCGAAAGGCCTTTAAGAGGTAAAGTAGAAAAAAGTCAAATCGCAGAGATACAGAGAAAAAAATTCCCATAACCTCAATTTGCTCAGCCAGATGGCAGGTAACTTATGTTTTTTCCCGTTTCCTTTCCAAAATTACCTAAACGAAGCCCAGAGGTCTTACCGTTACAAAGTTATGACCATTTTAGTGAAATGCAAAAATGTTTTTTCCCCCGACGTTGGATTGGACGAGCTGGAACAAACGCCTGGCCGCCACGGTCTCCAGATCTCACACCACTTGATTTCTTTTTGTGGGGCTACATGAAAGATTGTGTGTATTCTGTGCAGATCCGCAATCGTGAGCAGTTACTTGCACGCATTGAGTAAGATGCGGTGAAAGTTCGTGAAAAGATGAATGAACTAAGCATGGCGGATGTGGTCCGCAAACGGCTGCAATAGTGTTTAGTAGAAAATGGGAACCACATTGAAAACTTCCTTTAACATAAAAAAAACATAAGTTACAAATTGAGGTTAAGTGAATTTTTTTTTTCCATTTTTTTTCGAAAGCTCTGTATCTCGGCGATTTGGCTTTTTTCTACTACCAAAAACAAAAAAAACCGACCACTGGCTCAGAAGTTAGCAACTTTACCCTACTACCCTCCGACTGCCAATCCGAAAATTTTGAACCCACTGCCATTTCGCACGCCCTTATTTTCGGGCATGGTCCTAGTGGACTTTTCTTCATGAAATGAGACAAGGAATACGCTGGAGAAATTTGTCCGGAACTTCCTGAATCACCCTGTAGAACTGGACCATTTTTCAAGAATGGTAAATTGTTAAGAATAGTTACATATCTCAAGAAAAAAGGTACTCTTTAAGAAAAGAAAAGGCAATTTGTTGTAAGAAAATTCACTTTTTTTAAAAAAAAAAGTACTTTTTAAATAAAGGGTACCTTTTGTATGAAAACGTTTTTTTTTAAGCAAAGGTACTTAATTAAGATATGGTATTGTTTTTAAGAAAAGGTACTTTGTTTAAGAATATGAATAGGGAATTTTCTTTGAAAAAATTTACTTTGTTTAAGAAACTTATTTAAGAAAATGTTCTTTCTTTAAACTTCTTTCACTTTGTCTTTTCTAAATTTAAAACTACAATAATTAATAAATATTGGCTCCACCTAGAAAACTTCCTATTAAACAAGAAATTTCCAAAGATATGTTAGTCTAGACATAAACCAAAGCAGAAGTACCTAATATAGTTGATAATACTGGGTTGTAGCATAATAAACAAAAGTTGTTTATTTTTTTTCCATTTAGCCCCCATCCCGCAACGTGCGATAAAGAACTTTGTTCCAATATAGGTACAAGGTACCTATCTACAAGGTAAGTAACCGAGGCCCGGACAAACGTTTGTAGTTAGACCTATATATTTTGTAAAGCATATGTACCTTACCAAGCATACTTCAGCTGAAATTCTGTAAAATTCGAATTGGTGGAAAAGGACACTAGAAAGGGCATGGCACTAAATCAGATAGTGTTTGGTATTATTTTGACATTAACGTAGTGTAACATTGGGGTTACAACAACATTGGGTCAACATTGGGGTCATATTGCCCAGCATTGTGGTCAAACGTTTTCCAGCTAGAATCATAAATTTGCAGTTTCTCTTTGTAATAGAAAACATAGATTAAATATTGAAGAAATTGAGTAATAGAAATAGTAGTAAATAAATGGTTTCCCGTTACATCCAATGAAGACATTGGGTCCTACATATGTACACCGGTACCGAACGGTACTTTGAGAAGCTTCTTCATGGCTAAATACTCGATAGTGTCGCCGTAATAAAGCGAGATGGCCCCCGTCGAAAGTAATTTAAGGTGGTCAGAGCAGAGATCGAACCCACGTCCTCATGCACAAGAGCCGCGAACACTACCATTGTACCACCGACGGCCGCAAAAGAAATAATATGCAATAGAAAAGTCAGTAACTCAGATAAGAATTTGAGTAACAGAAATAATATGCGATAGAAAATCTGTTTCCATAATCTTTCAAACTTGTGATATTTAGTTCATAATATTTACACTACATAAGTTGAACGAATCAGACATCATTATGCTTGGCATCAAACAGTAGTTGAAAGATATCGTCAATTCTTACCATGCCTTGCCAAATCTTTCCTGAATTCACAATATGTCGCGCCAACGATAGTGTAAATTCAGGCAATTCAAGCTAGACAACATGCCATGAATTGATGCCCGTACATGTCATTTACTCGATGACATATTGTTTATCTGATAACCGCAATAGAAACTATGGTATTAGTAGTATTTAAATGATTGAATGAATTTGAGCAAACATCTCAATATATTACATTTCTTTAATCAAAAACTACCCAATACACACTGAAATATCTGTCATTTTGTGTTGTTTGGATGAAAATATAACATGTGTTTGGAGCTTGTCGCAAATATAATATACTTGTGTGCAAACACATTGTATTTGCTATTCAATATTACATGTTTGAGTCATAATGATTATTATGTTATAATATATATGTTTGCGGCCCAAATATAACTGTGTTTGTGATACAGCAGCGGTTGTTGCACTGTTTATGCTCTCTCGAGAGCAAGATAATAAAAGAGGGACAGCGAGAGAGTTAATCTTGTACGTGTGTATCTGTATTTTGTCATTATTCTCTCCGTTAGTGATTCATAAATATTCCTGAATGTTCGTGTAAATTGCAGATGAAGTCACTGTTTCTTATTTTGGCTGATGTATTGGGTTTTTCTTTCATGTATTCAATTGTCAATGGTTCGTGGCACAGAGAATACCAAAAGCTCTTGATCGGTGAAAATAGAATAAACAAAGGCTCGGACAGTTAAATGGTTTGTGATGTTGCTTTGGATTTGTGTATGTGTTTCGTATATATGTATGCGTGCTACCAAAGTGAGAAACGATTTTGAGAAAGAAACTGGAAAGGGCAAAAACGTGAAGCCTTTTATCTATCCGAGCCTTTACCCAGAAAATCGGAACGGAGAACCATTTGTGAAATATAATATAAGAAACACAAGTAATTATTACACAAACTAGATTTGTATACAAGTATATTTAGGGAATTCCCGAGGTGTGCTAAGGTTGTAGGTTGTAAGAAAGTATAAGACCTCCAACAGCGCATATGTGAACACTCTGTCGTAAATGCATATAAACGGTCCGCCATCAAACGTTTTTTTTTCAACTAGTGCTTATTTCGTGAATGGTAACACTTAGCTCATGTCTGATTTGACAGATAATTAGTTTTATCCTTCCGCTGAACGAATATGGTTGTGTATACGCTTGAACAACGCTGGGAAATATGGGAAAAATGGGCCTGCGATCGACTTACAGAAGATGCCGGTTTTGCCAAAAAAATCATCTTTTCAGATGAAGCTCATTTTGATCTTGGCGGGTATGTAAACAAGTAAAATTGTCGCATTTGGGGCACAGAAAACCCGCATGCATACATTGAAAAGCCGATGCACCCAAAACGAGTCACTGTTTGGTGCGGATTTTGGTCCAGAGGCATAATTGGGCCACTTTTCTTCGAAAATGAGCAAGGAGTGGCCGTTACAGTCAATGGCTATCGTTATCGGGCCATGTTGAACGAATTTTTGTTCACAAAAATTGAAGAGGAGGATATTGGCAACATTTGGTTTCAACAGGACGGCGCTACGTGCCACACAGCCGAAGCTACACTCGATGTTTTGCGCCCTGTTTTTAAAGATCGCCCTGTTTTGAAGATTTGACACCGTTGGACTATTATTTGTGGGGTGCCCTCAAAGATAAGTGTTACGCCGACAAGCCAGAGACAATTGACGCTTTAAAGGACAATATTCGTGAGGCCATTAGTGAAATACATCTGCACACAATCGATAATGTGCTTAAAAATTGGATCGATCGTGTAGGCTACTGCATGGCCAGCCGAGGCAGCCATTTGAATGAAATTATTTTCCATTATTAACCGGAAGGATTGTACTTTCAAATAAAATAAGAATTTGAGAAAATATTCAGTAGTTTTTTTTATAGCATTTTCAAAAAAAAATAGTTATTTGGCGGACCCGTTACTACAATCCAAGGCTTATTTAAGAAGGTGGTGGCACTATATCATATTGTATTTATATCATGTACAAGCATTAGGTGTTGTTGTAATTGTAGGGAAAAACAAACGGCATTTGGCTTTTATTTCGTACCGACGTTGTATCAAACTCTGCATGTATGAATACCATCAACAAAAGGAAACAAGTATGTACAAAAACATAATACACATGAATTTGACAGTTGCTAGGTACATCGTCATGAAAATATTGAAATCAGCTGTGCTAATGCTTCCACTTAATATAAATATTGTTACGAATAAGTAAAAGCTTTTGCTTGCTCTTAGTGACTCTACTAACATTATGTAAATAACAGGCGGTTAGTGCTGCGCCTGAAAGTATGCATTGTAACAACGTACCAGCTCGCTAAACTAGTAGAATGAATTCGCTTCAGTTAAGATATGTAATTCGAGATGATTCTACAAAGATAAACAACAATGTCTAGAAGGTTCTTGAATTCGCTAGATATAACTTCATTTGAGTGAATTGGTATAAATAGCGGATGTCTTTGGAATGGAGAGTTCAGTTTTTGATTAAACCCTGTAAAGTAAGCAACGCGATTTGATAGTAAAATATAAGACTTGTTAAAGTGTTATAAATAAAGTAAACTGTTGTACTACTAGCAAGTAAAGTAAAAGGAAGTTAAACCGTTGTAATTATCGTAATTTAAAACGAACCTTGTTTTATTATTGGGAATAAAACAACGCAAAAAGGACGACTAAGGAAATTCGTATAAATATATGCTTTGCACTAGATGTTAATGGGCGACTTCTAATTAATTAAATTGTCAAAATCAGTTGATTGTGAGAAGAGTATTCAGGTATTCAAAAATAAAACAATTTTCTAACGAAAAAAAAATTAATTATGTTAATTCATGATTCTTTTTATTATTTTCTTTTAAAAATTTCACTCATATTTGCAGTTAATAATAATAATAAGGAAAAGGTCGAGTTTACCTTATTGTCGTATCAAAAATTTTATGGGAAAAGGGTTAGAACTCACAATTTTCAGCACAAACTGTTAAATACAAAAGTTGGGGGAAATCCGTATTTTAGGAATTATGGGCCTCGAAATTCCGGATAACGGGTGGTTTAAGTCGCACGATTTTTTTTTCGAACTATTATTTTGCCTCTTGAGTCGTCCGGCAGGTCTCAGGGACCAGAGAGAGAAATACCTATGTTCCTTAATTTGCATTTGTGGATTTTTTGCATTTTGGGAAAATGTATGTAAATACTATTTTCTATAATTTTTCAAAATTTGAAAGGGCGATATTTCGGTAACAATGCGAGTTATCGAAAATTTTCATTTATTTTGTTTTGTTTATTTTGATTTATGTTGGCCAAAAACGCTGCCAGACAAATTCTTTTAGACGCTTTTTAATACATAGTAACCCCACGTTTATCTGAACTTTGGAGGTTCATAACTCCTAATATAGAATTTTACCCAAACTTTTGTATCTTACATTCTCAGCTTAAAATTATATCTTCTACCCAACTGTGGACCGGTTTTCAGTTTTTGATTACTGTAATAATTTAATTGAATACTGTAAACAAACTTGAGCAGCTGTGTTGGTGCAACCACCTTCTTCACTACTTCTTGCTACAATGGTATACAAATGGTATCAGCTGGTCGCTTAGTACACCACAAAAACATATCTGCAAAAGTTGTACAATCGTACAACACATTTGTATGGAAAAAATCTACTACAGTTGTAGAACTTTAGCACATACGACACACACAACAGTTAGGACACTCTTGAGAACACCCTAAATGTTTGTGTACCAACGCATAATGATACCACCGCATCCCAATAGCACTTATCCCGAATACTTCGGAAAGTATAAAGACGTTGGGTATGAGACAATAAAGACAACTCCACACACATTCGCATACTTTATATGTAGAGTTCATATGCAGCTATGATGATGACAAATTTGTGTTCATCTCTAATTCAACTTCATACATCTTTACATACTTTGTGTACAGAAAAAGTGTACATTGACAAAGTTTAACATTTTTGATTCGATTTTATGAGAATTTTGATACAATGTTTTTGTTAGCATACAATGTTTTAATAAACAGTAGTGTTTGTTACGTGTAAGCATGCGCACTTGTTTTTTAAAAATATATAAATAAAATATAAATTTTAATATACATAAATATTACAAATTATCAATAAGAAATCCAAAACCAGTGTAGAAATTTCAGAATCTGATTGAAGACCTAAAGGGTTTTTCAATAAGAGCGCTACAAAAGTTTTTTTTTGAATAAAACAAAACCGGTTTTATATACCAATAAAATTCTTCATTCCTGTGAAAGTACTTTCGATGCCATTATGTATGGAACTCGATTTCTTTTGCATGGCCACCACGGGCACGCTTGCAGAAGTCCAGACGCTAAACCCAATTTTCGACAGTTTTCAAGCATAAATCGGCCGATACAGCTGCAATTTCACGTTCGATATTCGTACGAAGTTCATCAATCGTCGCTGGCTTATTGGCATAGACCATAGACTTGACGTAGCTCCACAGGAAATAATCTAACGGCGTCAAATCGCACGACCGAGGCGGCCAATCGACTGGGCCATTTCGTGAGATAACACGTTCACCAAACTTGGTTTCCAATAAATTGATTGTGGCATTCGCTGTATGGCTTGTGGAGCCGTCCCGTTGGAACCACATGTCCTCCAAGTCCATATTATCCAATTGGGGCCAAAAATATTCGGTTATCATTGAACGGTAGCGATTCGCATTCACAGTAATGTGCCCGTCTTGATCATCATGGAAGAAGTACGGCCCAATGATGCCGCCGGCCCATAAACCGCACCAAACCGTAACTTTTTCGGAATGCAATGATGACTCATGGATTACGTGTGGATTGCTGTCTGACCAATAACGCATATTATTGGTAGAACGATTATGACGACAATAAATTGGACGTAGCGCTCTTAAAGTTGAGGCCACTGACTCCAAATTTCGGTAGTAAATTTTAATAATTTCGACTCGTTGTTGGCTCGTATATCTTTCCATGATGAAATGGCAAACCTTACTGAAGAGAAATGTCAAAAGAGCGGGAAAAAATATGGCGTCGTTTGCTGTCCCTATCGATTTACTTTTGTAGCGTCTCTGTTGAAAAACCCTTTATATAACTTCAGGTCAAACTTCTGCGCTCCTAAAAGCGCTTTAGCGATTTTAATTAAGCTAACTAAAAAGTTTATGTTGTCGACACTGGCCGACAAAAAATCCTCCACATCCGCTTGTTCTAACCAATAGCGTTGAAGGCACATACAAAACAATCGCGACTCTTTTGCTCTTGTATCAAATAGATTTTGGTTCTACGTCACACTTGATGGTCGATGATTGAAATGACTGTGCTGCTGCACATTTGAAGAATGCAATTTTTCGTGCAATTTTCGGCAAAACTGAACGCATTGATGCACTAAAGGACACTTCAGATTTCAAGTGAAGTGTTTCCAAACGACGGGCACTTCATTGGTGAAAAACAAGGATTTTTTAACACCGAAATTTGATTTGATGTTTTAACAAGCACTCGAATACTAATGAATGTTTCAAGTTTTGTAGCGCAAAAAAAATTCTGAAGATTTAGGAGAACAACTCAAATATTGGATATTTAAAAATTGTCATTCATGAACATTGAATTTTAAACTTTTTTAAATCAAATCTCATCTCTATAAAAGTCATTATTATTATCTCAAGTATATCAATAACTGTGATTCCTCCCTAGAAGCTTGCAAAAACATATGGCCTTCTTAACTCCTCCCCTCCTGCCAGGATGAGCAACATTTTACACCATCTCATATGTATTCATTGATGATGATGGGATATGGTTATCACGTATAAGAAATATGGTATGTTCTTGCGGTGCCACAAGGTTTCCTTAGCCACTTTATGAATGAACCTTCAACGACGTTTCCAATTCGATGCTACTCCTGGGAACTCGTTAAAAAACTCAGACACACGTCCTCATACGCAATATTTGCTTACAGGTTACTTGAGATGTCGGAACGAGGTTGCTGTTTATTACCAAGGATACGAGATGGCGTTGCCACTGGAAACTGATGCGAATACCTTGGAGACCTTGTTTTATGCCACCGCAATCGTTATGTGTGTGTTTTTGTTTGAATTTGAAATTAGTAACGTTCGGCTTTGGTTTCTTTGGGGTATTGAATACATATTATCATCGTTTTTTATTTTGTTTTACGTGTTTCAGTGGATTTGTGTGTGTTCAAATGTATTGAGTTTATTAAATTTTCATCTTTATTGACCATTTATTGAAAGGTAATACGAGTATATTGGATGCCATCGCAACGTTGATTATGAAAAATTACCATGTAAAGTTTCAAACAGATGGGATCGTAAAATCAACAAAAAGTAATAAAAGGGAATGTTACGAAATATTTTGTACGCCTGTATATGTTTAATGTGAGATCGTACTCTGAAAATATGTGAAGCATAAATATTTTGAATTTCCTTGGACATAAAACGAATTCCTGCTTTAATTTTTACCCAATGAAATATTTATGTAGATGTACGAATTCCTGTGCTCTTTACTAACGTTTCGGTTCGAGATCAATTTCTATGAAATCTACGAATTCCTTTTAATCATGCAATGAATCAATTCATTGGCGTATTAAATTACGCATCGGACAAAATGTCGCCACAAATATAATTTTTGCAAATATTTCGAATGTATTCATTGTTTATTACTCAACGAAATAATTCATTGCATGTACGAATTAATTTCGGTGATTGGACAATATTTAAATCAAGTATACATTTTTGAAATCGGTGCAAAACCGAAGGTCGCGCTCGGTGTGCATGAGAACACGAAACTCAAAGCTCAGGTATCGTATCTTGCAAAACATAGCATGTAATGTGAAATTAAAACTTTTAGGAAAAAGTTAAAAATTCGCTGTTTTTTTATTTTTCAGGAGTCGACAACACTGCTACTGATATCCGAAACAGAATTCGCACCTACACGTCGGAAAAACCCTGGCTCCTGTTACATTATGCAGGAACTTCCATAAAAGAGTGTCTCAGTAAGAATGCACTTTTCGATTTTTAAATAAAAACACGCATTCTTTTAAGATAAACGTAATTTTTTTACTGAATTGTATTGAAGACATATTCCGATTAAGTATGGAATATAATATTATTCAAATGGCCCCCACGGCTCTGATGACAACCCATTAGTCTTTTCACGAAATTGTTTCTGGTTTATTTAACCCGAGAATTCACAAAACTCCAAAGAAACCAAGATGACATCAGAATTTCTCGAGATAATTTGTTTGACTTTGCCGCGGCAAAAAATATGGTCATTAGTGGTACAAGATTCCAGCATAAAGACATCCACAAGGCTACTTGGGTATCCCCTGATCAAAGAACTAAGAACCAAATTGATCACGTGGTAATTGATGGAAGGCACTTATCCAGTGTAATGGACGTACGAGTGATGAGAGGAGCTAACATCGATGTGACCCACAGGCGGTTTTTTTTTTGTTGAAAACTGTTGAAAACACAATCTTGATAGACACTAAAGAAAAAAATGCAGTAGGTATTCAATTCACGAAAACAATGGTTGGAAGCAAGTACGTGGTTCCTACAATATGTTGCTGGCGCAGTTATTTTTCCGCGTGTATTTTCGGAAACCCAACATTCATTTTAATAAACCTAGAAAAGAATAATCCGATTACTCACACAGAAAAAAAGTTAACGCGTTTTGTTTTTGTAGCAAGAATTTTTTGTAGCAAGACCCTGTATCTAGAACCCACTGCCCATTACCCAGGTCTAATATGTAAACTGTAACGCATTCCCCACGGCGATCTGTATGGGTTATATATGGATGGGTAAATACGAACCCTGCTCAAAACGACCCGTTACCGAAATTAGTGCGCAAACTAAAGAATATTTGTTGGACTGGGACGAGCCATCCTGCTGAAAAAAGGGTCCTGCAATTGAATGTCACCAGAAGTCTGTTTCGAAAACTATATAGCTCTCTTTGTTAACCAAATGAAGTGAGAACCCCTTCTGCTGACCTTTAAAATTAAGGCGTGTCCATATTATTGCAAGTTGTTGACCTTCAAATTCCATTAAAAAAAAACCATTCACCAAAGAATTTTAAAAAGGCGTTGTAAGGATCCATCGTTGTGGGTCAAAAAAAACCTAATGTTGCGAGACGATTCCTAGGAACAAACACAGGGTAAAACCATTCAATGACCTCATGTCTTTACACATTTCAAAACAAAATTACATGAGATGTCAGGGGCCACACGGTGGGAACGAAGTTCCTTTAGCTATATATTATGTACCAGTTAGTTCCAACACGCCTAAGGCCCCCTTTGAAAAATAGGATAATTTAAATGGAACTTTAAGAAAAGATACTTTTTGTAAAATAATAAACTTTTTTTAAGAAAACTATTTTTTTTATAGAATGTATTTTTTTTGAAGTATATTTGTAGGTCCCTTTTGTAAGAATATATATTATACTCAACAGGGATGATTTTTAATTATTCGGCCTTTTCATTGGTACTTTTTTATTTTATTAGTCAAGCTCGAGGTCATTCTATAACTCTATTAATAGAAATATAGTTTTCTAAAAGGAGTTTTGCAAATGTATTCTTATGATTCCTGGCACATCGTATAGCTATTTCAGATCTAGCCACAGATCTTCATCAGCGGTTGTTTGGAACAAAAAAATATATATTATATTTTCCCGAAAAGGCCCCTTTTTAAGGGGAGGTACATTAGTGGCCGTCGGTGGTGCAATGGTTAGTGTGCGCGGCTCTTGTACATGAGATCCTGGGTTCGAACCCGGCTCTGACCACCTTCAAATTTTCTTTCGTCGGCGGTCACCTCGCATAGTGACGGCGACACTATCGAGTATCTAGCCATGAAAAGGCTTCTCAAATTACCGCTCGGAATCGGTGTAAAACTGTAGGTCCCAATCAGTGAGTGAAAACTGGAAAGCGCACAGCTCAGTGATTGTGAGAAGTTGTCCCCAGTCCCTTCATGGGATGTAATGGGAAACCATTAATTTTTTTTTTTACTTCTTTTATTAAAGCTAATGTTTTTGTAAGAAAATGTACTATTTTTAAGAAGAAGTACTTTCTGTAAGAAAAAGGCATAAGAGTTCAGATTTTTCTTTTTACAAAGAAGTACTTTTTTTAAGAACATGTACTTTTCAAAAAAGTTGTACACTTTTTAGGAAAAGGTTATTTTTTTAAGAAAATGTACTTGTTTTCAGATAGGCTACTTATCTCAAGAAAAGAAAAGGTATTATTTTATTTTCAATTTCCAGAAAAGGAATTTTTGTAAGAAAAGGTTTTTTTAAGAGAAGGACTTTTTTAAGAAATGAGAATCTTTTTTAGAATTTGTCTTTTTTCCAAGAATATGTAAATTTTTAAGAGTAGGTACTTATCTTAAGAAAAGTTATTTTGTTTCACAAAAAGATAATCTTTAAAGAAAACGGAGTTTTTTAAGAAACGGCAATTTGTTGTAAGAAAATGTACTTTTTTATGTAAGAAAATTTGATTTTTATAAGCAAAGGTACTTCTTTAAGATAGGGTACTTTTTTTTAAGAAAAGGGACTTTGTTTAAGAATATGAATAGGCATTTTTTTTTTGAGAAAATTTACTTATTTTAAGAAAAGACACTTATTTAAGAAGATGTTCTTCCTTTAAACTTCTTTCACTTTGGCTTTTCTAAATTTACTTTTTATTGGGTTCAAAACTACAATATATAATAAATATTGGTTACAGACTCCACCTAGAAAACTTCCCATGAAACAAAAAATTTCCCAACATATGTTAGTTTAGACACAAACCAAAGCAAAAGCACCCAATATAGTTGATATTACTGGGTTCTAGCATAATAGTGTTAAAAAAAAGTTGTTTAATATTTTTTTCATTTAGCTCCCATCCCGCAACGTGTGAGAAGGAACTTCGTTCCAAAAAGTAGAAGATCTTCACGTCATGAAACCAATGCTTGCATACATATACATGGATCCCGCAATATGTGGCTGCGATCATTTTTTCCAGCGTGTGGAATATTCTGACGTACTTTACTGAAGAAGGTTAACTGATAAAATCAAATCAACCAACTGCAAGTTGTTGACCTTCAAATTCCACAAAAAAAAACACTATCCGACAAAGAATTTAAAACAAAGCGTGGTGTGAATCCATTGTTATGGGTCAAAAATCTAATGATATTCCTAGGTCCCAAACAAATCATCGAGTGAAATTAGAAACATAAAAAAACTTAAGCAGTGTAATGAAATCAGATTTTGGGAAGTACTTTCCTTTATAGAATACAATATTTAAGAATCTCCAAACCTATGACCGACAATCCAATCAAAACATTCCCGACATTTGAAATTTTTCTTAATTGTGCTGCTGCCACGAGATGACCTTCGCTGAAAGAAATTAAAGGTGGCCTGATCAATTGTATAATACACCACGTTCTTATGTACAATAGTCGCGCGCGCTATTCATTGCAACTTCGATGGTCACCACATCGTGTGTTGCGATTCAAATCTTACAAACTTTCAAATACGTTAGTATAAGATTTATTGATGTATTTTTAGAATTCAGAATAGTCCGAGACTGCTGAAGTGAAAGTGAAATGAATTTTTAAAAGTCACTCGAAAATGCAAATAATGCGTGCCGACATGTTGTCTACATAACTGCAATGACAGTGAAACGACAAAAACATTAACACCGTGAATTTGCCAGCAGCAGCAAGGTGCTCCTCATCATCATTCTCATCCTCATCAACATGATGGTGATTCTCATCAGTGATCAGATCCACTTGCACGAATCCCGCCACACTTCATCAGCCAACCATACACGCACACATACACACACACACATACACTCTGCCACACGGCGGCCGTATTTGCAACTACGAGGCCGAATCTGCAAAATGCACGAAATATCAACAGTTTGTGGATGTGGCGTCAACCTAAATTGAAGTGAAACTAAAAATATCATCATCTAGACGTGGCACATGAGTAGCAAACAAAATAAAAAAGAAGTGAAATAAAACTGACAACGAAAACGCCACCAATGAAATGTGAAAATTTGAAGACTCGAGCAAAATAATGTGGCACCACTTCCTTCTCAATGAAAATTAGCTGCCATCGGACGTCAAGGTATGAATGAAACGCATCTCGTCAGTCTGCGCCTGGGGGCTAAGTTACCTACCAATCAATAGGTGTCAATTCGGTGTGTGATGGACAACGCAACGTAACGCAACACAACGCAACGACGATGTCGGATCTTTTAACATTGTAAATGTTGTTGAGCGCAGCCAAAATTCATGTCGAGGATCGGTATGTTAAGGGCCATGCCCACCAAACGACTTGGTGGCGTCTATCGAAATGTTATAGAGCGGCGATCGTTGGTGTAAATGTGTGTGCAACGACGCATTTTAACGCATTAGGTCAGGCCAACGGATAAGTGGCGTCAAGTTGCTACTTCATTATGTTTGCAGCACTGTGGTTTGCAAGTCTTTGGTTGTAAAATAAATGTATTGAATGAGGAGAAACATTAGATTCAGTTTCGGTTGTAAAAGACAATATTTTTCTAACTGTAATTGAAAATGTGGACGTCGGTGGTACACATGAGAAAGTGGGGGTGGGAATGAAAAAAATTAAACAATTTTTTTTAACACTATTATTATTAACACAGTACACAGTATTATTAACTATATTGCGTACTTTAGCTTTGGTTTGTGTCCAGACTAACATATTTTGGGCAATTTCTTGTTTAATGGGAAGTTTTCTAGGTGGAGACTGTAACCAATATTTTGTATATATTGTAGTTTTGAACCCAATTGAAAGTAAATTTAGAAAAGCCAAAGTGAAAGAAGTTTAAAAAAAGAAAATTTTCTTAAATAAGTGCCTTTTCTTAAAAAAAGTAAATTTTCTCAAAAAAAAACTACTTTTTCATACTCTTAAACAAAGTACCGTTTCCGTATATGTTTTTAAATAAGTACGTTTTCTTAAAAAAGTACATTTTCTTCCAACAAATTGCCTTTTCTTAAAAATCTACCTTTTCTTTAAAGAGTACCTTTTCGGCGAACCAAAATAACTTTTCTTGAGAGAAGTGCCTAGTCTAAAAATTTACCTATGCTTGAAAAAAGGACCAATTCTAAAAAAATTAACATATCTTAAAAAAAATCTTTTCTTCACAAAAAATACCTTCTCTTAAAAAATAGCTTAAAATGAAATACCGTTGTTGTTATTTTGTTGCTTGATTTGAACCAGTGCCTCTATCTGGTATTATTGAAGCAATTCCTTTCAACATCCAACGTTCACATCACACCAGGCCAAATGTCATAAATTTGCTGAGAGAAACCCACTATACTATGCACACCTGCGACAAAATTACAGTTCTCATTTCTACAAAAGGGCTCCGCATTTTACTTTTCGGTAGCAATTACAGGTCACGTTCTTCCTTTTGTATGTCTCAATTTTCTCATTTTCTTAACAGTCGTTTTTTTATAATAAACGGGTTACCTCTCTCTTTTATCTCTTCGTCGAGGCTCGCTTTGCAAGTGACTGAAGCATTGTCCTGCGTGCAGCATTCTTTTCATCAGTTGTCATACGACACCCTTCATCGTACCGTTGTTTGTCTTTAAGCAATTTTTCATAACGCAGCACGGTATCTGCAGCTATATTCATAGAGTGGGGAATATACTTCCACTACGCTACAGGATCATGAGGCGGGAATGCGTTCTGCGCCAGTATCTGATTGCTTTCTATGTGTCAGTTTTCGTATGACTTTCACTCAGCTTAAACATGCGTGAACTTTTGCTGCAACCAGGATTCAATATTAGAATCGATCAATTACCTAATGATCAGTCTGTTGTTTTGTTTATTGAACATGCAGCATGCTGAAAAATATCGGCCCCAGCAACATATTGCAGGAACCATGTACATGTTTGCAGGCATTGTTTTCGTGATTTGAAGATCTGCTGCTGTTTGTTTTATTATTGCCTGTCACGATTTTGTTTCAACAAACAAAGCCACTACGGCCACCAATATATATAAGTATTATAATCAATTAATCATTGCCCAAACATGTTATATTGAATAACAAATACAATATGGTTGGATACAAGTATACTATATTTGCGACAAACATGTTATATAGAATAGCAAACACAATGTGTTTGGACGCAATGGGGCCGTCGGAGGTGCAATGGGTAGAGTGCGCGCCTCTTGTACATGAGATCCCGGGTTCAATCCCTGCTCTGACCACCTTAAAAAAACTTCTTTCGGCGGCGGTCACCTAGCATAGTGACGGCGACACTATCGGGTATTTAGCCATGAAAAAGCTTCTCAAAATACCGTTCGGAATCGGTGTAAAAACAGTAGGTCCCAGTGAGTGAAAAATTAGAAAGCGCACAGCTCACTGGTTGTGAGAAGCTCTCCCCAATCCCTTCATGGGATGTAATGGGAAACGGTTTTTTTTATATACAAAGATAGTATCTTTCTATCTTAACCTATCCCTATGTTTAACTCCAAACCTATACCCTAATTTTGAATTTACATGATTTGGCCGTCGGTGGTGCAATGGTTAGTGTGCGCAGCTCTTGTACATGAGATCCTGGGTTCGAACCCGGCTCTGACCACCTTGAAATTTCTTTCGGCGGCGGTCACCTCGCATAGTGACGGCGACACTATCGAGTATGTAGCCATGAAAAAGCTTCTCAAAATACTGTTCGGTATCGGTGTAAAACTGTAGGTCCCACTCAGTGAGTGAAAACTGGAAAGCGCACAGCTCAGTGATTGTGAGAAGCTCTCCCCGGTCCCTTTATGGGATGTAATGGGAAACCATTTATTTTTTTTTTATGATTTGAGTTTAAAGCAACGACTTTTCAATTGAAAACAATTTTTAAAATTAAATGTTTCAATTTAACTAAACGCTGTAAAAAATGGCCTCTGTAGCATATTCTCCCAAACATATTCTGCAGGAACCACGTAAATATTTGAAACACACTTCAAACATTCATATGTTTCCAGATCCAAACAGTAGTATGTGTACTGGCACACATGTATGACTTTACCTGGAAACATTTGCGTCCTTCATCCCTAACAACCATATACTTACGTGGAAGCATTCGCGTGTTTTCTCCAAACCTACATATTATTACGTGGAAACTTATGCGCATTTCCCCTCAAACATAATAATATCTAGAAACGAAATACTCTTTGACTCCAATGTAACGGGTTTTTCAATAAGAGCGCTACAAAGAATTTTTTAAAAAAAACAAAACCGGTTTTAGATACCAATGAAATTCTTTATTCCTGTGAAAGTACGTTCGATGCCATTATGTATGGTACTTGATTTCTTTTGCATGGCCACCACGGGCACGCTTGCAGAAGTCGAGACGCTGAACCCAATTTTCGACGGTTTTCAAGCATAAATCGGCCGATACTGCTGCAATTTCACGTTCGATATTCGTACGAAGTTCATCAATCGTCGCTGGCTAGTTGGTAAAGACCATAGACTTCACGTAGGCTCACAGGAAATAATCTAACGGCGTCAAATCGCACGACCGAGGCGGCCAATCGACTGGGCCATTTCGTGAGATAACACGTTCACCAAACTTGGTTTCCAATAAATTGATTGTGGCATTCGCTGTGTGGCTTGTGGCGCCGCCCTGTTGGAACCACATGTCCTCCAAGTCCATATTATCCAAATAGGGCCAAAAATATTCGGTTATCATTGAACGGTAGCGATTCGCATTCACAGTAATGTGCCGGTCTTGATCATCACGGAAGAAGTACGGCCCAATGACGCCGCCGGCCCATAAACCGCACCAAACCGTAGTTTTTTCGGGATGCAATGATGACTCATGGATTACGTGTGGATTGCTGTCTGACCAATAACGCATATTTTGCTTATTGACAAAGCCATTCAGCCAGAAATGAGCCTCAACGCTGAAGATGATTTTCCGATGAAAATCCGAATTATTTTCAAGTTCTTGCTCAGCCCAATTCACGAACATACGACGCTTATGGTGGTCAAGCGGCTTCAGTTGTTGCATCAATTTGATCTTGTAAGGATGCAGGCCAAGGTCTTTTCGCAAAATTCGCCACAACGACGTCACAGAGATGCCCAATGCTTGAGAACGACGTGTGAGAGACACATTTGGGCTTTCTTGAACTGAAGCCTCAGCGGCAGCAATATTCTCGACACTACGGGCAGTTCTTTGTCTCACTGGCACGGGAACATTTTGTACTGTGCCTGTGGATTAAAATTTGTCCACTAGACGCTCAATTGTTGATCTGGTAGGATGATTATGACGACCATAAATTGGACGTAGCGCTCTTAAAGTTGAGGCCACTGACTCCAAATTTCGGTAGTACATTTTAATAATTTCGACTCCTTGTTGGCTCGTATATCTTTCCATGATGAAATGGCAAACCTTACTGAAGAGAAATGTCAAAAGAGCGGGAAAAAATATGGCGTCGTTTGCTGTCCCTATCGATTTGCTTTTGTTGCGTCTCTGTTGAAAAACCCTTTATATATATTATTTATTATAAATCCACATATATAAATAATTAAAAGATTGTATATGGCCCTTTTTACATTTACTGGCATTGAATGCATGATTATTTTTTTTTTTCATGGAATGAGAATCTGATGCTCTTGTGCTTCTCCTTTCTTTGTTGTCTCTCACGTTCTTGTTTTCAGAAGGTTTCAACTATGCGTGCCAACAATATACTTATATACAAATCTAGTTCATGTAAGCCAAGCGTGGAATAATTACTTGTATGTTTTGTTATTATATTTAACAAACGGTCCGCCGTTCCGATTTGCTCGGTAAAGGCTCGGACAAACAAAGGCCTTCACGTTGTTGACCTTTCCAGCTTATTCCTTCCAAATCGTTTCTCACTGGGGTATCAACATACATACATATATACGAAAAACATACACAAAAAGCAAAGCACCATCACAAACCATTTAACCGACCGAGCCTTTGTTTACCCTTTTGTCACTGATCAAGCAATTATGATATTCTCTGTCCGATGAACCATTGATGAAACTAAAAGGTAATACATCAGCCAAAATAAGAACACTGACTTCTTCTGCAATTTACACACTATTTCAGCAATTTTTATGGATCACTGACTGATGGAATAATGCAAAAATACAGAAGATAGATTCTCTCGGTGTCCCTCTTTTATTCTCTTGCTCTCTCGAGAGCATAAACAGTGCATCAGCTGTATTTGTATCACAACCATAGATCATATATTGTCTCAAACGTCGGTGGTGTAATAGTTAGTGTGCGCGGCTCTCGTACATGAGAACCTGGGTTCGAACGAATTAAAGTTTACCAGGCACCAATTAATATTAAAAGCCTATTAATTAAATTTCATAATAAAACAAGTTCACAAATCAATGTTATTTTGAATTGAAAATTAAAATATTGTAATTGTTGCAAATATAGTATACTTGTGCCCAAAGGCATTGTGTTTGCTATTCAATATTACATGTTTGAGATACAATGATTGTGTCTCAAACATGTTATATTGAATAGCAAACACGATGTGTTTGGGCACAAGTATAGTATATTTCAATAGTTGCTATAGTCAATAGTCAATAGTTGCTATAGAGAACCAACCATAGTATATTTCCGACACATTATATTTGCATCCAAAGAACAAAAAAAACCTAATTTTTCAGCGTGTAGGATTGAAACCATGCATTTCAAATTTCAAAAGGACAACATCACATTTAACATTGTACGATGCATTTAGTTGAATTTCAATCGAAAACGTTGTAGTTTCCTAAATGTTCAAGCTTACACCAACAAGGTTGAAAACAAAATCTAACAGAAATATTGATTCTGCTCATTCAAAAACTGTTATCGGCAATCACAATTTCCCTAACCACTGTGCACCGGTGCTAATGATGATGTGTGAGTATATTCGAATGTTTCTCATGCTTCTATATGCTTTCACATCAATTTAGTTTATAATTTCTAAACGGATAAATTTTCAATTAATTTGTAGAAATTTGTACAATTTAGCATTTGAGCAACAAACTAAATGAGGAAAGAGAAGAAAAAGCTTGCAGCACGAAACTCGAATGTGCCTCAAACCGTAGCACGTTGACTAGGTTGATCGAATGAATGGCTGTTAGCCTAGATTTCAGTTCCTCGCCGTTGTTTTTTTTTCATTTTCTCCATTAGCTACAAATTGCATTTCCGTACAAAATGCTTCATAATATTTACATAAATATTTTGAAAAAAATTATTATTAAATTTGTATGTTTTTCGTAGAGTGTTTGATATTAGGGGAATTATGCGTTGAGTCAAACATCCAGTCATCGTTTATTTTTCTTGTTCTTATTTTACCGCCAAAATTTATTACATTGAAATGTAAACGTGTTCCTGCTCACGTTCACGTTATACTTTGTAAAGATCCGTGGGTGTTTTGGAATAGTCAAAGTAAATTTTGTTTTTAAATATTGGCAATGTTGTAGAGAGGAAAATGTTTATCGTACATGCCAATTTGACGTGTGCCGGCGGTCAATCTTAATTAACTATAAAACTCAGTTGCGATTCAATAAATTCGAAATTTCTTTTGAAATTGTACAGGCAAAGAAGAAAACACGGTTAGAGCTGGCAAGCGAAAAATACTAATTTTTCACCAAAATATAGCTTTCTCTAAAGTTGATAAAAAATAAAGTAAGACACAAGATGGGTTCCCATTGCATACCATAAGGGATTGGGGAGAGCTTCTCATAACCAGTGAGCTGAGAGCTTTTCAGTTTTTACAATCACTGATTGGGCCCTACGGCTTTACCCCGGTTCCGAACAGTAGATTGAGAAACTTTTTCACTAAGCGCGGTGATCGTCGTCGGAGGAAATGTTAGTTGGTCAGAGCAGCAATCGAACCCACTTTCTCAAGTACAAAAGCCGCACACACTAACCATTACACCAGCGACGGCCACACTAAAGTTGATACTTCTCCCGTAAATAAAAATTACATGAAGTGGCAGGGGACACCCGGTTGGACCGAAGTTCCTTTCGCTGTATATTATGTACTAGTTAGTTACAACACGACTAAGGCGCCCGTTGAAAAATACGATAATTTAAATGGATCTTTAAGAAGTGATACTTTTCAAAAATTAAATTGTCCGAGCGTTTGGTCGTCTTTATTAATTATTCATACTTTTTGATATTTTGCTATCCTTTGGATAGCATCGTCAACGCTCGGACAATTTAATTTTTGAATACAATACGAAAGGTCGGATAAATCATCACTAATTCCAAACATGCTGTTTGTAAAATGATAAACTATTTTAAGAATTTTTTTCTTTATAGAATGACATTTTTCTTTTAAGGAAATTTTTAAGTCTTCTAGTTTTTTAACAAGAGGTACCTACTTCTTTTATAAAACGCTAATGCTTTTTTTAAGAAAAGATACTATTTTTAAGAAGAAGTACTTTCTGTAAGAGGAAGCCACAAGAGTATCCAGTTTTTTTTTACAAAGAAGTACTTTTTTTAAGAACATGTAGACGCAAAGAAAAAAAACGTTTATTGCTCGGTTGCCACAACAATACTTTGATTGATTCGTATAAATTTATTAATCGCAACCGTTTATGTAGTTCTCCCAAATAAACTCATATATCGCAAATGTGTATCATGTTGTTGCAAACGAAACCTCGTTTGCATTAAACGAGTACAAAATTACATTTGTCGCAAGTTAAAAACCGTTTGCGATAACTGAAATTAGCCATTTTTCTAATGAGTACGAAGAACGTAAATTTCTCTCATTCCCTCTTTCTGTCGACTGTATACACAGTCCACTCGTTTGACATACACACTCATGCATACACATAAAAGGCTTTTGCCTTGTCAATATAAATTGGATGGACAACTGGCGCGTTGTAGTTTGCTGCGCTTTTAGTTGTTATTTTAATGCAAGTCGAGACGGACGTGTTCGTAGACGCTGAAAAGATAGACAAAAATTCCAACTTTTTTAAAACAAACTCTATGGGTAAAACCAAAATCATAAAAGATTTTATGGAAGCCATAAATATAAATTTTAATGTATAAGTAATGTACTGAATAGAGTAACTACAACTCGGTTGCTGTAACTACAACTCGGTTGCTGTAACCGAAAGAACAGTTGGTGGAACCGTTTTTCGTTTATCACAAACGTTTTTCAGCTTTAATTTTTCACAACTCGTTTACTGCAAACGTTTTTCAGTTCTCGCAAACGCTTTTTTCGTTAGGATCAACTACAAGTCGGTTGCTGTAACCGAGGGAACAGTTGGCGGAACCGTTTTTCGTTTCTCGCAAACGTTTTTTTCAGCTTATGTTTTTCATAACTCGTTTGCTTCAAACATTTTTCGGTTCTCCCAAACGAAATGATATGTATGGGTTAACAGAAGTTCGTTTCTCCCAACTACAGTCCCCAAACGAACTTCAGTTATCTGAGATTTCGTTTGGAAGGAACGAGTTTTTTCTTTCCGTGTACTTTTTAAAGAAGTGGTACTCTTTTAAGTAAAAGGAAATTTTTATAAGAAACTGTACTTATATTCCGAAAGGCTACTTATCGCAAGAAAAGAAAAGAAAAGGTATTATTTTATTTTTAAGAAACGGTACTTTTAAGAAAAGGTACTTTTAAGAAAAGGAATTTTTATAAGAAAACTATTTTTTTAAGAGAAGATATTTTTTGTGAAGGAAAGTTTTTTTTTAAGAAATGCGATTTTTTTTTAGAATTTGTCCTTTTTTCAAGAAAAGAGTAGGTACAAATCTCAAGAAAAGTTATTTGTTTTTCACAAAAAAGGTACTATTTAAATGCAAGATAGTCTATTTTAAGAAAAGGCAAATTGTTGTACAAAAATATACTTTTTTAAATACTTGTTTTAACACCAGGTGATTTTTGTATGAAAATTAACTTTTTTTAAGCAAAGGTACTTCTTTAAGATAAGGTGTACTTTTTAAGAAAAGGTACTTTGTTAAGAATATGAAATGTTATTTTTTTGAGAAAATTTTCTTTTACACTTATGTAAGGATCTTCTAAATTTACTTTTTATTGTGTTCAAAACTACAAGATTTACTAAATATTAGTTACTGGCTCCACCTAGAAAACTTCGCATTAAACAAGAAATTTTCCACCATATGTTAGTCTAGACACAAACCAAAGCAATTGTACCCAATATAGTTGATAATACTGGGTTGTAGCATAATTGTGTATAAAAAATATTGTTTAATTTTTTTATTGAGCCCCCATCCCGCTACGTGCGATAAAGAACTTCGTTCCAAAAACTTTTATCTGAAACCCCAAACCTGAAACCCAAAATGCGCATAATTTAATTTTGTGGCAAATGAATAAGTGGATTTGTTATATGGCCAAGGCCGCGGAAAAGGGGAATTCAATGAAACAATTTTTTTTTATTATCTAGTGCTTTTGTGATTGTCATTTGTTTTTTTACAGTCCAAAGCCTCACAAAACACAGAGAGTACATTTGTGAAGTATTAAAATATCAAAATTTTTGAGCATTAAGTTGCAGTTTACCGTTCGCATTAGATATGAGTGATAATATCGCATCAGTTAAAAAGGTAATAATAATTGATTAAATCAAAATTTCTTTATGAAATTTTCAATCGTTTTATGAAATAATAATGTACTTAACTCATTTAATTTAATATTTACGTGTAAATATTATTTGGACCATTTTCGATGGCTTTGATTTGAATCCAAAATTTTCTTGTGACGTTCCAGTTTTTTTTATGAAAAAGTTTTTTTAAGCAAAGTCTAACTCATATAGCCGTTGTAAAAACTAAATTTCTTTGATGTGTTTTCTGATAAGAATAAGAATAAATATAAAAATCTGGAAAAATATTGGCAAAATTATTGTAATTATCCACCAAAATATGGTGATGTTCCAGTATTTTTCTTTACAAACAAACATGTGTAACTTAATTTTTAAATCCATCAACATTCTTACAGGCAAACCTGAGCAAAGCTCAGAAAAACCATAATTACCTAGAAAAATTAAAAGCCACTGGTAAATACGAAGAATACAAAAAGCGTAAAGCTGATTAACTGCGAGAACGACGTCAGAGGGAAAAAATACGGGACGAGAAATTGCCGCTTGAGCAACGTAAACAAATACTGGTTGATCGGCGTCGCGCTGGTCGTGAAAGAACACAAAAATATAGAGCAAATAAAAAAAATAAAATTGTTGATCTAAATGGTGCAAAAGAAGCCTTCAAAACAAAGTCTGCTCTTAAAAAGGCAGTAACAAAAGCAAAGAAAGCTCTCCCGCGGTCACCATCGAAAAAAACAGCAGTTTTGATAAATTTATTTAATAATATGGAGGATTAAAGCCAATTGCTTAAAAATTTAAAGCCTAGCCACGTTCCAGTCGTATCAAATAAAAATCTTGAATTGATTACCGATATTGGACAATTTTTTGAACGGGACGATGTGTCCGTAACATCGCCAAAAGTCAAGGATGTTAAGAAATTTTTGTCTAGATCAGGTGAGCAAATTCTTTTGCCCATTAGTCACATGACATTGACTTTAAAGGAAGCTTGTGGATTATTCGATCAGGAAAGAAACAACATTGGAAAAGGTTAGTACAACTGTAACTTCAAGCACATATCAATTGTGTTAAACATTTTTTACTTTTTCTTTGCACAGACTCATGTGGCTTGACATTTTTTAAAGAAAACCGGACACCAAATAATAAAATTATTGGCGATCTACCAAAGCATTTATGTTTGTGTATCTACCATGCCAATTTTAAAGAAGCAGTGTCAGCTTTGCATAAATATGTTCCAACCGTGCCTGACTACGATCAAGGTCTCGTAAACAAAACCCGAGGTTAATTGT
The DNA here is from genome assembly GCA_963931995.1 of Phaonia tiefii. Lineage (NCBI taxonomy): Eukaryota > Metazoa > Arthropoda > Insecta > Diptera > Muscidae > Phaonia > Phaonia tiefii. Next base: position 74,085,325 of record OZ008367.1, on the reverse strand, counting down.
TGGTTCGGCAAATGCTCTAATTGCCGAACCCGAGGTTACTGCGCTAAAAAATGTGCTTGAAGTTGATTCTTCTCATTTAAATCGTGATGCAAAATGGATGGTATGGAAAAAAAATTCCAACACTAACCGAATTGAAAAGCACGAAGAAAATGGTAATTTGGTAAATCTGATTGCACACTTAACATCAATTGCACCACACTTCTTGCGTCACAGCTATATCAAACGTTCACAGTCAAACACGTTCATAAGTTTTGATCGGCCAAGAGCAGCAAGTACCGCGTTCCAATCTGAAGCAGTGCTTCAAATCGACTTTGCCGAAAACTTTGTATGCGAAATGCAGGATGAAGTGCAAAGTGCGCATTGGAATCAGCGGCAACTTACCCTATTTACGAGCGCTCTTTACCATAATGAACATTTCAGATCAAAAGTAATGATATCGGATAACTTAAGCCATACAAAACTAACAATTGTGCCCTATTTATTTAAGCTATTAAAAGACTTGCCAAAATCTCTGACTATTTTAAAGATTTGGAGTGATGGTCCGTCTTCACAATTTAAGAACAAGTTTATCGCAGCTGTTATTCCAGTTCTTCAAGAAAGATTCCAAATTAAAATAATCTGGAATTACTTAGCTACTTCGCATGGTAAAGGGTGCATTGATGGGATTGGTGCGACAGTTAAAACTATCATTCGGATGCAAATCAGAGCTCGCGACTGTATAGTAAATAATTCGCCTCCGTTTGTTCAAGCGTTTCATCGCACATTATCGCAAATTATAGTCGAGGAAGTGACTGATAATGACTTCGAGACAATAAACAATGATTTAAAAACCGCTGATATTTATACTCGTGCTAAAACTGTTCGTGATATCTCGAATGCACACCAAATTCAAATCATTGATGAAAACATAATTATGTATGACTCTTCTCTTGAAGGATACAAATAATTAATTATTTACCTTCTCTTTTCTTTTTATTTTTATTTCGGTTTCTATTTTTATTTCCATTTCATTTTTTCTTTACAACTTTATGAGAAAATAAGTTCACTTAATATTGATATTGAAAGAATTTACGTACCTACTGAATAGTATAATCAAACATGAAGTGATGTTTTTTTGTTGATCCAATAAAAAATAAACAATTTATTTTATTTTTTAAGTAAATTTTAGTGTTTTATTTATTCACATTGGTCGTTTTTGCATGGCTGCTAAGTAAGAGAACTTTATGTGTTGTTCCAGTCTCGCATTTTTGCATCCAAAACAACTATAAATGTAATTTTTTATATATTTTTTGTGCTTAGAGTATCCTTTGATCTTTCACCTACGATATGTTAGAGGGAAACGTGTACAGGTTTTTGAAAACATTACGAATTTTTGCAGAATGTTGTACAAGCTCTTAGACCACTTCTCTTTTATTGTGACGTTCCAGTTAACTTCAAATGGCTGTAGCTTTTAAGCCGCAAGCAATAGAAGCACATTTTTTTTCGCCAAAGTTAGAGCCTGAGAATATATTTTGAGTGAACATAAGTTATCGCTAGTTTTTTACTTTGTTCATCAAATACACGTCGAAAATTGTGCAAACTGGTGACGTTCCAGCCCACGGCCTTGACCATATACGGAAAAGCGTACACGCATACACTCAAAAGTTATCACTTTTATTACAGTGTGTCATATAAATCCGTTACGAATTCGAGACGGCACCGCTTCTTTATACATTATGTCCGAATTTGTCATCTGTTACGAACTCATAATGAATCCCTTTGCGTATGAAATCAATCTAGAAAAATCAGACCGTTTTTCATCATATCAGAAGAAATCCGTTTCTAATCCGCAATACTTTAGAAAAGTCCGAAATATACAAAAAACGGTCTGCTTTTTCACTTTTCTAATTATTGAAATGGATTTCTTCTGATATTTCAAAGAGATATTTAAAAATAAAGTGGGAAATGAACTATATGTTCTACCTCTAATCCACTGAAGTTTTTCACTTACATATAAAATTTTTACACATAAAAAAAAACAGCCTAATTTCAATCGATTTAGTATTATTTTAAGTTTTTGTGTTTTATCAACTCCGATGATATGGATCTGCGACATTCAATATTTCACTGATTCGTTTCTCATTTTTACGGAACCGAAACGGATCCGCCAAATAGAAATTTCAGTGTTTTATTTTTCTATGTTTTTACGAACTCGTAACGATGTCGAGACCGATCCGCCAACTCGCAATTACATTTCTCTTTTTATGTTTTTACGGACTCGTAACGTGTTCTCAATGGATCCGCCAAATAGAAATTTTACTGGTTCACTTTTCTATGTTTTCACGGTCTTGTGACGGTTTAGAAACGGCTTCGAAAACTCATAAATTTTTTCGCTATTGTATGTGTGCATGGACCCGTGACGGTTTCGAAATGGGTCCGCATCCGTTTTTGTGCACAGTGGCTATGAAGTGTTTCTACCTTCCTTGAAAGAGACCGAGTTTATTCTAACGCACACATACAGTATACTGCCTCTTGATTAATTTGTGATTTAAATTGATGTTTTCTCAGCTGTAAAGGGTGGGCCATGTAAAATGTGGAATTTGAACCTCCCGTTATTTCGAAGCAGATGGCTACTGTGCCATTTGTGGACTGGACATTATAATTAGTTAAAGGTTAATTATTATTAGTTAAAAGTTACAAATTGGTTCGCTTTACGCTTGAAGAAAATTCGTAAATATTAAAAACTTTCTCCAAAGTTCTGAAATTTCACCTCAAACTGTGATCTACGAAATAAACTCGAAGAAATAGAATTCGATCAAGAGGCTTTGCGTATTAATTTCTGAAGGTAGTTCGTCAATCCGGCTCCTTATTGCACAAAGGACCTCGTGTACATGCTGGTCTAGTGCGTTCATTGGAACATATTGCCGCTGTACACCCAAAGAACTAATTGCTTGAAAAGAGGTTGTAGCAACTGTAAATTTGGCTGTTGCTAACGAATTGCGGTTGCTACAACCGAATTGAGGTTGTCACCTCCGAATTTAGTCCACTCAATTGAAATTCGGTTGAAGCAACCTCGTTCCATAATTGATTCGGTTTTGACAGCTGAATCTTCATTTATGACCGTTCTGCCAACTAAATTTTGTAAAATATCGGTTGGAAGAAGAGAACGTTGAATTAATTCGGATGCAACAACCGAAATTGGTACCAAATTCGGACGAAGTAACCGCATGTGGTTACCACAACTGAAGTTGTTATCAATTTTGTTGTATATATCGAATTTGGTATCAATTCGGCCGCAATAACCGAATTTTGCCTTAACTCGGTTGCAACGACCGAAATACGCGTCAATTCGGATGCTGTAACCGAACTGCTAATGAATTCAGTAGGTAGGATCGAATTAATTTTCAATTCGGATACCACAACATAATTCTATGTACTTCAAACTTGACGATTAACATTATAAATAGAAATATTATATTTATATAACCTAAAAATGTATAAACGTTGCTGTCGCGACGATATCAATTTTAGTTTTGTGGTTATCAACAAAGATAAGTAAAATTATTGTAATTATAGTTTATGCGATAAAACGTTTTTTTTTGCAGAAAATGTCCAATCGAATATCAACGGTTTTGAAGATTTTCAAGGTCGGTCGTTTGAGAAAAGTTGCAGTTGTCTGTATATAAAACGGTTTAGGTCATCACCAGATACTGGTGCGGTGGTCGGAAGTGGCATGTGTAACAAATGTGTTACCGTAAAGATTGCCCTATAGAAATGACTTGTTTTTTCATTTCTAATTTTTTATTAGAATTCAGGAATATACTCGTATATCATCAGTCAATAATTATAAAGAATTTCAAAATTCATTTGTGACTATCTACATTCGGTTGTCACAACCGAATTAGAGGTTGTGACAAAATATAAATGAGGTTGTTTCAACCTCTAATAAGGTTGTGTTAATCCCTAATGAGGTTGTGACAACCTCTAATGCGGTTACGGCTAATTTTTGTTGTCTCCACCGGATTAAGCTTGTTTTTTCATTCCCCGCTAAACTAATTTTTCGACGACTTTGTATGGAGTGCCGCTTAAAATCGCTTAGCTCCCCATACAAAGTTGTCGAAAAATTAGTTTAGGAGGGAATAAAAAAACAGGCTTATTGTGTCATTTCCTGCGTAACACCGTCCTGTTGAAACCACATATTGTCCATGTTCATGTCATCTAATTCAGGACATGAAAAAATTGATATCAACTCACAATAAAGTTCACCGTTCACCGTAACAGTGTTACCGGCATAAATTTCGGCCGTCGGTGGTGCTATGGTTAGTGTGCGCGGCTCTTGTACATGCGATCCTGGGTTCGAACCCGGCTCTGACCACCTTCAAATTTTCTTTCGGCGGCGGTCACCTCGCATAGTGATGGCGACACTACCGAGTATCTAGCCATGAAAAGCTTCTCAAATTACCGTTCGGAATCGGTGTAAAACTGTAGGTCCCAATCAGTGAGAGAAAACTGGAAAGCGCACAGCTCAGTGACTGTGAGAAGTTCTCCCCAGTCCCTTCATGGGATGTAATGGGAAACCATTTATTTATCTTTTTACGTTCCGCTGATTCCGCAAGCCCAAAAGCCTCGTTGTGGCTGCATAGTTTTGTCTTGAATGATGTGTGGATTTTCGGTACCCCAAAAACAGTAGAGTTGCTTGTTAACGTATCCGTTTATGTAAAAATTTTTCTAATCGCCCAAGATGTTTTTTTAAATCCGCATCAACTGCTGGTTCAAGCATGGTTCAAGCATCCAATTGGTAAATATACGGCGCTGCAAATGCCTCTAGGCGTCAGTTTCTGTATCGATTGAATTTTTTAGCCGTGGAAAAATAAGTCTTTTATTCAAATCAGCTGAACGGTGCTGAAGGAAATATTCAATTGCTGTAAACCACAACGAATTTAGGATGCCGTGGCCTGATTCACAATCTGCTCCCCAGCAGGAATATTTTTGGTGTAACGACCTGAACCTTTCGTAATACCACATTATCATATCAGATACAAATGCTGTCAAAGATATGCATTACAATTGAATCACCCTGTACTTTTCCAGTAGTAACCATGAAGAAACTCAGAATGTTGCAAATAGCTGCGGGAGTACTCTCTGCAGGCGTTTAATGTCTTCGAACCTTAGAGCAATAGATAAGATTCGTTATCCCTCTCTTGCGGTAGTCGAGGCAGTATAAGTTTTCATCGAGTTTGAGTTGTTTTACTATGGTACTCTTTGGTTGAACATAAAACGGACAAAATTAAAAAGGAATGCGTATTTTCGTTCGATGCTCTATCTCCGTATTTTCGTTCGACGCTCTATCTCCGCCTACCTATCTACTCTGTTTTCTATGAGTTTCCCAATTCATAGTCGATCAGCTGTGTCATGAATACCCCATGGTTTGAATGCGATAATGTGCCGAAAACGATTGGAATGTAAGATATCGATACACCAGAAACAAAGAGCAAAACGAATATAATTTCACTTGAACATACCAAGCAATGAATGCACACGTATTCGTTCGCTTACGATCAAAAAGCACATGTTCATGGTTTGTTATGATCCTGGCGATCAAACTGCACAACGTTTTGAAAGAGAGTGTTGGATGCTGCTACTGCCTAGTAATTACCCACAACGATTACACATTACTCATGGGAACAGTTTTTGATCGAAAATAGGAGTGAGTGTCGCTGAAAATTCGTTCACAGCAATTGGGCATTTCTTGATCTTTTTCGCCCAGAATTCTGCACAAGGACCCCGGTATGATGGCGTATAAACTCCAGTTCGCCCATGAACTGAAGTCTCGTGACCATCCGATGCGATTTCGCTTCGCTGAATGGGCTGAACTTCGTTTTGCTGAAGATGATAATTTTTACCGAAAAAACATCTTTCCCAATCAAGATCATTTTCACGCTCATTTTTCACGACATCAATTTCAATCTTCATCATGTATATTTTGTCTCTCCCATTCTGCTGTATTTTACATAAGTATTACAGAAAATAGCTAATTTTTCAAAAAGTTTCATTGCATTCACAGGTTTGTCTTTCTGTTTCGAACCATAGATGATGAACATTTTTTAAGAACAATTTTTTTTAAGAATGTATTTTTTAAAAAAGTATATTTTTAGGTAATTTTTGTGAGAATATATATTATATTTCCCGAAACGGTAATTTTTTTAAGAGAGGTACTTCTTTTATTAAATGCTAATGTTTTTTTAAGAAAACTTTATATTTTTAAGCAGAAGTACTTTCAGGAAGAAAAAGCCACAAGAGTATGAGTTTTTTTTTTACACAAAAGTACTTTTTTTAAGATCAGGTACATTTTAAAGAAATGGTACTCTTTTTAGGAAAAGGTTATTTTTTTAAGAAAATTTACTTCTTTTCAGAAAGGCTACTTATCTCAAGAAAAGAAAAGGAAAGTTATTATTTTATTTTTAAGTATAGGGACTTTACGGAAAAATAATTTTTGTAATAAAATGTATTTTTTAAGAGAAGGTATTTTTTGAAGACAATGTATTTTTTTTAAGAAATGCATTTTTTTTAGAACTGGTCCCTTTTGCAAGATTTTTACGAGTTGGTATTTATATAAAGAAAAGTTATTTTGTTTCACAAAAAAGGTACACTTTAAAGAAAATGTCGGTTTTTAAGAAAGGCAATTTGTTGTAAGGAAATGTACTTATTTAAAAAAATCTTTTTTACGTAAAGGTACTTTTTGTAAGAAAATTTTAATTTTTTAAGCAAAGGTACTTCTTTAAGATAAGGTATTTTTTTAAGAAAAGGTACCTTGTTTAAGAATATGAATAGTTATTTTTTGACAAATTGTACATTTTTTAAGAAAAGGTATTTGTTTAAGAAAATTTTCGTTTTTTAAAATTTTTTCACTTTGGCTTTCCTAAATTTATTTTTTATTGGGTTCAAAACTACAATATATCAGTATACTAAATATTGGTTACAGGCACCACCTAGAAAACTTCCCATTAAACAAGAAATTTCCCAACATATGTGAGACACCTGGTTAGTCTAGACACAAACCAAAGGAAAATTACCCAATGTAGTTGATAATATTGGAAAGTAGCATAATGGTGTTAAAGAAAAAGTTGTTTAATTTTGTGTCATTTAGCCCTCATCCCGCAACGTACGATAAAGAACTCCGTTTCAATAAACAGCAGATATTCGATACACGAAAACAGTGCTTGTAAACACGTACATGATACAGCGTGTTTTTATGAATGACAACCCTGGGGTTCGCTTAACCCTAGAAAGGTAATAATATTTTACATACATTAAAGATAATCTTCGTCGAATCGACGAAGTCCTATTTTACTTTAACATTTTATATTTTACTTTAAAAGTTTTAATGAACAACGTAGCGTACAAGTCCGGCACACTACTTTAAATCATTAATAGACTTTGGCAGATAAGAAAACACACAAGCCATACATGTTTAAACCTTTTTGATTTGTTTTTGAGCAATTCGGTCTTCAGTCCATTTTTGTGAAAAATTGAAAAAGGCCAACAGTGGTCGTCGAATCGGAGAAGATTTCCCAATTGGGGTTAAAGCAAGTCGTGGAGCGATTTGAACGATATTGTGTGTTCATTCAGAAATGTCACTGATGGGCCGGCCTTACCAACACAATCATAATTTCGAATAAATTTGTTTTATTATTTTTGGCCGTCGGTGGTGCAATGGGTAGTGTACGCGCCTCTTATACAGGAGATCCTGGGTTCGATCCCTGCTCTGACCGCCTTAAAATTTCTTTCGGCGGCGGTCAGCTCGCATAGTGACGGCGACACTATCGAGTATGAAAAAGCTTGTCAAAAATACCATTCGGAATCGGTGTAAAACTGTAGGTCCCAATCAGTGAGTGAAAACTGGAAAGCGCACAGCTCGGTGATTGTGAGAAGTTCTCCCCGGTCCCTTCATGGGATGTAATGGGAAACCATTTTTTATTTTTTTATTTTTAAAGCGAAATTAAATTCCACATTTTACATGTCCTACCGTATATTATTAATTTTCTGCACAATATTTTAATTTGAAATTTGAATTAAATTTGTTATTTAATGTTTTCTAGAATCAAAAATAAGATTTGTGAAAAAATGTGGCTGATTTAAACTGTTTTTATGTCTGTAATCATTTTTCTAAATTCCCTCCGATACAATTTATAAAAATTATTTAAACTTTAGTTTAGTGGATATTTCGGGAATTTATATGTATTGCACTAATGTTCGGCGAATTTTTGAAAATTGGAGTTGTGGTTTCTAAATTTGCGGAATTTCAAATTAAAGTGGATCCGTGGAAATATTGCCACTTACGCCAATGTTGTTGTATATTGTCATTCAATTATTCCCCGAATGGAATACATCTTAAACAAGAAATGAAAGAAAAGTATTGGCGGAAGATGTTGTTTTCTTCGAAATGATTTCGAAAAACCCCTCTTTTATATCGGTGATTTCAAATCCACAAGTGAAACACACGACGTGGAATTTCAAAATTAAATTGTGGTGAGCAAAATACAATTATTCCTGAAAGTCAATTGCCGATTGAACAAATATCCATTTTCTGGTTACATAAACAAATAAGGGACATTCGGGAAGATTACAATTAAACACTTTCCAAACATTCGTTCTCTTCCCTTAGTAGCTCATACATTTTAAAGCCTTCAATAGCTGTGGACATACATGTGAGGTTACTTAAGCTCTTGGAAGACATTAAGCCATAAGGCATATAAAACTATAGACATAAAATATTTAAGTACTTAAATTATATTTGACATTTACGATGGAACTGAAAATAAAAGAAATATTTTTTACGATAATTTTCATTTGTATTATAGGATGGATATCGTCATTTCATAATAACAAACGGCATTTAAACACTCGGAACATTTGACACAACCAATGGCTGGAAATTCTGTAAACATACAAAAGAACAAGAAACACTTATTGGAGTAACAATCCTTCAAATGCACAGATGTATTCCAAGTAATTGAATCCAACCCTACCGTCCCGCAACCATTTACAAAAGTATTCTATCGTAATATAATGACCGTACAATGCGACACAAATGGCCCGCCTCGTCCATGGATGGCTGAATGGGATGGACGAACTGTTACGTTGAGTCGTTTAAAATTGAATGTTTTTCTTTTCTAAAAATGTGATTGATTCGGAATTAGAAAATGAGCTCCTTTACTACTCCACCGCCGAACACTGCAAAAGAGTCAAACACTCGCAGTAATCGTAAAATAAAGAGATGAGCGCGCGAAAGAAAAATTAAATACTTTTTACACTTTTACGAGCACTTTGGCGGCTAAAGAAACCAGAAACATCATCATCCAAATACTCGTACGTTCATATTTAATGGATGGCTGGGAATATTCATTCTGAGGAGTGGTGGTGGATGGGGTGACCAGGGTTGGGAGGATAACATTTCATAGTTTACAAGTACTTGAGCGAATAGTATGTGCATTTTTAATTAATTGACTTTTTTAGTTTTTATGGTTTCATTAATTATCGCCAGATAAGACGATAGATACACACACCACCATCCAAAGTGATGCCAAAGTAAATCAACTTCGAAGGATCGTAATAAATTGGGAATCAATAGACAACACGAAATAGTCCATTATTGGAACTGATGGAGGCGATGGACGACGACGACGACGATGACGAAAACTACATATCATCACACACATGAACGGTTGACGTCAATCTAACACATGGAAGAAGTGTAAAGACAAGAAGCTAATATCTATAACATACGGAACAGTGGTTTTTGTTTGGGTTCAAGAGGGAATATTTTCACACGTGCAATAAACAAACATATTTTTTTTTATTAAAAAATTTAGGTTGAGCTTTGGAGTAGACTCAAGCATATGCGCAAGGTATGAAATACAAATTTCATTAATCTAGAAAAAATATTGCACATTTTGTAACCAAAAAAGCAAAATATGTCCTCGACGATGTAATGTATCGTAGCAAGATGGCGAAGAAAATCTCCTCAATACATTCACAGAAAAATTCGTTTGAGACAGTCGAATTAGCCGTAACCGAACTTAGGGCTTGTCAGAACCTCATGGGAGGTTGTCGCAACCTCATTAGAGGTTGACACAACCTAATTAGAGTTTGACACAACCTCATTAGAGGTTGATTCGACCTAATTAGAAATCGACACAACCTCTTTAAAAGTTGATACGACCTCATTAGAGGTTGGCCCAACTTCATTAGATGTTGACACAACCTCGATAGTAGTTCTAGTGTTACAAATAAATCACAAATTTTTTTACATATCGTACCATGGAATGTCATGGAATGGAATGCCTTGGTACTGGTTCTACGATTGTACGAGTAGATCCGCCTTTGTAGATCTATGTTTCTGATTGTGTCAGGCCAAAATATTTCACATACTATTCGTACGCATTTGTTAATGAAACTTTGGAGTCCTTGGGCTATATGTTTCGACATAATCCATGTTTGTCTTCCATACGGGAGCATGGACTTTACGCATGAATACAACCACACTGAAAAAATTTCTTCCTAAATATTTAACAATTCCTCATAGATTTTATGATTTAATTCATTAATTTTCACTCAACGGAATATTTCATCGGATCTATGAAACAATTTCATAGTCCACGGAACAACTCCTATATATGAAATATGCAAAATTTCTTTGAAATTATGAAGGAGCCCAATAAAACCAATGGAAGTTAAGTGATTAAGGTTGTACTCCTGAACATTTTCTACACTCAAAGGAAAAAATAATTAAAAATATTTTATATTACATCGTTTGCTATGTACATTAGGGTGGAGTGAAATTCAAAAAAGGCACACTCGGAAAGAGATGTTTTTGGGGTCATTAGTACAGGGAAAATAAGGAAAAAATACAGGGAAAATAAGTGGAAAAAAATTAAATATTAAAAATTTTTTGGAGGTCCTTGAAATTTAAAATTTTTTTGCTATTTTAGCGTTGATTTCAAAAAAATCGTAAAAATTAACAAATCAACTTGTTCAGTACCAAACCAAAAGTATTTGAGGCAAAGAATAAGATAAAAAAAGGTGTCCCATAACATCCAATACAGGGATTAAGGAGAGCTTCTCACAATCAGTGAGATGTGCGCTTACTACACTGAACAGACAAGCCAACAACACAAGGAAGAGGCGCAACCGAATTATAGGTTAAACACAAACATTTTGTTGCGATTTTTACCGTCACGCGCATACACACACACAACTGTTCAGTTACATATTTCGGGGCAGTTTTTCTGCTATCGATGCGTCACTTTCGTTGCTGTCGTGTTGCCCCTTGCATTCTGTTTATTTATCTATTTGATTTATAGATCCTCAAGTTACACAAACGATCACAGCAAACACATAAATTCACACAATTTAGTTTTCACAGAAAAAGATTATTACTAAGTATAACTTGTCTGTTTATAAAAAAATATTTCAATTATTCCGGCGGAGAAACATGTCTGCCACTTTCGGTTGTTGCAATGGAACTGATTCAAGATGTTTACGTGACCCACCACTCACGGTCACCATTTTCTCTTGCTAGCCTTTATTTTAATTTCGCTCATTTTTTCGCCTGCTTCTCCCTCTATACCTTCACAAAAATGAGTTTCGTTACAATAACGAAATTGTTTCGTCAACTAAAAATGTTGACAAACTTCCCTAATAAATAAATGGTAAATATAAGCCATAAAAAGTAAGAGACAAACCAAATATCAGTAGTCTAAATCTTATACGTGTATTTTTTTTTTAATTTTTAACTCATTTTTCTACAAAATTCAAATTAAATACAATTGTTGCAGGAACGAAAAGTAAGTTGTTGCAGCAACGAAATGAAAAATTTTCAAAGAAGTCAAGTATGAAATTTTTCGTTGTAGCGACTACCAAATTGTCGGATATACGACACTTTTCACTATAACTACGTAAAAACATTAACGAAAATGTTTCATCCAGGCGACGACGCGTTATTCTTTCAGTGTCGTTTTACACTCACTGATTGGGCCCTACAGTTTTACACCGGTTCCGAACGATATTTTTGAGAAGCTTTTTCATGGCTAAGTACTCGATTGTGTCGCCATCACTATGCGAGGTGACCGTCGTCGAAAGAAATTGAAGGTGGTCTGAGCAGGGATCGAACCGACGTTCTCATGTACAAGAACCGCACACTCTACCATTGCACCACCGACGGCCAAGAAGAGGATGGACCATCAATATTAGCAACTTTGGTATCGATTTCAATGTTAAGTAATTTTTTTTTGAAGAAGGGACAATTTGGCTTAGTTTACTTTGTGCAATTTTCCGCCCATACAATTTTATTTGATTTCTCCATGAGCGGGTCTGATTGGTGGCAACATGGTGAAGATTTATTGATCAGAAACTCCAAAATCGTTTATTCTTTATCAAGTAACTGCAAGTGCCCATTTTGACGGAAATTAAAAAAAAGCACATGTTCGAAGGCGTGTATCTTTTAAACACCTTAACCGATTTTGAAGTTTTTGTTCAATGAATGCAGATAATTTTACTACCATTAAGACCCGCTCATAGAGAAATTTGAAAACAAAATCGTATGGTTGAAAAATTTAAAAAAGTTAAATAAGCCAAATCGTCCCCTCTTCAAAAAAATGTACTTAACATTGAAATCGACACCAAAGCTACAACTATTGGTCGATCATCCTCGTCTTTGCCTCAAATACTTTTGTTTGGCTTCTCACAAATTTTGAAATTTCGAATAACTTTATTCGTTAATCTTGAAAATTTTTTTTAAATCAACGCCCAAATAGCGAAAAATTGCCAATTTCAAAGGCGTGGCGCGAAATAAAATTTTTTTACAGATTTTGTCCTTATTTTCCCCTTATTAAGGATCCCAAACTACATCCCTTTCTGAGTGTGGCATTTTCCAATTCAAAAAAAATATATTTTTACTCCACAATAATGTACATATACTCAACGTTGACCGCAAAAGATGAAACGTTTACCGGAATAAAATAAAAAAATTATCGCAAAAGTGATTACAACCCCCTTTTTCAGCAAAAACGGAAGACGTTTGTCAGCATATGTAACACCATACAGAAATAGATAAGAGAATCCTTTACTCCCTTGGCATTCTCCAATGGTCGCCTTGTTAAAGGGTATGCCCCATAAAATTTGGAATTTGAACACCCCGCTGTACCGAAGAAGATTCGATAGAAATAGAGCACCAACAACGCAGTTTGTGGATCAATTTGTGAAGCGTGTTTGTCAATCCGGGTACTTATTGGACAAACGAACTCGAGCACGTGCTCGTCCAGACCATTCAGTGGAAAATATTGCCGGTACACACTGAAAAATATCGGCCCCAGCAACATATTGCAGGAAACATTTATATGTTTGCAATCACGGTTTTCATAAATTGAAGATCTGCTAAGTTTTTGTTTCTTTGTTGTCTGCCTCGTATTTGTTTTTAGCGGTTTTCGTCAGAAAAAAGCCACATTTGTGTCTCAAAAACATATATTATAATCTATTAATCATTGTGTCTCAAACATGTTATATTGAAAAGCAAACACAATGTGTTTGGGCACAAGTATATTATATTTGCGACAAGCTACAAACATGTTATGTTTGCGTCCAAATAACAAAAACAGACAGATTTTTCAGCGTGTGTAGCTGAAAGTGTGCTCCAACAGCCACCAACAACATCAACTCGTCACCGTTCGCAACGATTGAACATTCCTTGCACTTCTGTGTGCAGAATTTTTCAGAAAGACCTCGATATGAAGTTTTATAAAGTCCTATTAGTCCAAAAACTGAAGCCTCGTGACCATCCGATGCGTTTTCGTTTCGCTGAATGGTCTGAACTTCGTTGTGCTGAAGATGAGCATTTTTACTGAATAACTATTTTTTAGGAAGAAGCCGATGGATCCACAACGAGTGGCTGTATTGTGGGTTTTTGGGCATGCCGGCTTCATAGGCCCACTTTTCTTCGAAAACTAGAAAGAAGACGCCGTTACCGTCAATGACGAGCGTTACCTTGCGAAGCTCAGAGGTTTTTGTTTCCTAAAAGTTGAAGAGGATGACATGGACGACGAGTTGTTTCCATAGGACGATGCTACATACCACACATCCAATGTTACAATCGATATTTTGCACCGCGTGTTGAAAACCACCTAATCAGCCGAAACTCCGAAGTCCATTGGCAGCCTCGCAGCTGCGATTTGATTTGATTATTATCCCATGGGACTGGGATGGGACTATCCGTGGGAGTGGCTCCCATTCACTTGGGAGTGGCGGATGCGCCAAACACATGGGCCAACGGCGGAGAGAAACCAAACGACGAAAATCCAGGTTCTACATATTGCATCCTGATCTGCGTCTAGTCCATAATAGGCGGTCCAATCAAATATTCTGGCAGTAGGTAAAATGCAAAAACCCGTTGGACTGAGTTTGCTTCCGTTCACAATTGCGGTGAATATTCAAAAACGAAAAAGAAAACATAAACAACATTGACGACCTCCGCAAACGTTATAAGGACCACGATTTACGAATATGCACCTAGGATGTGAGAACTCTATATCGATCCGGTGCAAGTATCCAATTGGCAGGTGTCCTCGATACTTATACGGCTGACACTACTGCTATTCAGGAAATGCGATAGGCAGGACATGGCTAATCAAGGAGGAAAACTGCGACATATACTACAGTTGCGATGGGAAATAACATGAATTTGGTTGCGGATTTGAAGTTAGCAAAAGACTGCGGCATATAGTCTCTAGATTCAATCCTGTGAGTGATCGTATAGCCAAAATCCATGCCCCTACAGAGGAGAAAGAGGATGATGCCAAAGACATATTCTATGAGCTCGTAGAGGAAACGTATGACCGCTGCCCTGACCATGACATTAAGATTGTACTAAGAGATTTTAATGCTAAAGTCGGCAAGGAGAATGTGTTTCATCCGACTATTGGCAATTTCAGTCTACATGCTGGCACTTCCGACTACGGTATGAGCCAGGTTGACTTTGCCGTGGCAAAAAACATGGTCATTAGTGGCACAAGATTCCAGCATAAAGACATCCACAAGTCTATTTGGGTATCCCCTGATCAAAGAACGAAGACCCAAATTAATCACGTGGTAATTGATGGAACGCACTCATACAGTGTAATGGACGTACGAGTGATCAGAGGACCTACCATCGATTCTGATCACTACATGGTACCAGCAAAGGTTCGCACAAGATTAAGTACAGCGAAAATCGTACGAAACCCTACGCAGATAAAGCTAGACATGGGAAGCTCTTGCAGTTTTTGGCATAGAACCCACCCCCTTCCAAAGACGCTCCTGCAGCGCATTGGAAACCCATTTCCGACACTATATATAGTGGCGCAACAACCGTACTTGGTTTTGAAAAACGGCTTCGCCACAAACCATGGTACGATGAAGACTGTAGCAAAGAAAATTATGAAAAGAACGCTATGCAGTGCGATGAACTGATAAGGTGCATCCATCAGCTCATTAGCAAACTTTGGTTAGATGAATGCATCCATCAGCCATTGGAGTTTCAGTGTACTATGCCCAATATATAAAAAAGGTGTCCCGAGTCTTTGTGCTCAAAAGCGTGGAATAAGCCTTTTATCTATAGCATATAAGGCTCTATCAAGTAAAATATGCGAAAGACTACAACCAATTATCCTGATATGATTGGACCATACCAGTGTGGTTTTAGGCCTGGAAAATCTACAACTGATCAGATTCTCACGCTACGCCAAATCCTGGAGAAGACACATGAAAAACAAATCGACACCTATCATCTATTTATCGATTATAAATCGGCCTTCGATAGTCCGATACGGGAGAAACTCTATGAAGCAATGTCTGAGTTTGGTATCCCTGCAAAACCCCTACGCCTTTGCAGGATGACCTTGACGAACACCAAATCTGCAGCGAAAGTTGGTAAGGATCTTAGCGAACCTTTCGAAACTATGCGAGGCCTCAGGCAAGGTGACACCCTATCGTGCGATCCCTTTAACATCTTAATGAAGATCATTATGAGAAAATCTGCAGTCAACATGAATTAAACCCATCAGCAGCAAATCTTACATGCTGCTCGCGTATGCTGATGATGTGGATATCATTGGGCGCACAATGAGAGAAGTTACTGCGGTGTATTTGAGAACTGAGAAGGAGTCAGCAAGAGTGGGCCTGACAGTTAATGAGGATAAGACAAAATTAATGGTTTCAACGAACAGGGCCTCCACGCGATTCGACCAAAGCGTGAACGTTGGTAAAAAATGGTTTCTCATTACATCCCACGAAGGAACGCGGTTTCTAGTTTTATACTCACTGATTGATGCCTACAGTTTTACACTGGTTCCGAAATGTATTTTGAGAAGCTTTTTTATGGCTAATTACTCGATCGTGTCGCCGTCACTATGCGAGGTGACCGCCTCCGAAGGAAACTTAAGGCGGGCAGAGCAGGGATCGAAACCCGAAACTCATGTACAAGAGGGGCGCACACTAACCATTGCACCACCTACGTTGACAACCGTTATAATATCGAGGTGGTGAACGGATTTATATACTTCGGATATGCCGTAATAAAGAACAACAACGCCAGGCTTGTGATCAAGCGGAGAATTGTGCTTGCGAATAGATGTTATTTTGGGCTAAGCAAGCACATTAGAGATAAAACCCTCTCTCGAGTAACCATAGTCCAGCTATACCAGACTCACATATAAACTGTCTTGATTTATGGCGCAGCATCCTGGGTCTTATCTCAAGCAGACGAAACATCTCTGTGAGTCTTCGAGAGAGAAATACACCGAAAAATGTATGGCCCTATAGTGCACAAGGGCGAGTATCGGCGACGCATGAACCAATGAGCTGTATGAGCTACGAATATATCCCGATATTGATATAGTTAATGGGATGGCGCTGGATAGGCCATGTCAGTAGAATGGATGAAGATTAACAAGCATGAAGGGTTTTTGAAACCAGACTCGAAGGAAGATGAAAAATAGGAAGACCAAGGCTCCGTTGGAGGGATCAGGTTGACAAATCCCTGCGTACACTTGGTATTACCAACTGGAGATATAAAGCAAAAGATCAAACTGGTTAGCGGAATGTGTTATCTTCGTTTTGTAATGTCCCTGACCCGCCGGGGTTATTCGAGGACGTAAGTAAGTAAGTAAGGGAAGGAATAAAGAAGTCCTATTTGTATGTCTGCTAGAAGACGGCAGAGTTAAATATCTACAAACTATTTCAGAAGGCAATTTTGCAAGCCGTTTCTGAAAATACCTAGACATTTTCGCGTCGGGAAAAGTATGTAATTACACGCTGAAAAATATCGGCTCCAGCAACATATTGCAGGAATCATGTACGTTAGGGTGGGTCGACTTAGCTATCGATATTGTGCCATCGATTTTTAGCTTTTGGCTAGAGAAAAAAAAGTTCCACTACGAAATATCAAAAAAATGAATTTAAATTTTTTGACTTTTTCTCAACTTTAATTTGTAAGGTTTTTTTAGTAGGTAACACGGTGCCACAGTCCAAGATACCTGGGAAGTGATAATATTTTTTTAATTTTTTCACAAGCAGAATCTTGTTACACCCGACACCACCTACAGGAAACATACTATCACTTTCCAGGTAATTTGGACTGTGGCACCGTGTTACCTACTGAGGAACCCTTGAAAATAATAGTTGAGATAAAGCCAAAAAATTAAAACTTGGGGGCCTCGAAAATGATTTTTGTAATATTGGGTAGTGTAACTTTTTTTCCTCATGCCAAAAGCTATCGAAAAATCGATGGCACAATATCGACAAATTTGTATCCTTACAAATGTTGGCAAGCGTTCTTTTCACGAGTTTAAGATCTGCCGCCTTTTCGTTTCTTTGGTGTCTGCCTCGGTTTTGGGATTAGCGGTTTTCAGCAAGCAAAGACACATTTTGTGTCTTAAAAACATACATCTTAATCATTGTGTCTCAAACATGTTATACTTAATGGCAAACACAATGTGTTTGGGTACAAGTATAGAGTATTGGCGCAAAGCCACAAACACGTTGTATTTGCATCCAAACATTAAAGAAATACAGATTTTTCAGCGTTTCGATTTGCACACAGTTAAATAAGTGGGCAGTTTTAAAGTAACATGGACGATAACACCGAAATAATACACGCAACAATACACGCTGAAAATATACGGCCCCAGCAACATATTGCAGGAAACATGTATCAGGTTTGCAAGCAGTGTTTACGTGAATAGAAGATCTGCTGCTTTTTGATTGTTTATTTTCTGTCACGGTTTTGTTTTCAGCAGTTTTCAACAAACGAAACCACATTTGGGTCACAATTATATGTGTTATAAGCTATTAATGATTGTTTCCCAAACATGTTACATTGAATAGCAAACACAATGTGTTTGGACACAAGTATACCATAATGGCGACAAGCAACAAACAACAAACCAAGGCACATTTCTCAGCGTGCAATTTCCATCAAGACCAGCCAGTAAATAGTCTACTCTGCTGCATTTGCAGTAACTACAACATTTTTAAATTGGTTCGGGCTAAAGTAGTGATTCCTACACGTTATAAGAATCTTTAATTCGTATTAGAAATCCGAGTCTTTTAAGTTTCCACCTGGATTTAAGAGTGTTTGTAAAATGTTCCCAAAACTCTCAATATATTTGATGTTCTATAGCTTTTGTTTACTTGGTTTAGCAACTCAAAACGTTCCCTAAACCCCTGTAGACAGCGAGTTCAAAGTTAAGTGTCCGCATCGTAGCCTACAATTTATTAAAGGTACTTAAAATCGCTGTAAAAATTTTATGAAAAACTATGAAAAGATATTAAAAATTTATTAACAAATATTTACATATGCATATGTAGTAGTATATCAATAATGCGCACACTATGTATGCAGCCTCCATTGTCCCCTTTAGGAACAGACGTAGGATCAGTTGTATAACAAGAGACACACTCAGTGTCGACACGCTCCATACTGCCCTACAGATTTACGGCAATTTATTGATGAGCACGAGACGTTTGACGTCTGTCAAAATGAATGTCATAAAATAATAATCTTTATGATGACATTTCAATAAGTTATTCTTGGAGTATAAGGCACGAGGAGTAAGTACATCATAGTCTCATTGGATTCATAATTGTTATGACTCGAGTATTTATGGATCACACACACAAAGTATCTATCTATCTGTTTTGGGTATTTTATGATCATTATCGAAGTACAGATGTTGGAGTCCTTCCATCAATTGATGGGGCATAAAGGCAGAGATTGTTTGCGTGGCACACGCTTCACATTCATTTGCGTTTATTCTCACTCGTAGTCATTCATATGTGGATCAATATGATTGACTATAAATTCAAAGTCATTGTAATTAATGCTGAGATTTTAATTCCTTCTACATATATTGGATTCATTACTTTCGTTCTCATTTCACTGCGAGATGCTTTTACTGCATTTGTCATATGCAGAATATATAATTTTAGTTTAGATTTTATGATTATTAAGCAAAATCTCATGCGGCAGGGTGAAGAGGCACGACAGTGTGACCGCCTGCTGTGGGGTGCGCGAACAGTTATCGCGTCAACCGAACACTATAAACATTGGTTATAAAAATTATATCTGCAAGTATTGTTGATGGCTATAAATTAAGTGAACAAAATTAATATCCAATGTACCCTATAAAGGATATATTATGACTTCATGGCAAGTGTTTGGAACATTTCAAAATTTGACTTTGCCAAGATATTAACAAGGCATCCATATGCGGATGAAATCATGAAGACGATTCGCACAAGTATTCATTTTATCATTCATATGTCTATGCAAATATCAATATAGTCGTGTATGCCGAATGATATTACATGCACTTAGTCTAAATTTTAGTGATCATCATATAAATTGTTGGCAACAAATCTGAAGGATTCACACAGATTAATTTTATGCGATTTATGAGGAAAATACAAATTTATACAAAATCACATTCTAATGCAAAACTGATGAAAATTCTTTATAAATTCTTTATTCTCACAAAACTTTTTGTTTGGAATGAGATTGTAGCAACCGAAAAATAAACTGTTGTCATCGAATTGCGGTCGTCACAACCGAATTGAGGTTGCCACAACTGAATTTAGTCGATACAAATGAAATTCGGTTGAAACACCGTGATTTTATAATTGTTTATGCTATGGAAACCAAATTTCGAACTACTTTCGTTGCATATATTAAAAATATTTAATTAGTTCGGTTCCAACAAACGAGATTGACATTAATTCAATCACAACAACCGTATTTACGAAAACTGTGGTTACTGCAACCGAATTTCTCATGAATTCTGCTACAGCAAAAAAAAATATTTATACTTCGGTTGACACGACCGAAACCCATAACCAAATTTCAATTTATTTTTATTTTTCAAAAACAATTTTCATTTTAAACTGAAGGCTACAGTATTGAAAATAGATAAATACAACCGCACTATTGCCTTTGCGATTTCTAAATGCTTTTCCAGGGATATTTGCGGACGATTTCACCATGTTCAGTTATCTCTCAGTTAGAGCTAAAGAAATAATTTTAGCTGTCAGTTTATATTCAATTTATAATTTTTAACTGTCAGTTAGCTTCAACTTTGTTTGGTGAAATTAGGCGTTAGTAATATAAGAAGTACAAGTCAATTAGTAAAAATCCGAGAGATAAAAATCCACTTTCTTACTTACTTATCCGGTCACGAACAACCCCGAGGGCACAGGGACCTTACAAAATGAATATAAAATATTTCGCCAATCAGACCGATCTTTTGCTTTATCTCTCCAGTTGGGATTCGTCAACCTTATCCCTCCAGCAGAGTCTTGGTCTTCCTATGTTTCGTCTTCCTTCGATTTCGCAAAAGCTTCGTGCTCGTTATCTCCAGTAGGGATTCGTCAACCTTATCTCGCCGGCAGAGTCTTGGTCTTCCTATTTTTCGTCTTCCTTCGAGTTCGGTTTCGCAAAAGCTCCCTGCTGGTGCATCTTCATCCATTCTGACATGGCCTAGCCAGCGCAATTGCCTTATTTTGGTCCGCTTAACTACCGACAACCGTCGGTGGTGCAATGGTTAGTGTGCGCGGCTCTTGTACATGATATCCTGGGTTCGAACCCTGCTCTGACCACCTTCAAATTTCTTTCGGCGGCGGTCACCTCGAATAGTGACGGCGACACTATCGAGTATATAGCCATGAAAAAGCTTCTCAAAATACCGTTCGGAATCGGTGTAAAACTGTAGGTCCGAATCAGTGAGTGAAAACTGGAAAGCGCACAGCTCAGTGATTGTGAGAAGTTCTCCCCGGTCCCTTCATGGGATGTAATGGGAAACCATTTATTTATTTATTTAACTACCGACAACGGTATGGGACTGATTGACTTTGCCGCGCCAAAAAACATGGTCATTAGTGGTACAAGATTCCAGCATAAAGACATCCACAACGCTACTTGGGTATCCCCTGATCAAAGAATGAAGAACCAAACTGATCACGTGGTAATTGATGGAAGGCACTCATCCAGTGTAATGGAAGTACGAGTTATCAGAGGAGCTAGCATCGATTCTGATCACTTCCTAGTAGCAGCGAAGGTTCGCACAAGATTAGGTAGAGCGAATATCGTACGAAACCAGACCCAGAGGAAGCTCGATATCGGAAAGCTGCAATTACCAGAGGTAGCCACAGCCTACTCAAGGAAGCTCTCGCAACTTTTGGCACAGAACCCACCCCCTCCCGATGACGATCCTGAAGTGCAGTGGAAACCCATTCTCAACTCTAGAAAAACTGGCGGAACAACCGTACTTGGGTTTGAAAACCCGCTCCGCACCAAACCATGGTACGATGAAGAGAATCGCATTGCAAATGATGAAAAGAACGCTGCACGCATGGCAATGCTTCAGTCAATTGCTTCGCGAGCTGCGACTAAGCAGTATAGGGAGAAAAGTAAGGAGGTAAACCGTAAATTTAGGCGTAAGAAACGGCAGTGGAGAAAGCGCGAGAGTGAGAAAATTGAGTCATACAGAAGGAAGAACGAAGCCCAAAAATTCTATCGAAAAGTCAAAAACGGAACTATTGGACATGGTTCAGGTCCCGCCTTCTGTAAACACAAGGAAGGATATCTCATCGCAGATGTGCAGAGTATGTTGGGAATATGGAGAGATCATTTCTCTGCGCTATTGATATCTGAGATATCCAATGACGAGCCAATCGATCATACATAATTTGAAAGACGGCGTACAGCTCATGGTTCATGCGTCGCCAATACTCACCGCTGTGGACTAAAGAGCCATACATTTTTCGGAGTATTTTTCTTTCGAAGGCTCCCACAGATGTTTCGTTTGTTTACGATAAGACCCAGGATTCTGTTCCATAAAGCCAGACAAGCTGCATGAGAGTCTGGTAATACTCGAGAGAGGGTTTTATATCTAACGTGCTTGCTTAGCCCAAAATAACATCTATTCGCAAGCACAATTCTCCGCTTGATCTCAAGACTGACGTTGTTGTTTTTGTTTACGGCAGATCCGAGGTATAGAAATTCATCCACGTCCTCGAAATTGTAACGGTTATCAACGTTCACGCTTTGGTGTAATCGCGTGGAGGCCCTGCTCGTTGAAACCATTAATTTTAGCTTGTCCTCTTTTACCGCCAGACCCACTTTTGCTGACTCCTTCTCAATTCTCAAAAACACAGCAGTAACTTCTCTGGTTGTGACTGTGGCAGCTTTTGCTGCTGGTGGTTATAATCATGTTGACTGTAGCTTTTCTCGTAATGATCCCCATTAAGATGTTAAAGAGATCGCACGATAGGGTGTCGCCTGGCATGAGGCCTCGTTTACATTCAAATAGTTTGCTAAGGTCCTTACCAACTAAGTCTCACTGAGGATTTGGTGTTCGTCAATGTCATCCAGGAAAGGGGTATGAGACTTGCAAGAATACCAACGTCAGACATTGCTTCGTAGAGTTTCCCCGTATCCGCCTATCGAAGGCCGCCTTATAATCGACGAATAGATGATAGGTGTCAATTTGTTTTTTGTGGGTCGTCTGCAGGAATTGGCGTAGCGTAAAAATCTCGTCAGTTGTCGATTTTCCAGGCCAAGAACCACACTGGTATAGTCCAAACAGGTCAGCGATAATTGGTTTTAGTCTTTCGTAGATTATACTTGATAGCACCTTATGCGCTGTGGATAAAAGCCGGTAGTTGGCACAGAGACTAGGGTCACAGGTACCCACTCTCCTCCCCCCTTAGCCCTAATAACTCGACATTAGTAGTGGTAAGGAGGGAGCAGAGGGGGTACAAACTTGAAGTTGGTATTCTTCTTAAGGTCCTCTACATTTCTTACTCAGAAGTCAAACTTCAATTTTGAAGCGTTCTGCCTCTAATTCAGTCTCAAAAATATTACAGTTGTTGACATCCCAGCAAACTTTGGGGTCAAGTATCTCGAAATTTTGACGTGGTAGAGAAAAACGAGTAATGCCATTAGATTCAGCGTATCAAAATTATGCAGGTTCGCTATGTTTCACTCAATTCAGATTTTTGGTCACACAGTGTAATATTCAAAAAATTAAAGAAATTAATTACACTATTTCGGAAGCTGCTCTTACAAAATTTACTAAAGATCACTTGTGGTACATGGGCTACCATTTAAGCGCCCTTTAATTTTTTTGACGAAAGAATTAGTCTACACGAGAAGAGGAGAATGGTAGCGAACTTGAATATTGAAAAGAGCACTGATGAAATATCGATTCGAAAGATGAACTACATAGAAAAACGCATAAAACATACTGATTGCATCAGTACAAAAACGCGGGAATTTTTTCAAATCATGGATTTGAATACTTCCTTTTTGGAAATAGATCCGGTAAAGTCATAAACGACCCTACCGAACGAGCACTATGTCGCATTAAAGATATAAATTTTAAAGACGAGGGAAAGATACAAAATGCCATTGTATCGACATCAAACCAGAAATTATTTTAAACTTTTCTATTTTTCAACATTTATATTGTTTTTTGATTATTATTAATCTTATTATTTGATACATAAATATCAACCCGTGAAGTCTTAGTTTTTTAATATTTTTGAAAATTCGATTTTTGTTTCAAAAATGTTAAAAATGTTTAGTACTATTCAGGAAAAAACTAGTTGATTTGCGCCAGTATGTGCTAACTCGTGCTCTTGGAAGTCAGAATTTCAGCATGTTTTATTTACTTGTTTGACTTTGAGGTCCATTTTATCAATTTCTGTTAACCCATTGTCACAGCCATACATAAAGATTATTTCAACGTAAATTTTGAGTAAAAGTTTTTTGTACGGAATTGAAAAATATTGAGCCTCTTAAAAGTTATGATTTTTAAAGTGGAAGTCTAAATTCAAAACTCCACGAAACAGACATGAAATCGAAATTGGCTCAGGCGACAGTTGTTTTTTAAATCCAAAAAATTGGAAAAATAGGTTCTAAGCTCAGAACAGTCCCAAAAATAGAAATCTGAGTGTGTTTTTTGAAAATTTTGGAATAGCCTACTGATGCCGCCCGCCTTAAACAGCTCCGCCGGTAATCCATCGGCTTCTGCGGCCGAGTGTGTTTTTTGACGTTTACAAAATTTGCAAAATTTTGGAATAGCCTACTGATGCATGCACCTTATCAGCTCATCGCCGCCGGCCTTAAACAGCTCCACCGGTAATCCATCGGCTTCTGCGGCTTTGTTGTTGTTAAGCCGGGCAATAGCTGTTCTGACTTCGTCTTAGTTAGGCGGGGGCCAATCGACGTCGTCGTCCAAATTGTGATCGATTGTCTCGTCATTGGATATCTCAGGTGCCAATAGCGTAGAGAAATGACCTCTACATGTTCCCAACATTCACTGCACATCTGCGATGTGATTTCCGTCCTTCTCTTCAAGCAGAAAAAGTAAAACTACGTCTTCTCGCGACTCATATGGTGAATTTCCTGCACGAAATGTGATCTGACGTAAACGGTGTCTCAGTAAGATTGCACTCCTTAAAATTAGTGTAATTTTTTTCTTGTCCGAGTGGCAACTCTGAAATTTGGCAGCTGCAACATATGATTATTCCGAATATATAAATGGAGCGCTTTACGAAAGAACATCGCGTTATAATTGTAAAAACTTATTACAAAACTTTGGAAAGTTATGCTGAGACCGCACGGAAACTTCAAAGAATTGCCAGTCGAGAAAATGCACCAAAGGTGTCAACCCTTCGAAGAGTGGTCAAACAATTTTAAGAAACTGGGTCGGCTATGGATCGTAAGCCACCTATACATCAACGTACCGGTCGGTCTCTTGAAAAGGTTGCTGCTGTAAACAAGAGTGTCGCTGAAAACATTAATTCGGTATCGTTCTCAACAACTTCAAATTTCACGAAGCACTACGTGTCGAATTTTGACAAAAGACCTTCTCCACCTTCATATGTACAAAATACAGCTTACTCAGGAGCTCAAACCACCAGACCATGGAAAGTACCGGCAATTCGTTCAGTGGGTAATTGATCAAAGTGAAGTCACTGCCAATTTGTGAAAAAAAATCATCCTCTCCCATTTACATCGTAATGGCTTCGTGAATACACAAAATTGTCGAATTTAGGGCTCAGAAAGTCCTCATGCAATCCATGAGAAACAAATGCACCCACAACGAGTAACTGACTGGAGCGAATTTTGGTAAGGCAGCGTGATTGGGGCTTACATATTTGAAGATGAAGGTGAAATTGCAGTGAGTGTGAACGGCATTCGTAATAGGAACATGATAACGGAGTTCTTGTGGCCTCAACTGGACGGCGTGGATCTGGACGACATGTGGTTTCAGCAAGACGGCGCCACCTGCCACACCGCGCATGAAATAATCGATTTATTGCAGCAGCAATATCTTCAGAATTTCTGATGTCAACTGGCCACCAAGACCATGCAATCTAACGCCGTGCGATTTCTTTCTTGGGAGATTTGTAAAATATCGGGTTTATGCGCATAACTCAAAAACATTTGCTGAGGTCAACTCCGAGATCCAACGCGTCATCGGAGAGATACAGCCGCATCTCTGTAAAAAACTCATGGAAAATTTCATGGTAAGAATTATGGCCTGTCATCAGAGCCGTGGGGGCCATTTGACAGATATTTTATTCCATACTTAATCGGAACATGTCTTCTTTACAATCCAATAAAAACATCATGACCATCTCAAAAAATAAGTGTTTTTATTTTAAAATGAGAAAAGTGCATTCTTACTGAGACAGCCTTTTCTATGGAAGTAAACACAAATTGATACTCTACTGAATTGCAATTGGAAACGGTGGGAATTCATTTCAGTATTTGATTTCATGAATTACATTCGAACATAATAAACTACATATATGAAAAACTGTGATACCATTCTCTCATTATGGGCAGCCAAAGAAACGCATTGCTCTACTTTCAATTTCTCAACAGATTTTGAAACCAAAAAAAGGATGTTTGCCTTTTGTGCCAGTTAAACATTTGAAAAATTCTATCCTTAAATAGAAGTGATTTGAAATATCGCTTAACCCTTAATGTTCCCATTCCCAACGAGAAACTCCAGTAAATTCGTTGCGGAGCAAAATATAATTAAAATTTGAAGTGTGCCTGGCCAAAGTGTTTTGTTTTTCTCACACCAGGCAGGATTCCAAATAGGAATTCCATATAAAAATAATAATTTAATAAAAGTGAAACAGACAATGAAATTGGTGGAAAAATCATTAACGGTATAAAAATAATATTTATTATGAAAACACATTATCGAGGAAGAGGACGACGCTGACAGCAAGCGTACCACACCACTTCACACCATAAATATCCACAGGACGAAACAACAACAACAGTTACACTTCTCAATTCTCCAGAGATCTCCAGCAACAGCGTTGGAAAACAACACGATTTGGGAGGGAAAATAAATAACTCCCAGGATACAATATGAAAATGTGGAGAGAAGGAAATTGCTGTTGAGAGAGCGAAATAAATACGGTGATGATGATGATGATATTTGGCGAGGAATACAAGGGATATTGCTAATGAAATCATTAACAATGCCTTAAAAATGTAAACAAACTACCAAAAATTATTAGAATCTCCGGGTGCAATAAAACACAACTAACCCCCACTTTTTATATTGATGTCCTTCGTCGCATATCCTTGTCGAAAGGACACCTTTGTTGTTTTTTCTTTTTATTCTCAGGAACACAAACACTCAATAACACTTGAGGATGAGATGCAGCATTTGCAGATGACGATGATGATGAGACAACGCTCAAGTGGCAAAACATTTGCAAGTAATGCAAAAAAACACAGTTAAACTGGCACGTGACCAAGCCACGAACCCCTGATCGAACAGAGACTGAAGACCCGAGTCATACGAGACCCCAATGTTTGGAACGGCGGCGTATCAGTGCGTGTGCAAGGCGTAAGGACCTTTACGCATTATGAATTTTCATGATACGTTTAATTTTTCACCCTTTTGCCTAAGAGGGATGTGATGAGTAAGAACAGGAATCCCGCTGGGGATGGCGGTAACATAACAAATCAAAATTTTAAATGGATTTCAAGTGTTGCTTTTACTTGTTATTGTTGCTGTTTCTATTGCTATAATAACAACAACTTAAGGGAACTTCTATTGGGTCGAAGGTATCACTGATTCATTCATTATTCATTCATAAGAAAACTGCAATTGTTTCTACTGGAGATGATAATATAAATATTTAGATTCTATTTGATACCATTACACGAGTTCATCTGGTTCATCATGCCAAATGCAAAATTGGGTACAGTTAGCGTGGAAACTTAGAGACTGGTACATACAAATGGAACTCATGAAAATTTGAACTAAATTAAAGAAAAATTGAACTTCGTATATATGACGTGAATACATTTTTCATTTAAAACAAATTAAAAGTTTTTTTATATTACATGAGATTTCGAACTCGAAACTTCATAAGGCTTCCCTTCCCGGAAGTTCATAGATTAACTGCATGTTGTCATAAAACGAACGAAGGAATGGGACAAAATGAAAACCTAAATAATACGAATATTATGAGTCAAATGTGTTATTTATTTAGGATATTCATTCTTCATATGTCTCTTTAATGAACTTCTAAAAGAGTTTCCACGTTTGTCCCATGACACCCTATTTATTTAAGTGTTTGTTTTGGAGGATTCGTTCGTTCTTTGAAATTCATTTTATATAAACAGGCAGTAAAAGTATTGAAGACATTATCTTTCATGCCAAAGAAATCTTGAAATTCGAAAAGTTACCATTATGTACACGCAGACAAAATATGTCCTCTGTAACATATTATCTCAAACACATTCTTCAGGAACCAGATATATGTTTGGAATACACTCCAAATAGTCATATATTTGCAAGTCCTAAACTTAATTATATTTAAATGCGAACATTAGCATGTTTACCTGCACAGATGTATACTTGTACGTGGACCCATATGTTTGTTTCAGCCCAACCATCCATATACTTATGTCGAAACACTCGTGTGTCCTCCCAAACGAACGATCGACGATTGAATGCATGAAACTAAAACGCAACAGATCAGTCAATATAAGAAACACGCAATTCATTTACACACGCATCCAGGAATATTTAGAAATCGCGGACTAAGATAATAATACAAAAATACAACTTTATTTACGCTAACTTTAACTTTGGCTGAGAACAATCACTTTTTGTGTCTCTTTATTACACCGTGCACCAACTACAGCTGTAGTTGCATCACAATCAAAGATGTATTTATATCACAAATACGTATAGTAACACATATTAATCATTGTGTCTCAAAAATTTTATATTGAATAGCAAACACAATGTTCTTGGACACAAGTATACTATATTTGCGACAGGCTCCAACCACATGCTAAATTTGCATTCAAACAAGAAAAGAAGTCAGATTTTACAGCGCGTTGGTCATGTGACAAAAAAATATGCGAGTTTTTATTGAAACCACTATCTACATTGGTGTTAAGTCAATCGTGCTTTCGATTTATATCAGTTATTTGCATTATCTCCTCCACAGTATAGTTAGCAAGAATAGCGTTCTATACACGATGAAAAAAAATGCCCCAACATCATATTGCAGGCAAAATATGGGGGAATCCAGCTAAAAAAGTCACTTTTGGAAGTGAGACGGCTCTGATTTCGATGAAATTTGGTGGAAAAGGAGAGTATCATAAAAGACGTAGCCTTCACATATATTTTTTTCGGATTTTTCGAAGGATGGGTCTTATCTTATGTGCTAGGATTTTCTGAGAGATTAGAAAAATCAAAAATATTTGATACTAATAATTACACAATGGCCCACACTAGGTAGATTGTGTAGTAAAACCATAGATAGAATAGATAAATTTGATGGTGACGCGTCATAACGCCCATGGACATAACGCCCACCTAAACTGGACATAAAGCCCATGGGCGTTATGTCGCACCTAAAATTGACATAAAGCCCTTTGTGTCACACCGGTCATGGACTTTATGTCCATCTTAGGTGTGACATAACGTCCACGGACTTTACGGCCTTTTACAGAGTTTCGCCGCAAGGCCTGGCAGTAGTGAAACCAGCGGGCTTTATGTGACACCGGTCATGGTGTGGTATACAAAATATCTTGTGGAGGAAATAATAGTGAAAGTTGCAATATGGTATATGTACGTACAACTAAAAATAAACTTAAGACTAGAATTGCAGGACACAAATCAGTTAAAAAAAATACAGACACATCTCAACACAAAAAACAGCATTATCCTCACACTGTGCAAACTTAAATCATTTTCCAAACTTTCAAGATGCGTCAGTTTTGAATAGGGAAAATAATTATAAACGTCGTTTTATGTTAGAAATGTTACAGATAATAAGGACTCCAATAGCGAAGAGAATAAACTTTAAAGCAGATACGGATAATGTAGCACAGAATTATAGACATTTAATTAGTAAAATGTAGAACATTTCACCGAAAATTGTTTGATGTAGTATCGTTGAATTTGTCACTAGGTAACATTTTTAATATATCCGGATGTAACTTGTTGAATTTACCATTATGTGCATTTTATTTATCGACCAAATTATTTTTTTTAAATTAGAGAAACTATTTCTACACTAAAATTTTTCTGGCTGTAACTTAGAACATTTTTCATATGACAAGAAAATTTCTTCACTTGTTTAAGTTTTAAATTTTTTGTTATTGCTGTTTTTTCAAATGACATGAAAAAATTTTGTTTATCAATTGTTTATCATTTCTAATTAATAATATATCTCCCTGAAGATGCTATCCAAAGGGTAGCGAAATATCGAAAAATATAATTAATTAATAAACATGACCAAACGCTCGAACAATTTAATTTTAGAATAAAATATATTTCGGTTATTCAGTTTTTTTCTAATATGGCTGAGAAATATCAAAATTTTAAATTAAGCCGTTTTCGAGTTATTATCAAAAGAAAAATATGTACATATATGAAAAACGTGGTTTTTAGTCAATAAACGCCACAAAAAATTCCAAAAAACAGCAAAATTTGGGGTACATTTTATCTGATGATAGTGTCCCTTTTCACGAAATTTCTTCTAAATCAGAGACATGTCACTTCCAAAAGTGACGTTTTTTTAGCTGGATTCTCCCATACATACATATGTTTCCAAGCATTGATTTCATGAATTGAAGATCTGCTGCGTCTTTGCTGTCTGTCACATTTTTGTTTTCAGCAGTTTCCAACAAACAGAGCCACATTTGGGTGACAAAAGCCTATATTAAATCCAACTAATTATTGCGTCCCCGTCCTGCAATATTGAGTAGCCAACACAATGTATTTGCACACAAATACTTTCCCAATCTTTTAGTGAAATTTTACGTAGAATATTTTTCAATACACAGCAGCCCCCTAAAATTTAGTTTTAAGGGGCATTTTAGCGACAACTTGGAATAAGTACGAAATTAACCCTTAAATAGATTTTCAGTTTTGACCTACATATTTTTAACATTCAAGTTGGATTTTGAGCTTTGGTGTGATAAAAAACTTACAGTAGAATTTTATGAGGAATATTTTTGTAATATATTTTGACCTATTACACTCCTGTTTTATGGGCTTTTTACACTTTTCCACAAAACGAACCAAAAAGACCCATATATTGAGGCGGTAGAGGGTTAATGCATTGCACAAAAAATATTTCTCCTAAATTTCTCCATAAACTTGCTGAACACATCCTGTACCTAAAATGTAAGGATAAAATGGTTTCCTATGCTGGTTGGTTGGTTGGTTTTCATGGTTGCCAAAGATGCTATTTAGCATCAATTAGTGTCTTGCGACACCGTTTTGCATACCACATCACTCCAGAAGGTCCAAAGTAACGTGTCTATATCCAGCCTGTTAACCGGAGATACCTCATTAGATCCCCTAGATCTATCTCGTGTATCTCAGTGAGTTTAGGCAGGAAGGGACGGTCTATAGTCTTCAGGCGTCTATTCATCAGAGCCGGATAACTGCAGAGGAGATGCTCCACCGTTTCCTCCTCTTTTGCGTCATCGCAGGTACGGCAGTAGTCATAATATGGCAGCGTCAACCGTCTTGCGTGAGTACCGATTGGTCAGTGCCCGGTCACCACGCCAGTTAGCCTAGATATGTCTCCCCGATTATGGCTGATCAGGGAGTTAGTCCGGTGAATGTTATATTCTGGCCATGTGTTTCTGGATATGTGGCACGTTTCCGTCCTATCCCATCTGGTCTTCGCTCGTACAAGGTAATGCAGGAAAATACCTCTTTTGACCGACCCTATAGGCGTTGCGACTGACAGCATAAGGAGTTCGGTGGAAGAGGATCCTGCCCTAGCTAATCCGTTTCGTTTCGTTTGCCTTTTCGTTCCCTTGGAAACCCATGTGGCCAGGTAGCCAAGTAAGAACCAGATTGGCCAGCCGACCTTGCTCGACAATTTTTTCCCTACATTCACTAACGAGTTTAGACGCAGTGTTGTTAGATTTAAGTGACAGGAGAGCCGCTTGGCTATCTGCAAATATTACAATGCGCTCTGTTCTTCGCTGTAGTAAAGGGTGTCCCTAAATTTACGCAACATTTAAATTTGCTGCTATCGACGTAGAAAAGAGTTGGCAACCTTAAAAAAAACGGCTGACAGCTGACAGATCAGGGTTAATAAACATGGCAAATTACACGATAGAACAGCGTGTCTTCATTATTGAACAATATTTCAAAAGTAATAAAAGTTTTGCGGTCGCAATTACTGGTATTACTGGTGTTCGATATCGCGACATGATAACACAACTTTTTTTGCCGAAATTGAATGAAATTGATATGGCCAATATTTGGTTTCAACAACACGGTGCCACATGTCATACAGCTCGTGAAACTCTACAATTACTGCAAGAGACATTCCCAGGTCGCGTGATTTCTCGATTTGGTGACCAGAACTGGCCCCCAAGATCGTGTGATCTAACACCATTAGATTTTTTTATGGGGTTTTTTAAAATCACAGGTCTATGTTAACAAGCCCACAACCACTCGTGCTTTAAAGGAGGAGATTCATCGTTCCATCAACGAAATTCGACCAGATTAATGCAGAAAAGTCATGGAAAATTTCGACAAACGAATACGTATGTGTATGGAAAGCCGTGTAGGCCATTTGCCAGATGTTTTATTCCATAAATAACCCTATCCTATGTACTTTACGATTCAATAAAAATATTACCATAAGAAGAATAAAAACTTTGTTTTCTATTCAATTCAAATGTTGCGTGAATTTTGGGACATCCTTTATAAGTGTGGCGCAGGCTTCTTTGTTGGCCAGCATTTCCGT
This sequence comes from Phaonia tiefii, assembly GCA_963931995.1. Taxonomy (NCBI): domain Eukaryota; kingdom Metazoa; phylum Arthropoda; class Insecta; order Diptera; family Muscidae; genus Phaonia; species Phaonia tiefii. Next base: position 74,052,481 of record OZ008367.1, on the reverse strand, counting down.
TTGGAAAACGCTGCACTTGACTGGGAGTTTAAATGATAAATTGAGGCCTGCCTCTTCGGAGAAAATACCCGAGCCGATTCCACATTCCATTTTGGATCCGTCCGTAAATACATTGGTGTCAAAACCTGTAAGTGGTTCCCTTTTATCCCACTCTATTCTCTTGGGAAACCTGACATCGAATAGGTTATCGAACGTCAGTGAGGGGGTCCAGTAATCGGTTTTTATATTGAGTTCTCTTGGGATTGTCTGTAGTATACTCGCATGTCAATATGTGTTGTTCTTCCAGAGTCCAAGAGCGTTTAGTCGGGTGGCACTCCAGGCCGCACTAGCTGTGATGTCAAGGTCGATTGGTATAATATAAAGCATTGCATTAAGGGCTTCAGCTGGACACGTCCTCATTGCCCCTGTTATGCCGATGCAAGCTGGTCTCTGTACTCTATACAATAATGTCATGGTGGACGTCTTCCCTGCGACAGGCCACCATACCATTGCTCCATAGGAGAGTATTGGTCTGATTATGCTAGTGTACATCCATAGCACCATTTTCAGTCGGAGACCCGAAATTGAAAACAATTTTTTTAATGATTCTGCAAGGCCTCTTAAAGGCCTTTCCAACAAGCCCAAAAACAAAACAAATCCGACCACTGGTTCAGAACTTAGCAATGTTACCCTAGTACCCTCCAACCGCCAATCCGAAAATTTTCAAACCGCTGCCATTTCGCCCCCTTACATTTTCGGGGATGGTCGTAGATGAACATATTTTCATGAAATGAGCCAAGGAATACGCTGGTGAAATTTGTCCAGTTGTGACTGAACCACCCTGTATATACAGGGTGGAGCGCGGTAATTTGCTTTTTTGCACTGCAGGCTGTAGCGGCACTGTTGGTCGAAGAAAGTGAAGAGTGTGCGTGGCTTATAGTGGCTGACGGGAGATTTGTATTCGTCTGCCTTTCAGTTGCCATCATGCATTGAAAACGTGAGGAGAGGTCATTTTGTGTTGAAGCGTATTTTTCAAATGCGCACTCGATCATTGCAGTGCAGCGTGCTTTTCGTTTACGATTCGCTGTTCCCCCACGCGGAAGTGTTCCTGGACGGCAATCAATTGTAAATTGGCTAACGTCATTGAAAACAGCAGGGAATGTGTCATGTGTACGCACTGTGTGGTGCGCCATATCACGAGTAGGCATGATTGGCCCTTAGAGTTCATAAAATCTACTATTACTATTTAAAACTATTTTATTATTTTACTATTTTAAACTATTTAAAAATATGTAATTTACAAATTCCCTTACATAACACGGTGTTACAAAAAATAGATTTTTTTCTGTCCTATGAACCAAATGCACATATTCGGAAAGAGGGGAAAAAATAAAAATACACGTGTATCGTCCGTCGATTTTCATGTACACGTCAGAATTTTTTTTTTTAAGTTTGAAGTATAAAGCTCGTAGTGGCCTGTGTGAAAGCCTTTGGACCGATTTTTAACCCTTTTTCAGTGATCCAATCGAGCTGATTTTTTGCAGACAGACTCGTGGAAATGACTGTATCACGTCAAATTTTTTAAAAACAATTTTTATCAATTCTCAGATTTTCCCCAATTTTTATTATTTTTGAAAAAAAAATATTTTTTTCACTTTTCTTAGCATAACTTGAAGGGACTCCAAATTTTTAAACTATTTAAGCGTTACGAAAAAAAAAATGTTTTTTGACCCATCCTACTCGATATAGTTGTAGTTAATCAATAGTAACCTTCTAACACTAAACAGTTTTTGACTTTTACAACACTTACAACTGGTCAGACAGATGACATAAGGAATTGAAAAATTGTTTTAAGTTCTGTTGTGCGAAAACGTATTTGTATATATTTCATCTGAAAAAAATGCAGTGTCCGACGCGAAATAACTTTTGTTACGTTTGTGGCTTACTCGCACCAAGTAAAAATTTAAAAAATATTACTAAAACAGTGGTGAATTCGTTTCAGAAAATATTTAAGACTGCTTATGTTCCTTACTTGTGGTATACTCCCGAAGTCGTGTGCGACTATTGCTATAGAAATTTGTGCAAGTTTAGTGATGGAAGGTCAACAATAAAGTACGCTGTACCAACAATTTGACTACCACGTACGGAGCACTGCAATGAATTGTGCTACTTTTGTGTAACTTTTGCTCAAACAAAAGGGTACCAATACATTCACCGCAACAAAATTCGCTACGCTAATGTAGAATCGGTAATTCCAGCAGTTGTATACTCACCAGAAGAGCATGTAGCGGCTTCAGTGGAGATTTTTGATAATGTTCCCGAAATAAGCGATGCAGAATCAACAGTTGTACCAACACTGCTATCAACTTTTCTTGCATCGAATGCGAGATGCGAGAGTCCACAAGTATCGGAATTTGTGGCAACACCCTGTGAAATTGGGACTACAATGCCGCATTTAATAACGCAAGCCGACTTCAATGACCTTGTACGAGACGGAAATTTGTCGAGGAGAACAGCAGAACTCTTTACATCACGCTTTATGCAGTGGAATATAGTGGCGGCTGATTTTAAAATAACAGCCGCTCGTGCCGCTCGAAGATCGGGAAAAAAACCTAGCTTATTGTTATGATATTGATTTGATGTTTGCAAAAATTGGTTACCCTCATATTTCAGAGGAGTGGCGACTTTTCATCGATGCATCGGTCAACAGCCTTAAAGTCGTGCTGCTTCATATCGGTAACATACATCCATCTGTCCCGATCGCATATGCCACAAACCTCAAGGAAACATACGAAGGCATGGAATTAATATTACAGCTGATAAAGTACAAAGAGCATAATTGGAAAATATGCTGCGATCTGAAAGTGGTCGGTTTACTCATGGGTGTTAAGCGTGGATTTCCAACCCACCAGTGCTTTTTGTGTACATGGGAAGGTCGAAGAAGAGATGAGCATTACACTGAATTTAAGTGGAAGCCGCGAACATGCTACAAAGTAGGCGTAGAAAGTATAGAGAATCTACCATTGGTGCAGCCGTCTCAAATCATTTTGCCTCCACTACACATTAAGCTCGGTCTCGTATCAAATTTTGTTAAAAAACTGGATCGTGATGGCGAGGCCATTGCAACTTTGCGCAAAATTTTTCCGAAATTGAGCGGCGCAAAGATTCATGCAGGTATTTTTTTTAAGAAGTCATTCAGTAACTTTATGTTTTTTAATGATTTTTTTGATTTAAGGTGTTTTCAATGGTCCGCAGATAAAAAAAATAATTGCAAGTTCTGAATTTTCATCAAAATTAAATGATATCGAACAACGTTTTCCGTTATTGAGCAGTTTCTTGGCAACAAACGAGCTGCCAATTATAGCAATATTGTAGCAGAAATGGTTTCGGCATATGGCGAAATGGGCATATTAATGTCGCTAAAGATCCATTTTCTTCACAATCATTTAGATTTTTTCCCTGATGATTTAGGAGCTTGTAGCGATGAGCATGGCGAAAGGTTCCATCAGGACATTGCGGCTATTGAAAAGCGCTTTAAAGGAAAAGACATTACGCATATGCTTGGCGAATACTGTTGGTCTATTTGTCGCGATACTGAAGCAAATGCTTACAACCGCCAAAAAAAAAGGCCTAAATTTCTTTAAAAACATTCAAATTTTTAATGTAACAATTCTTTATTTTTATAAAACAAAAGTAATAAAAAAAATTGCTTTTTTAACGAACTGAAACCTTAAAAAAAAACGATAACCATTTAAAAAAAAAAAAAAAATTTAGGAAAATCTGGGGATTGATAAAAATCTATTTTTTAAAAAATTTGACGTGATACAGATATTTCCATGAGTCTGCCTGCAAAAAATCAGCTCGATTGGATCACTGAAAAAGGGTTAAAAATCGGTCCAAAGGCTTTCACACAGGCCACTACGAGCTTTATACTTCAAACTTAAAAAAAAAAAATTCTGACGTGTACATGAAAATCGACGATAGACGTGTATTTTTATTTTTTATCCCCTTTCCGAAAAAGTAAATTTGGTTCATAGGACAGAATGTGTGTAACACGGTGTAATCGTTAACAGCTGTTTTCTCGAAAAGTTGCTTTCTGACCATAAGTACCTTTCCGTAGACCTGGACACATACATATATAGAATAATATTGTGATGACCGAGTTGAAAGTGAATTCGGTTGTACCAACAGAATACGTGAGCAATTCGGTTACAGCACCCAAATTAAGGCGAAATTCCCTCGTTGCAACGGATATAAGGCAAAATGCGACCGAATTGATACCACATTCAAAAGATGCAGCCTAATTTATGTGAAATTCGGTTACTGCGACTGAAGTGGTACCAAATTCGATCGCTCCAACCGTATTGAAACCAAATTGTGTTCTTGCACCTGCATTTATAGCACATTCCGTTGCTGCAACCGAATTTTAGTTGTTGCATCCGAATTAATTACATATTCGGTTGTTGCAATAAAAATTATAGAAAATATAGTTAAAGATTAAGATGCCACAACCGAATTAATAATGTAGCGAGATTGCGTCAACGAAATATTGAGTTGTGGCAGCTAAATTCAGTCGTGGCAACTTCAGTTCGGTTGCGGCCACCGCAATTTGGTGGCAAGAACCGAACTTACAGTTGCTACAACCTCTTTTAAAACAATTAGTTCTCACAATTATTTAGATGTAAATTGAATTAAGATTACGTGATTAGAATATGACCGAAGGGGGTACAATGTTTAGTGTGCGCGACTCTTATATATCAGTGCAAGGGTTCGATCCCTGCTCTGCGTAATGTCTTTTCATTTCATTCGACGACGGTGACCTCACTTAGTGACAGCGACACCATGGAGTAATTGGCCATGATGAAGCTTCTCAAACACCCATCGGAACCGTTGTAAAACTATAGGTTCCCATCAGTGACAGTAGAATTAAACCCAAAGCTCCCTGATTATGAGAAGCTCTCCCCTCTTCCTCCATGAGATGTAGTGGGAAAATATATATTCATGCAAGTATGTGGCCGTCGGTGGTGCAATGGTAATGTGCGCGGCTCTTGTGCATGAGAACGTGGATTCGATCCCTGTTCTGGCCACCTTAAATTTCTTTCGACGGTGGCTACCTCGCTTAGTGACGGCAACACTATCGAGTTTTTAGCCATGAAAAAGCTTCCCAAAATACCGTTCGGAACCGTTGTAAAACTATAGGTCCCCAGCAGTGAATGTACAACTACAAAGCTCATAGCTAACTGATTGTTCGAAGATCTCCCCTGTCCCTCCATGAGATGTAGTGGGAAAATATATATTTATGTATGTATGATTACAATGACAACATGGATATGAATGTAATGAGAAGGACAACATTGATTTTAATCACATACTCAATTACAATTTGTAACGGCCACTTCAGTTTATGTTTAGATTAATTGTTGTTTATAAATCCTTTCGTACTCTACCTACTTTGGTAACTAAAAAGTTTTATAGTTTCATTTACGACCGACCATAAAATTATGAAGCCGTAAATATCATGGCAAAAACACCTACCCAGACTATTCCAAGCGGCATTTACAGACAAATTGTAGAAAGAATTTATTAATGACACACAGTCATACTGTGAAGTGTGACGAAAGGATACTCAAAAGTCGATAGCAACAGCAACAGCTAAAAATTCTCACCATCCTGAAAATAATGAATCACCTCTAATACTGGCTTTCCCCCTACCCATCATCCTGAACAACGTCGGTGAGCATTGACACAACAAATTAATATTAATTTTTGACACACTCCAATATGACACTTGGGTTTGGTTGGGTTTTCCCAAACACCAGAAATATCTGAAGAGCGGCCAAATGCACTATGACATCTAAAAGTAGACAACAACTCCAATATCACATCCGTATGTACGGGAAAACACGGATGCGGCCTATACGCCACACCGAAATGTGTAATGAGACGAAAGTCCTTTTTGTCACTTTTTAGGTTTTTGAATAATTAATAAAGATTTTTTTTGTACCATTTTTGTTGTGGGTCTTGGTTTCCAACTGTACCAAAAGGTGGCAGTCGAGGTGGTGGTGGTGGTGATTTTCTGCATGATTCTCAATACGAGTTTGTTATTGTTTCAAAAAAATATTTATTCAAGTGTTAAAATATAATTTTCTTTCACAAAATTGAAATGATTTTCTCAGCCTCTAAGTATGTACGATGATGGCTCGTAAAGTCTTGCACCCTATTCAAGTGAAAAATTACACACCACCTAAGGAATTAGTAGCAGTTTTTGTAGAAGGTTTTTTTCTTCTCAGGACTTTAAGTGGAATTCCTTTCCCAGCGTACTTGTTACTCGTCACAAGTATTTTCCAAAGTAATCAATCCTTGTAATTGGAAAGTTTTACACTGTTTTTTCTTCTGTATCTTCAAACGCCGTTTCTCGCTTGCAGATGAAAAGCAAAAGAAAAAATTTAAATTCACATGAAAAACGTAGCGAAAAATGGAAAATATTAAGAAAAAGCGAAATAAATGTATAAAAGTTATTTTCTCCAAAACAGTAAAAACAAAAAAAGGAACTAGCTGGGAAGAAGTACGACTTAATAGTGTAGTTGAACCGAATGAAGAATAAGCTACAGGCCTGACAATAGATGATGTACAAAATTGTAACATAAGAAATCCTGTAATTTTTATTCTTATAAATCGTGTTTGAATAAAACCGCAGATTTTGTTTTAGAAAGAGAACACACCAAAAATGTGTCGAGATGATTTTCTTTTATTCCATCATGCTTTTTGGTCTATGAGATTTACGTACGAAACAAAATATACGTTAGATGCACAACTCACCCTCTCTGGCAACACAGAATGCCAGTATCAAAATGTGCCAACACTTTTCTGACTCGTTCCTCTCAAACAAAATCTCAGATAACTGAAGTTCGTTTCGGGACTGTAGTTGGGAGAAATAAACTTCTATTAAGCCATACATGTCATTTCGTTTGGGAAAACCGAAAAACGTTTGCTGCAAACGAGTTATGAAATATATAAGCTGAAGAAAACGTTTGTGAGGAACAAATCGGTTCCGCCAACTGTTGTTTCGGTTAAAGCAACCGAGTTCTACACCATTTCCAATTGCAATTTGAAAAAAATCAATTGAAATTTAAAAATTCTATTTGAAATTTGAAATAAATACATCAATTGAAATTTGAAAATTCTATTTGAAATTTGAAATACATCTATTGAAATTTGAGAAACATCAATTGAAATTTAAAATACATCAATTGAAATTTGAAACCATCAATTGAAATTTAAGACATCGGTTGAAATTTAAAAAACATCAATTGAAATTTGGAATACATCAATAGAAATTTGAATAACATCAATTCAAATTTAAAATACATCCATTGGAATTTGAAACACATCAATTTAAATTTAAAAGACATCAATTGAAATTTAATACACATCAATTGAAATTTAAAAATCTAATACATAAAATCGGTTAATAACCTTTAAATTTCAAGTGACGAATTTTAGATTTCCATTGATGTCTTTCAAATTTCAATTAATGTCTTTCAAATTTCAATTGATGTGTTTTAAATTTCAGTTGATGCCTTTCAAATTTCAATTGATGTTTTTTACATTTCAATTGATGTCTTTAAAATTTTAAATACAATTTTTAAATTTCAATTGATGTATTTCAAATATAATTTTCAAATTTCAGTTGATATTTTTCAAAATTAAATTGATATTTTTCAAAATTCTATTGGAAATGTTGTAGTTAGTCCAAAACAAAAAAAACGATTGCGGGAATTCAAAAACGTTTGCAGTAAACGAGTTATGAGAAATGAGAGCTGAAAAAACCTTCACGATAAACGAAAAACGGTGCCACCAACTGTTCCTTCGGTTACAGCAACCGAGTTGCAGTTGCTCCAAACTAAAAAATCGTTTGCGAGAACTGAAAAACGTTTGCACTAAACGAGTTATGAGAAATGAGAGCTGAAAAAACCTTTACGATACACGAAAAACGGTTCCGCCAACTGTTCCAATCGGAAGTTGGAATTTTTTTTCTATTTTTTTACAGTCTACTTACACGCCTGTCTCGCCTTGCATTCAAACAATGTGTGAGAGGGTGTGTGAGAGTGTATGCCAAACGGGTGGATAAATTGGAAGACATAAATTGAAATATGAAACACGTCAATTGCAATTTAAAAGACATACATTGAAATTTAAAACACATTAATTCAAATTTAAAATACACCAATTGAAATTTATAAATCGAATACATAAAACCGGTTAATAAATGACGAATTTTAAATTTCAATTGATGTTTTTCAATTTTCAATTGATGTCATTCAAATTTCAATTGATGTCTTTCAAATTACAATTGATGTCTTTCAAACTTCAATTGAAGTCTTTCAAATTACAATTGATGTCTTTCAAATTTCAATTGATATCTTTCGAATTTCAATTGATGTTTTTTAAATTTCAATTGATGTATTTCAACTTCCAAATAGAATTTTTAAATTTCAATTGATGTTTTTCAAATTTCAAATATAATTTTCCAATTTCAATTGATATTTTTCAAAAGTAAATTGATATTTTGCAAATTGCATTTGGAAATGGTGTAGTTTGATTCACAAAGTTCATATATTAGACTTTGACGAAACCAATTGAAGATCGTTTCGATGGATAGATTTGGGTTTCAGATGCGGTGATGGTAGACGATGGTTAATTACTCTGGGTTCTCGGCCTTTCCACGAACGTCGGGATTCGGGGCCGGTGAATGAGAAAATAAGAACTCGGCATTCGATTAGTCGGTGACTGTCGTCGCTTATCGGGTACGGGCACAGCGGTCAGCGTTATTTAATCAGTGATTACCGGTATACAGGTTACTGGTTTCGGGCGGATGAATGAGAACTCGGCATTCCGTTATCCGGTGAGGATCGTCGCTGATCGGTATCGGGTACAGAGACAGCGATCGTCGAGTTGAGCGACGACAACTGGGTTTGAGTTACCGGGTTCGTTAATGTCAGACAATTGTACTGCATTCGATTGGTTCCGCTGTAATAGCTGAGGTAATGAAGTGGGGTTAGTAGAGTAAAAATAGTGGAAACGAAGGGGCCGTAACCGGAAGAGGCAAAGTCTACGTAATAACCAAGGGGCAAAGCCGTGGTAATAACCAAGGTGCTGTACCCACGAGGCGTACAATGGTAACAAAAATACAGCGCCCACGAGGAGCAAAGTTTTCGTATAGTTATGAAAGTATTTATTAGGGTCGGGTATGTTGTGCTCAACTTGGCAACTAACTTCCTCCTGGAGTGATAGCCGACAATTACTTCAATTCAATTCAAATCAATGCAATTAATTTTTATTTTTTCGACCTTATTCTTACGACAACAATCATACGGATCAAATATAACCTTATTAACTAATACAAATTATTCCTAACATTAAACAATATTTTAAGGACTATCAAATCTACTAAATATATACTTACAAAGTTTTTCAGCATAAGGTGCTAACATATAAATTACACATTTTCTTAAATCTAATCAACAGATACTTGAGCATTAACCCTAAAAACTGGCCAGTAAAACTTTAAACCAGAGTCGAATACTTATACAATAAGTACCTTAGTCTCAACGAGAATTATAAAGGTGACGTAAATAAAGTGATAATAACATCGGAAATCGTATTCTGCCGCGGGCCGGTAAGTCGTCGTCTGTCATTTAGTAAAGACGGCAAAGGTTATAAACCCGCTACCATTTGTACACAGGGTTGGTAAATATTGTGGCCGTCGGTGGTGCAATGGTAGTGTGCGCGGTTCTTGTACATGAAAATGTGGGTACGATCCCTGCTGAGACCACTTTCGTTCCCTCCTCAGACCACCTAAAATTTTTTCCGCCGACGGTCACCTCGCGTAGTGATGGCGACACTATCGAGTAATTAGTCATAAAGAAGCTTCTCAAAATACCGTTCGGAACCGTGGTAAAGCTGTAGGTCCCAATCAGTGCGTGTAAAACTAGAAAGCGCACAGTTCACTGGTTGTGAGAAGCTCTCCTCAATCCCTTTATGGGATGTAAAGGGAAACCATTTTTTTTAAGATAGTCGCGGGTGTCTTACAGACTGGTCCATTATATGATTGTAATCATCGTTATAAATTGTATTCAATGTACAGACGAAAAGCTGTCGTCTCGTTGCAGTTGTTATTCCATTTGAAAATAAGGAAATAAATTGAGAGTCTATTCTGCGATCTCCTCAACATCTTAATATACATAATAATGATAAAATGACGGAAAATTAAATAGCAAAATAATTAAAACAGCAAAACAAAAATCGAAGGATGTTCGACCAACAATCATAATATCTATTGGCCGATCATTGCCACCCAGACCTACAGTATTCTTTAACTCAATCTTAATGCAAGGTCAACCATTAAACTGTACTTACCTCCTATTTCATAAGTAGCAAGCAGCACTCTTCCCAACAGCATCTGCAAAAAATTTTTGAAAAAAATTATTACTTCTTTAGAAATTAATGGTAACAGAGGAAAAAAAATCATCAGAAATCATCCATAAAAGAAACTGGCAGGAAAAATGTTTCATATTACTAATCACAGTAAAGCAATTACGTGGAAAATGATATTTTCTTTCTGGGCAGTGCACAAAAAGTGTGGAAAACAAGCGCGCTCTTAAGAAGCAACGGACGTAAAAGGTGGACGCGATAAATGCCTGAAAACCAATCGTAATTCGAGAAATACTTTTCCTTTTTGTTTCACGTCTAATTTAAATGAAACGAAACGAAAAGTTTTCATTTCTGCCTTTCTCGCGAACGAAATAAATTGCCAACAATTTGTAAGTTTTAAGTTTTCGTTCGTTACTGTTGTAGACAAAGATACCGAATAAGAAGAGAAATGGTCAAAACAAAGAAGAAAATGTTGTATGGGGAAAAATGTAATGATGAGGAAAAATTTTCAATTTTACAAACAGCGATTAATCAGGGAAATGCAGCGAAATGGTAAGAGAGGAGTAATAGGACTAAGAAGTATTTAAAGGAAAACGTTTTTACGAAATTTTTTTCAAATAGATAGATACATGTTGCAGATTTAAAAACATTTTAAAACGATAATGACTGATGAAAAAATTCTTGGGATTACTTGCACTTCTTGCCCTATTGGCGTATGAATTTAATGAATTTGACTTCCCCTAGGTAAAACTAAAAACAAAATGGTTTCCATCTACATTCCATGAAAATGCTGAAAAGATTTCTTTAAACCAGTTCGGAAATTACAGTCAGTTGAACCCACTTACACATACCCTCAACCTAAGTCATCCATTCACGCTGCAAAAAAAGGGCCTCTGTATTATTATATAGGAACCATGCATATGTTTGGAACATACATATACTTACGTGCAAGCACTGTTTTCATGAATTGAAGATCTGCTGATTTTGTGTTCCTTTGTTGTTTATCATATTTTTGTTTTCAGTAGTTTTCAACAAACAACGCCATATTTGTGTCTCAAAAACATATTAACATAAAAAACATATTAAACATTGTGTCAAACAGAATGAGTTTGGACGCAAGTATACTATATTTGCTACCAGCTACAAATACGATATATTTGCACCACACAGTTCCATAAGCAATGTTTTTTTTGCAGACGAAAAAATTTCAGTAATCCGAATAGGTCTGACAAATTCGAAATGGGCGTGCCAAGTTCACGACATTGCACAAAAAATTATCTAATTCCCAATCTATTTGAACTTGTTGTGATATTGGCAGAGTAAGGAGAGCCATTCATTTTCGATTCGCTCGGAAAATTTATATCGGCAAGAGAGCTTAATTTTTAATTCTTTGATGATTTATGTCTTTTAAACTCCCGAGTTTTATTTTTAGCTCGGGAGCCGAATTTTTATTTTCAAAGAGTTAAAAATATTGCTCGCTCCCGATTTAATTCAAAAAGAATGATTCGCGAGTCAAATTTTATAATATTTTTTAATTATTAAAAAAATAGGAAAAATTTACATATGGCTGAAAAAATAGGAAAGCGGACAAGAAATTGTGAAAATTTGATGATACAGGAAAATAGTTTGAAAGCATGTGAAGGTGTATAAAATAGGAAGATTGGGAAGGTGGTTAAAAATGCGACAAAACTCGTATCGAATGATTATGAACGCAGGTTTAAAATGCACTAAAAAGTGGGCGAAAGGGTAAATGTTGAAGATGCGAGAAAAATGGATTGGAAAGATTGGTGGATGAGGGTAAAACTTTAAAATACGAGAAAAATCTTTCGGTAAGGATAGGAATGTGCAAAAATTGTTAAAGTGTAGAAGAAGGGTAAAAAGGGAGCAAAATGAGTAAAACTCCAAAATGCGAGAAGAATCGTCAGGACTGTTCAAAAATATTGAATGGCGGTAACTAGGGTTAAATGGGGCGCGAAAAAGGTAAAACTTTAAAATGCGAGAAAAATCGTTTGAATATGTTAGGAATGTGACCAAAATTGTGAATGTGGTTAAAAAAGAGAAAAAAGGGGGCGAAAAGGGTAAAACTGGATAATGCGAGCAAATCGTTTGAAAAGGTTTATAAATGAGGCAAAAATTGGGTATTTGGATAAACATGGGGTAAAACTAGAAAATGCGACCAAATCGTTTGGAAAATTGTGAATGAAAAAAGTGTATGATGAGGTAAAATTACAAAATCCCCGAAAATAGATTTGTTACTCACGTACACTATATTTAGCATATCTCAACTCATTTGAAAGGATTTTTCTCACATTTTGAAGTTGTACCCTTTCAAGGCCCTTCTACAACTTTTTGCCCACACACATTATTTTTAGTAAATTTCTAATCATTTCTACATGTACATATTTGTCGTTATTGCAAGTTGTACCATTTTTACCAATTTATCCCCTTTTTACCCCACAGACACTAATTTTTAAACATTCCAAACGATTTTTATTGCATTTTGAAGTCTAACCCTTTTTTGGCCAATTTTTACCCCTTTTTAACCACGTACACTATAATTAATATATCTCCAGTCATTGTCCAAAACAAATTTTGGTCTTTATTTAAACTTATTTAAACGTATAATCCAATTACATTGTGAGACAAAATTAGATTTTTTCAAAATCATGGGGTTCTGTCAACGGATTATGGTAGAAAGTTTGTAACGGGACATAATAACAAACACTCACCGCCATTCCCTCCCGCATACGTCCCTGGTCTATCCGTCACCTAAGTATACACAACATCCATCATTCGCACCAACCCCCGAGCACAATCACACTCACTGACAACACACAAGCTCTGTCGACGTTGTGTACATATTAGCAGCGAAACAGTTTTAATGTCAACACGAGAATGAGTGGTTGGATGCAATTCTCATTTGCGTCACTACAACAATGGTACTTAGTGTTAAGGTTGACTAGACTCAAGTCGTCGCCTCCAAGCATTTTGCCTGGGGCTCTTGTTCTGCAAAGGACAGGAGCAAATTTTGGGATCCGTTCTTTAGTAAAGACGGTGAAAATACATTTGCTAAACAGGAGTTTCGGCTCACTGTTCCTACACCGGGGCTTCGGTTCACTGTTCCTACACAGGAGTTTCGGCTCATTGTTCCTACACAGGAGTTTCGGCTCACTGTTCCTACATAGGGGTTTCGGCTCACTGTTCCTACACAGGAGTTTAGGCTCACTGTTCCTACACAGGGGCTTCGGCTCACTGTTCCTACACAGGAGCTTCGGCTCACTGTTCCTACACAGGAGTTTCTGCTCACTGTTCCTACACAGAAGTTTCGGCTCACTGTTCCTACGCAGGAGTTTCGGCTCACTGTTCCTACACAGGAGTTTCGGCTCACTGTTCCTACGCAGGAGTTTCGGCTCACTGTTCCTACACAGGGGTTTCGGCTCACTGTTCCTACACAGGAGCTTCGGCTCACTGTTCCTATATAACTCACCCGCCGATAACCGATACCGAACCGTTCTAACCGGACATGTAAAGCACATACCGAGCCAGCATTCCGCATATCCGATACCGATCTACGCAGCGAATTCGAAAAGTCGTAGGTGCAACGTACTAAGTGCCCGATCATCCCGAATCAACCAGCCTGCCCCAGAAGAGTGCTAAGCCAAGATAGGCGCCCCCCAGAAAAGTTTTAAGCCAAGATAAGTGCCCCCGGAAGACTGTTGTCAATCAAGACGAGTGATTTCAAGCTAAGAGGAGTATTCCCACCGAGTGAAGCAGTTGATGTTATTCCTGTAAATAAAATTACTTTGTAAATTAAATATCAAGAAAGAATCTGAATTCGAACCCCCCCCAAAAGGGTAAACTATTCTGTTCTTATTTCGAAAGGTTTGGTGGATCCTAACGAAAGACTCTGGACATGGCTGAGCTTACCTCAGCCTTAGACAAAACCATGTTACAAGGTCTAAAAAAAATATACGTTTTGCCAGATCTGATCAGAATTTTTTTTTAGGGCGGGTCAAAGTTTCCGCCCTTCGGGACTTTCCTGCAACATATCTGCCTGGAAAATTGTGTGTTCCTTACCTCTGTGGTGCAAAATATGTTCAAAAGTTTCATAGAAAAGATTCAGATAAACATTTTTGTGGAACAAATTAACCCTCTAACTGTCACGTATAGCCACAATATTTACACTTTTTTTGAAAACTCGCAAAAAAACTCAAAATGTTCTACAAAAATGATCGCCATAAAATTTCACTATATGTGTCCGAACACTCCAAAACACAAATATTAGCCCAAGTGCTAGATAAAAAGCAAAAACTAACTGCCTTCTAAGGGTTAATAATGAATTTTGTCATTTTGCTGTTTCCATTAAAAATAGTCCACATAATATAAGGCATTTTGTCATATTTCATTTCTTAGCTAGCACTTCCAGTCAATTGCACACAGAACATTTGTATGAGTGGTAAACAAATATGGCGTTGCGAAGTAATCCAAGTTGAACTACCCAGAAGTTTTCAACAGAATATTGTCTGTCCAGTAACCATACCTGGGGTAACTTAATTATATAACAGTTGTAATTTGTAGTTTAATTTGAATTATAACTATTTTCAGAGTATTTAGTTCATATCTGGCCGTTTTGGTTTTCCATTAATTTATATGTACAGATTTACGAATTTGAAAGTCCTACACGGCAACACCAATCAAAGCCACAAACCTCTACATACAAAATGCTTTAAAAACGGAATTGCCAACAGTCAAACAAATTCAAAATATCAAAACCAATCCAATACATATTTCGTTAGAGTTGGCATCCGAGTCCACAACCTGCATTTACATTGACTTTGCAAATGGAAATTCAAACTGTCTGAATTGACATTGCGAACAATGGTATTTCTTTAGCATTTGCATTACATAACATAATGCAAATTAAAATCCAATGAAAATTTAAAAATCCGAACACTGCCAGTACTAAATGTCATTAAGATCGATTGTGGTTTGAAGAAGATACCGTGTCAATCATCCGGAATTCAGCCAAACTTTTGTAAGAAATTTATATCAATGGGTGCGGCAAAATCATCCTTGCTTTAGTGGGTGACTGGCGCTTTACGATATGAATCCTTATAAATACTTAAAATCATTAAGATCGGAAGCGCTTTATACGATTTATTGTATGAACTACCCGAACGGCCAACCAACTTTTGTATTGGAGGTACCAGAATGGGTATATCAACAATTTACTCCAGGTAACTACAGATTATTAACCAATGCCGGAACTGCAGCTACTCACATATAGCAGAGAAAAACGTTTTAGAAGAAACATGATTTTGTTCAAAATCTGTCGACTTTTGTGGGTGGTACCAGAAGGATCTGCCATAATGCCCATTTTCAAACCCAAACTAAGTTTGTGCAAATAGAGGGTGGCGCGCTAATCCTGCTACAAAAACCAATCGTAACAACTTTTGTTCTGTGTGAGTAATCGGCATCATATTTTCTTTTTATTTTGCAGGTTACTATTTAGATTTATTAAAATTAGTGCTTGAGATACCCAAACCCCTCTGGATAGTGCAGCGGTACCATGCTTTGGAGTTCTGCATTTCTTCCCAAAGGGAATTTTGGCGGCACCTCCCCGAGTAAATGGACCATTATGAGGTGGGTAAACATGATTGCCGAATCTGGAGGCATCGCAAGAAAGGCCGTACCATCGAGATCCCTATGTTCGGGTTCAAAAAACAATCGCCGCAGTAGCATCGTCCATTCAGCCAAATCCAAGCGCTTGGACTTCAAACTTATCGTCGCACTTTGTAGTTCGCATTCGGTCAGTACAACGGATAATTAACGATGACTTAAACTAGTATCCATACAAAGTTCAACTTACAAGCAAGTTAAACCGTCTGGATTTGCCTATTCTTCGGGAATTTGGCAAAATGTTACTGAAAATGCCGAAGAAGACAACAAATTGATAAATTGCTGGTTGATGTCTGATGAGACCCATTTTGATATAAATGGCAACGTAAACAAGTACAATTGCTGAATATGGAGTGAATCTATCCAGAAATACTTTTGAGACGAAACTGCACCCTGAACGAGTCACTGTGTTGGGCGCAGTTTCATCAAGGTGCATTGTTGGCCAATACTTTTTTGAAGAAAACGGTGCAACTGTAACTATCATTGGGGAGAGTTATTTAAAGATGTTGAAGGAGGTTTTTTATATAGAACTTCGTCGAAGATGTATCCATTCAATAGCATTTGCTACCAGCAAAATGGAGCAACTCCACACATAGCTAGACAGGTCATGGCGGACCTCCAACGAAAATTCCCAAACAAATTAATATCCAGAAACTCCACTTTTCGCTGGCCACCAAGGTCAGCTGACCTGACTGGACTAGACTCCTTTTTATGGGGTTGTGTTAAGTAAGAGGTGTACAAAATGAAACCAATGATTTTGGCTGTATTGAAGCAGACCATAAAATAATAATTGAGGCGATGCCGACTTCAATCTTTCAGGCCGCAATTAAAAATTGTCTTATCAGGTGTCGCATATGCGTGAGTAAGCATAGCGGTCATTTATGGTCTATTATCTTCCACACAAATTAGTTATATAAAATAAAATTGAATTTTCTATACAGTAAAAAAAAATAAATGACAGACATTGATTAAACAAAAAAGTTATTAAAACTTCTTATTGTAGCACAATTCGTGCGCCACTGATGAAATTTCATTGTGATGGGGGAAGGCTTAAGCAGCTACCTTGCACGCCAGACAGACGGAAATGGCTCAAAAATAGTACAGACAAATTTATTGCACAGATTCCTTCGGTTTAATATGACTCCTTCTATGCGTTACATTTATTTTCTTATCAAATGGTATATTCACCCATCCCTATGGGTGAAGGTATTAAACGGATTTCAAAAGTTTTCCGTTTTGGGTTTCGCTATAGGGACCTACACTTGTAAACTGATTTAGACAAGTTATGCTTTCAAAATGCTGTTTCATGGCTTTCACATGAAAGTACCGCCGTGACTTATTATAGACGCAGAGAAGAAAAAACGTTTAGAAATCGTATTGACCAAAAATATTGTCCCAAAAATATTTTCCTTACTACTGAATCTCACGATGAGTTTATATATTTACCGAAAATACATAAACTTAAATGCAAGAGTCGTTTCTCTTTTTGCAATGAACTTCAATTTACCCCGAAATGAAGGCTACAGTTGAGGCCGTCGCTGGTGCAACGGTTACTGTGCGTGACTCTTGTACATGAATCAGTCACGATGTCAGTATCGAGTAACACTGCGTGTAATTTTTTAAGTCATGGAAATGTAACCATATACGGACACCACTACGTGATAAAATACAAAAAAAGACCCGTGTCTCCCAGTTTTGCCCAAAGTCATGGACTTTTTTTATGGGCTCCAAAGATTTGGGGCCTCGGTGTCATTTTAGCAATAAAAATTATCATTTTGTCAGGCTCATATCTTGCAATCGAGCATGTTTTGAAAGACTGAAGACAAATTATTTGCGAATTATTTCCATATTTATAATTTGTGTGTCTCCTTGCTAAAGTAATAGCACAACCTTTGAACATTTTAAAGTTATTGTTTGTTAAAATTCGCTGTCTCAGGATTCGAATACACGACTCCAGCATTTAGAGTCGGATGTGTTATCATCTCGGCTACCTATGATATGAATTTGCTAGGACGAATTACGTACATTGTGGATAGACGGGTTTACAGGGACAACAGCGTCGCTCTTGTATTACCTAGCTGGCCTGATCACAGACAAGTTTAGGGAAGTGATGTGCGCATGCAGACACAGCAGAGCCTCTCACAACCTTGCGCTTTCCAGTTTCTACACTCACTGATTTGGTTATTCAGTCTCACACAGGTTCCGCACGGTTACTTGGGAAGCATTTTCATGGCTATAGTGTCGCCATCACAACGCAATGGGATCGTCCACGAAAGAAATATAAGATGGTTTGAGCAGTGATCGAAACCTCGCTATCATGTTCAAGAGTCACTCATACCAACTACATCATTATGGAAGAGGTCATTTTAAAAATCTGATAATACAAACCAGAAAGTCATATTTAAAACGAAAAGAAGAGATAGGTACAAATATCATATACACTCTGAAAACAAACTGTATTTGTTGTTGTTTGAATGGAAATATAATGTGTTTGTAGCTTGTCACAAATATAGTATACTTGCGTCCAAACACATTGTGTTTGCTTTTCAAAATAACATGTTGGGGACACAATGATTAATACATTCTAATATACGTTTTTGTGACCCAACTGTGGCTTAGTTTGTTGGAAACTGCTGAAACCCAAAACGCGACAGCCAACATAGAAACAACGAACCAGCAGATCTTCAATTCAATACAACAATGATTGCCAACATGTGCATGGTTCCTGCAATATTTTGCCGGAGCCTGTTTTTAGAGTTTAAGTTTGTATGCAGCAAATTCAACGATGCAAGGATAACGATAAAGGATAAAATGAACAACACTTACCAAAAGAATCAGCGGCTAACTCCGATAAGTACACGCTGAAAAATATGGCCTTTTGTTGTTGTTTGGAAGCAAATATAAAGTGTGTTTGGAGCTTGTCGCAAATATAATATACTTGTGTCCAAACACATTGTGTTTGCTACTCAATATTACATGTTTGAGACACAATGATTAATATGTTACAATAAATGTGTTTGCGACCCACATATATTTATGTTTGTGATACAAATACAGCTGTGTTTATTGCACTATCTATGGTCTCTCGAGAGCAAGAGAATAAAAGAGGGACAACGAGAGAGTCCATTATTTTCCGTCAGTGAGTCATAAATATTCCTGAATGTACGTGTAAATTGCAAATGAAGTGTTTCTTATTTTGCCAGATGTATTGTGTTTTAGTTTCATGTATTCAGTCGTCAATGCTTCATCGGACAGAGGATATCAAAAGCGCTTGATCAGTGAAAAAATAATAAACGAAGGCTCGGACGGTTAATTGGTTTGTGATGTTACTCTGGTTTTTATGTATGTCTCTCGTATATATGTATGTACGCTGCCCAAGTGAGAAACGATTTCGAGGAAAGAAACTGGAAGGGCAACAACGTGAATTCCTTTGTCTCTCCGAATCTTTACTGAGCAAATCGGAACGCCGAACCATTTGTGAAATATAATCAGAAAAACACACGTAATTAATACACGTTTGGTTTGCATGAACTAGATTTGTGTATAAGTATATTGTTTGTATGCCAACACATAGGAGTAACTAACGAATAGTTGAAACCTTCTGAAAACAAATATGTGAGAGACAGCAAAGGAAGGCCAAGTAAAAGAGCAGCAGAAAAAAAACAAAAAATTCATTCAATGCAAGTAATATAAAAAGAGCCGTTTTAAATCTACTAATTTTTTGTATTAATTATTTATAAATGTGGATTTATATTGTTAAAATTAATTATAATAAATAACACATATATATATTGAAATCGAAGAATAATTCGTTTCTAAATATTATTATATTTGGGAGGAAATTCGCATATGTTTCCACGTAAGTATGTATATACAGGTTTTGGTGAAACACACGAATGCTTCCACGTAAATATACAGATATTTGAGATGAAGAACGCATTTGTTTTCACGTAAAAGCAAACATGGTAGTCAGTAAACATGATACTGTTTGCATTTAAATACAAGAAAGTGTGGGACTTGCAAACACATGAGTGTTTGAAGTGTGTTCCAAACATCGATATAGATATGGTTCCTGCAGAATATGTTTGGGAAAATATGTTAGAGAGGCCGTTATTTTTCAGCGTGTATCGGTTGAAATTGTTGGTGTTTTTCATAATTTGTCGTTCAAACATAGATATGACTTAGGCGACCTTGATGTGTAAATCCGGTCCTGATGCCACCGAAACAGATATCAGAGTCATCGCTGAATTAAATTTTGAAGTAAAACCGTCGAAATAATGGCCCTACGGCTTTAGTAGGTGTACTAATTAGATCTTGATAATCCGCATGCTCAGATCCTTGCGACAAAACAATCAGATGTTGAATATACCCAGGACAGATTTTTGTAACCAGCGGCGACTCAGTGAACAATGTTCGCCTCAATAGCATCGAACTTGGAGCAGAATTAATAATTCAAATTAAATATGGAATATGTCTAACACACTTTTCGACTATTTCTACAAAATGCTGGCTGAAATCATTTCTAGATTATAATAATACTAAAAGATTAGAATAAAGTGACTAAATGACAAATGTTGGATGTAAGTTAAAGTAATTACCTATTTAAACAAATTTTTTTCATACCAAAATATTTGATAATCTCCCAAACGACAATCTCTTCATAATCTCATCCCAGTTAATCCTTGAATTTTGAAACATTTGCAAATAATCGTTTCCGTCACACTTGTCGCTAATAAACAAAATGAAAGCAGCTAGAATATTAGCGAAATTGCAAACTAGCAGCCATAACAGATTTATGTTCACATTCATACTGACGTTTAAATACCCTACCAACCATTACAAATGTCATGTGCTATACGAATATGCACTCATATACAGTATGGATGTCATGGAAAAGTGCTAACTAAACAAATGAATTTCGGATAGAAGGAAAAAGTGCAACATAAAATAATAATAATAATAACAGTAATTGCCAATCATTAGAGTACATTAACAAAATTGAATTGAAAAGGAAAGGAGGACGCTAGGACGAACGCATATGATGGGTGGTGGGTTGTTTTTACCGCTCTCCACCAAAGTGCGTAAAGACAAAATACTTTATGATCCTTAATATGAGTTGTTGTCAATGTGGTGATGTGTTATATATACAGCTGAGAGCAAATTCATAGCAGTGGTACGTACAATGGTATTTACTTAATTGATCACAATTAACGATATTTATTATGGTTGAGTTTTTTTGAACAATTCGGATACCCTGAGTTTTCGAGTTATTAACTGAAAATTAAAAATCATGATCTATCACCAATTAGTTCAAATGTTTGTTATAAATAAAAGCTTACCTCGAAAGCATTGGCAACTCTGTCGAATACCATGGGGAAAAGCTAACACGGAGGACAAAAACCTGCTACTATAGTTGTTTGAATAATTGATTTTCAGTGTGAATTGGTACTTAGGATTCTTTGTTCGATAGAAATTCAAATATGTAAATTTCATGTAATATTTTGTATTTTTTATTTTATTATTCAACCTCAATACCATTCTATTAATAGACATATACGCTCTTATTCATAAAAAGTTACAAGAGGTTTGGGAGACAGTTTATCACACAAAAATGTGTCTCAAACCTCTCAGAACTTTTTATGAATGAGTCTTTAAACAGAAATTTTCCAAAATGCATCCCCATTATTCATGGAAAACCGCATAGCTATTTTAGATCTCAAGACCATTCAATATCTCTATTAATATCCTTATATGGATTGCTTGCGATATTTTTCGAACACTTGCATAGTGGGAAATTCTCAATTTCAACAATTATAATTACAACATTTAGCTGATGAAGTTTTAAATAGCATCATTCCAAACCACAGCTGATGAAGATCTGTGACTAGATCTGCAATAGCTATAATATTTGCCAGGATCATGAGGATGAATCATGAAGTCCGAATAAATAAAAATTATCCCTGATGTAATATTTTTTTAAAGATACGAGTATTGCTGATTATATTTCTGGCCTAATAATGAGGAATCAAATCTTTTATGATAGAAATTGGGTTTGTTGTTTTTCAAAATATTCTCCGTGAAGATCACTACGCTTTTGCATACGTTTGCACTAAAGTTGTTTATTGAGATCTTAGGCACATTTTAGTAGCGGACTGTTTCCTTGAATTTTGAATTGACCTTGAAGATGAAATTTTTCTGATTTTATATGTCCACAACTTTTGGTCTATCTGGCAAGAGCTACAACTTTCCCGCAGAGAGTAAATCAATATTCCGAACGGTTTGCCAGATATGAGCCTGTCAATATGATCACTTTTTTGTAAAAATTACATCGAGGCCCCAAATCTTTGGGGCCATAAATAAGGTGCATGACTTTGGGCAAAACTGGGTGACATGGGTCTTTTTTTTTGTCTTTTATCACGTAGTGGCATCCGTATATGGTTATATTTCCATGACTTAAAAAATTACACACAGTGAAATTACAAATTTTTCGAAATTTTTCACTTCTGCGGGTACCGAAACGCTAAGCTAATTAAGAATCATTCCTAGGAAGATCATATGTTCTACAAAGCTGTTTATCGAGGTTTTAGGTATATTTTTGTAGCGGATTGTTTCCTTTAATTTTGAACTGTTTGCTACCTACGGACCTGAACAAGGGAAAAAAGGTAAACAAATCTCGATTTTTTTAAAGTTTTTTGCGATTTTGACCTTGAAGATAAAGTTTTATTGATTTATATGTTTTGTTCTTTATGACAAGAGCTATAACTTTCCCTCAGAGAGTAAATCAATATTCCGAACGGTTTGCCAGATATGAGCCTGACAAAATGATAATTTTTTTTGCAAAAATTAAACCGAGGCCCCAACCCTTTGGGGGACCATAAAAAAAAGTGCATGACTTTGGGCAAAACTGGGAGACACGGGTCTTTTGTTTTTTGGACTGGTGTTGTGTCAATATATGGTTATATTTTATATAAATATAAAACAAATATAAAATAAATATAAAATATAACCATAAATATATATAAAATATAACCATATATTGACACGTAGTGGTGTCAATATATGGTTATATTTTATATTTTTTGACCAATAACGTCTGGCAAACACATGCTTGTGTAGCATTCAGAATTGACTGGTATTTGGCGATCTAACGGAACTGCTGTTTACATACTTGCACTTTAATCGAAACAGCATTGGTTAAGAAAAATTCATTGCTATACATTTTCTGGCGGGTCTTTCGGCAGAACGTGGTCTTTTCTGTTTTGGATTTTGCTTAACCACATTTCCTGTCAATTGTATATTTTGTTTGCTAAAATCTTCCAGTTTCCAGAATGATGCGAAGTTTTTTCAGTTGAAATTTCAATGATTCAGTTGAAATTTCAATTGATGTCTTTTAAATTTCAGTTGATGTTTTTTTAATTTTCAATTGATGTGTTTCAAATTTCAAATATAAATTTTACAATTTTCAAATTTCAATTGATATTTTTTAAAATTAAAATGATGTTTTTAAAATTTCAATTGCAAATCGTGTAGTCAATCCAGTGAATGTATTTTAAAAATAACCAACTATTTTTCTCTCTGCAAAATTTCTCTGGCCAAGTTAGCTATACCATTTCCAATTGAAATTTAAAAACTGTCTGATTAATTTTGAAAATATGAATTTAAACTTGAAAATTATATTTTTAATTTAAAACACATCAATTGAGATTTAAAACACGTCAATAGAAGTTTGAAACACATCAATTGAAATTTAAAAGACATAAATTTAAATGTATAACATCAATTGAAATTTAAAACGCACCAATTGAAAATTAAAGGACATCAATTGAAATTTCAAATTCGTCAGTTGATATTTGTAAATTATTAACCGACTTAATGTATTCGATTTTTCAATTTCAATTGATATCATTTAAATTTCAATTGATGTGTTTTAAATTTCAGTTAATGTTTTAAACTTAAATTCGTGTCTTTTATATTTACTTGATGTCTTTTAAATTTCAATTCATGTGTTTCAAACTTCTATTGACGTGTTTTAAATCTATTTATGTGTTTGAAATTTCAATTGAAGTCTTTTGAAACTCAATCGATGTATTTTCAATTTCAATTAATGGTTTATAAATTTCGCTTGATATCTTGTAAATATCAATTGATGTCTTTAATATTTCAATTGATGATTTTTAAATTTCAATTGATGTATTTCAAAATTCAAATACAATTTTTAAATTTGAACTTATCTTTAAATTTTATTTTTTTTTTTTTTTGTTTAAATTTGTTTCAATTAGAATTGGTGTAGGAATATGAAATTTGCATTCATTAGCCTGTAAAAATAACACAAATATGGTAATAGAATCAGATACAAGCATGATCAGCAACTATTTAAATTTTGCCAATTCAAAAAACTATACTATGATCAAATCGTAACTGATCACAAAGTTAAAACCAAATTAAAGCAATTTTCAAAAACTTGTGTTTAGCCAGAAACTGTGCCATTTTTTTGCTCACCCCTGATCAAGATGACATAAAGACATCCATAACTACATGTAAACACTAATATGACACATATTTAGCCATACTTTCCGCCTCCCCCTTTAAGCGGCAGCACAAGAAACATTAAAATCCACCACATGTTTGTACACTCCACTCCGCCGTGCCGCTCTGAAGCTACAAAAACAGATATTTTAGTGGATAATTTTTCACCACCTTTTTTTTTTGCAATACGATTCCATTCTATACGATTTGATTTGCACTAATGCATCATAATACCATCAACGGCCATGTAGGCAGCTCACAAAGAAGAGTACCAGAAAAAGGACCAAAGTCCTTGTTGGTACGCAGATATATCTGCTGCTGCTTTGTGGTGGCAGCAGAAGCCCATTTTCATTTTCGCATAAGATTTATAGGACATTTTTGCACAATGTCATTGTGTTATTGTTGCTGTTTTCATTACATTTCAAAAATATGGGTTATTTAAAGGATTTTAGGCGAGGAAAAAAATCAAATCACACAATCCCCCTTCCGTAACCAGTACCAGACTCATATGATACACCCTTTATTCCTCTTTCCCAGTTTCCAGACTTGAGGCATATGAATGTTAACACATTTAAAAAGGTTTTGTGTCATCCAATCCAATTGTGTGAAAGTCGCTGGCTTTAAACTTCATTGTTTTACTTCGAAAAAAAAAGAAGCAGAAAATGTGCACTTGTTCTGATTCCATGAGGTACATTTTGCACTGGCATTCAACGCTTCCTTGTCATATTTGCAAGCGTTTTACTCATATGTTTCAATTGAGCGGGATAACCCGGGGTGTGGTTCGCTTTGGTGGTGGGGTTAAATGGGATTTATGTGATTTAAGTTCCTTTTTGTTTTTCGCAATATTGCCATTTAAATTGATTAACTGTAACAAATTCGTGTCATGTAACATTTAAAGTGAATTGTATGAGACATCCCCGCTATATCCTTTTAGCTGCAACCCAAAGTCCTTTAAAGACTCATTCGAGGTATGTTCAAATTTTCAGTGGGTTTAGACTTTTGTCAACATTTTACAATTTAAAATATGAACTGTAACGAATGTTGTTATGGTAATGGATTCAATTAGTTTAAAAATGTTACCACAAAGAGGTAACTGTCGTATTACTAAATGAGTGTACAAATACGTTTCCTATTAAAGATATGACAGGGACAAGAAGTCAAGAAGATAGCCAAGCTTGTGCAGGAGTTATGGAGTGGTATCCCTAATATTTGATACTGCTGTGACACCTTTCTAAATTTCGATGCCATTCCCAACATTTGGGCGGCATGAAAAAATCGCCAAAAAAGATAAATATGAAAAAAAAGCCCAACTCAAAATCGTCCAAAATGTATCAAAAATTTCCCAAAAAGGAAATAGAAATTTAGCCCGAAAATTAACGAAAACAAGCCCAAGTTAAAAAAAGGGTGGGCCATGTAAAATTTGGAAGTTAATTTAATATCGGTGTAAATAAAATACCAATACACATTTTTTTTAAAAATTATTATCTTAATGGTAAAGCCCATCATTAACATTTATGAAGGGTTTTTGAACAGAGACGCTACAAAAGTAAATCGATAGGGACAGCAAACGACGCCATATTTTTTCCCGCTCTTTTGACATTTCTCTTCAATAAGGTTTGCTATTTCATCATGGAAAGATATACGAGCCAACAACGAGTCGAAATTATTTGAATTAATTGAAGTTTTTTAAATTTCAGTTGATGCATTTTAAATTTCTATTGATGGTGTTTAAAATTTAATTGATAGTTTTTAAATTTCAATTGATGGGTTTTAAATTTTAATTGATGTATTTCAAATTTCAAATAGAATTTTTAAATTTCAATTGATGTATTTCAAATTTCGAATAGAGTTTTTAAATTTCAATTGATGTATTTCAAATTTCGAATAGAGTTTTTAAATTTCAATTGATTTTTTTCAAATTTCAATTGAAAATGGTGTAGTAGTCATTTATTCGAAAATTTATATAAAGTTGTATTACATCTGCTAAAATCGTCTATAACTTCTAATGTATTAAAATAATGAAAACAATTTCAAAGACGCGAGAACTAATTCCCAAACTACATTCCATCTTACTGCAGTTTTCTATTTTTACACCGCCGGCCCACAAGTGACATCATTAGTATTTATTGACAAGTGAGAAGTTAAAATTAATTAACCATTTAAGAGAGGATGCAGTTAATTTTTCATTGATGACTACTCGCCACGGAATATTCCAAAGACACGTTGACGTAGAACAGTGCCGAAACATGTGTTGCATGTTGCACAAACACATTCGCTGATCGAGACTCGTAATGAACACTTGCATCCCAAATGTGGTAGGTGACATTTACAAACGATAATTACTTGTATTGACTTGACTTGTTGCAGGAGTGCGCAGCAGCATAATTATCATCCATGCCTCCGGATGGGATAGATAGATTCCAAACATGTGTACCCACTCACAATATTTTTTTTTGTTCTGTTTCTAAAATATGTAAGTGTTACATGTTTACACATTTGCCGATGATGTTTTTGTGAGACATTTTTTTTGTTTTTGTTCTGAAGTTGTTTAACAATTAATCACAAAATCATTTGTCAATAAGAAAAAATGTACAAAGCAAGGAAATACTAGGAAGTGCAATGAGTTTTTTGAAAATCTTTGGTGCCACGGAGATGAGGTACTAAGTACATATCGTTACCTTAATATAAAAATGATTCAACTTATGAAAAGCAAATTATACAGGAGAAGGAAAAGACATGTTAAAATTAAAAAAATCAATTATAACTTAAAGTACAATACAATAGTCGTGTTTCGGTTACAAGCAAGCGATTATCGCTTGCTAAGTTGCAAAGTATACATGTTTAATGACTTGGCAACCCTACACATACCCTTGGCAACCCTTGCCATAGGAAATTCAAACGGATAAGTAATGGAGTGTCCAAATAAAAATAAATTTTGCTACGTTTGTGGCTTATTTGCACCTCCAAAACATTTAAGATGTATTAATACAAGTGTTGTAATACGTTTTGAAGAGTATTTCGTTGTTTCGTATGTTCCAAACCTATGGTATATGCCAGATGTAATCTGCGATTATTGCTATCGGTGTTTAAATGGATATAAAAGTGGATCGGATGTACATAAAATGAAATATGTTCGGCCAACAATTTGGTTACGACGGACTGAGCACTCATCTCAACACTGTTATTTTTGTTTAACAAAGAGTTATGGGTTCCGTTATAACACACGTGAAAAAATTGTTTACCCTAACCTTCAATCAGTTATAAGGGCACAAATTAGATGCACACAATATGCAACAGCTCCTTCGGAAGAGAATATAGCTTGCCATGAAATTGAAGTTGAAGTCGATAAGAGAACCATCTCCTTCCGAATTTTTGCCGACAAGTGAATTTGGTTCAAGAGTACCACATTTTGTGACACAAGCGGACTTTAATGACTTGGTTCGCGATGCTAAAATGTCAAAAGAGTCGGCAGAAATAGAGGGTTCTCGATTAAAGCAATGGAATTTGGCAGATGACGACTTTAAAATAACATCTGCACGTAAGCGAGGTAATACAGAGCCATTGTGTGGACACTTTGTTTTCCATAAAGATTTTGGAAAGCAGTTTTGCTATTGCAATGATATTGATGCGTTGTCTGAAGAAATTGGTCATCCACATGTAGCACAGGAATGGAGATTGTTTATCGATTCTTCAGTGACTAGTCTGAAGGTGGTATTGCTACATATTGGAAATAAATATCCATCGGTACCAATAGCTCATGCCACTTGTATGGCTGAAACGTACGAAAATATGAAGATAATTTTGGATGCAATAAACTACAACAAACACTCGTGGATGATTTGTTGCGATCTTAAAGTTGTTTCTCTGCTATCCGGTGTAAAAAAAGGATTTTCGAGGCACCAATGCTTTTTGTGCGTTTGGGAGGGATCTTCACTATACCAATTTTGAATGGGAACCTCGTACAGATGCTCAGTTGGGTCAATTTAGTATAGACAATGTTCCATTGATTGAATCCAGCAGAGTAATTTTGCCCCCTCTCCCCATTAAGTTGGGTTTAATTCGAAATTTTATAAGAGCACTTGACAGAGACAGCGCAGCGTTTAACCATATTAAAACCATCTTTCCAAAATTGAGCGAAGCTAAGATCGGAGCGGGTAAGTGCTTAATGCCTATCTTTTCATTATTTAGTTTTTAATCGTTCCACTCTTTAAGGTGTTTTCAATGGTCCACAAACCAAACAACTGTTCAGCAGAGTAGACTTTCAAAACAAGCTTAGTCGAATAGAAAAAAGGGCATGGACCGCGTTCATTAACGTTACAAATAATTTTCTTGGAAACAAGAGGGCGGAAAATTATAAGGAAATTGTAGAAGAACTGATTGCTTCGTACCATGCGATGGGAGTCAATATGTCGCTCACAATACATTTTCTTCATAATCACTTGAACTTTTTCCCTCCAAACTTAGGCGACTACAGCGACGAGCATGGTGAAAGATTTCACCAAGATATCGCGGAAATTGAAAAGAGGTACAAAGGCAAAGACATATATGCTGGCTCAATACTGCTGGTCACTTTGCCGTGATACAAAAAGCGATATGTACAAACGTCAAAATAGGTGTATTAAATTTTCAAATTAATTTAAATTTTAAGTTTTACCTTTTAATTTTCAATTATAAATTGTTAATTTTTAATTTTTAATTCTTATGATTTAATTCTTAATTTTGTATTGTAAATTTTGATTTGTTACATCTTAATTTTTAATTCTTCATTGTCAATTTTTAATGTTCAATTGCTAATTTCTAGATTTAATTTTTATATTTGTAATAAACTTGAACATCAATTTGTTTATATGTAGGGTTGCCACGTCATTAAACATGTTACGTACATATATGCTGGCTGAATACTGCTGGTCATTTGACATTTGAAAAACATTAAAAAAAATTGTGACAATTTTAATTTTTGACAATTTTTTTGGCTGTATGGGAGCTTCGCTCCAAAAATTGAATTGCTCGTAAAAAACTTAAATGAGCTGATCTAGAAAAACTGGGAGATATGTATATTTTTTTTTGAGCTATATTTTCAGAATCTGGTCAGTTTGATCATGGGTGAAAAATCGTGTCGTACAGTGTTATGAGTTGGGTCTTTTTTATATTAAAGTAACGATAAGCGTGTTTTGGTTACACCGCTTGCTTATATATTCGCTTGTTTTATATGAAGCACTTAGCGACGACTTAGCGACGAGAATCATTTTCGCTAAGTTTAAACAAATTTTTTTTTTAATCTTTTACCATTTTCAACCATTATTCATATTTTTCAATAAAATTACTCATCGCTAAATTGCCGTTTTCTTTGCAACTTAGCAAGCGACAATCGCTTACTTGTAACCAAAACACGACTGATATGTCAATACTTATATAGGTTGTAACTTTAAATCACTATTGAGTTGAAATAATTACTGTATACACGCTGAAAAAAAAAACGGCATCTGTAACATATTCTGCAGGAACCATGTACATGTTTGGAGCACTCTTCAACCATTTATATGTTTGCAAGTTCCAAACTCACTTGTATTTAAACGCAAAGAGTAGCATGTTTGCTTTTATGTGGAAACATATGCGAAGTTCCTCCCAAATATAATAATATTTAGAAACGAAGGAGCAAATTTCTGTTAGCGGCAAAATTGGATTTTTTCTACTTTTTTTTTTTGCCTGATAGAACATTAAATGCAGAATTTAAAGAACATTAAATTTAAAACAAAAAGTTTGGGTAAGTGCATATTTTCCGAAATATAGGTCTCCAAAGCTTGAATGTATTATCGCGTATAACTCTGACATTTATTATCCGATACTGATGAAATCAATTTCATTAAAAAGGCCCTTTTATAATGTCTAAGTGTGTATAAATTAACAAGATTAAAGTTTATTCCTGTATTGCGCTGCTTAGAGGAGCGACTTCTTTATTTAATTAACAAGATTAAAGTTTATTCCTGTATTGCGCTGCTTAGAGGAGCGACTTCTTTATTTAATGATTCAAAATGAACTAACTTAAATTAATTACAAAATTCTTAATGATAACTACCTTACCAACTAATGATGACGTCGCAAAATGTGCACCGTCGCGTTGACTGCTGGCATAACGTAAATTACCTCTGGGGTCGTTGTTCTAATTGTGGCACGCTTAACAGCGTCAGCATTGTTTGATATTACTTATGGCACAACGTCTGCGATCGTTGCTCCAATTGTGGCACGCTTAACAGCGTCAGCATTATTGGTTATTAACCCACCAAACATTTTTGGTGTTAACACCTCCCCTTTTAATTATGAGCGTCCTCGATCGTGACATTTTAGAAATATGGTATTTGGGACAATCTTGGGGTCTGTTGCGATTCCATAAAATTTGTGGTGGCAACTTCAGGGAGTGAGAGGTGTACTGCTGGTATAGTGGTTACAATTTCTTTGCTTGTTTGATTTCTTCCTCTCACAAGCATCACTACGAATAGTATGATAATGGTGGATAATCCAAAATTAATTCCTGAAGTCCATCTGTTCTTGACATCTAGGAGGCCGATTTCTTCGGTATTCTTGAGGTGAAGTTCTTTTACTGATTGTAAGGTAAGCGTTTTCTCAATCGTTGATCCAGGTAATCTAGGCTGTAAAATAGGTGGTAAAGGTTGAACATCCATCATTTGGAAATAGTTATATGTTTTGTCTTTGACAACTATTGATGCATTATGGTACTGCAGAATGTAGGTTCCGGTCAGATCCCGTGGTTCTTCGTTAATATGAATAGTTTCGTTGATTTGATTTAGTAGGAGTATTCCAGGAACAATTTCTTCAACAGTGGGTATGTCGGCATTGTCTATTAATGTGCAATTTGAAGTGTGACTTCTCAGTAAATTTGTTAGGCAGGTATCATTATTTATATTTTCAACATTAATACTATTACAGATGGTTAATTTATTGTATGATTTACAGGGGTACTTTATGCCAAAAGTTGAGTTGTTACATAACAATACTTCGTTATACAGAATCTTATTAACGTATTTTCCAAATTTAGTAGGTTTAACTATTAATTTATTACATGAATTTACATCGGTAGTTGGTATGGTAACAATATAAATAAGATGACTATTGCTGGAGGCTATTTTAACTTCAGAGAACTCGAATGCTTCTTCTAAATTAATATAAGGGATGGCTTCCTTTTCAAAAATTTGTTTAACAATATTTATTTCGTTGTTTGTGAGAATGAATGAGTTTACTATTCCAGCTTTTGCCCAGTGGATGGCATATTGAATACTTAAAAGTTCTTCTTTTAATAATTTTATTTTGTATTTAAGAGTTGATACTTGTGATTCATTGACTATTTCATGAGAATTGAAATACTTTACAATTTGATTAGTTGTTTGAGCTAGAGCATTCATATTATCTATAGATAGTTTATTTACAATTACTTGTCTATCATTATTTCGCAAAACATTATTCATTTTTTGTTTAATTCTATTGAGATGGGCTTGGAGTTGATTGGTTTCATGGGATAGGAAGGGGTACAGAGGATGGGATGTGCTCACGTTGTGGTGTAGGGTCAGTTGTATTTTGTCTATTAGATTCTGTGATGAGCTCTCATCACTATGTTGCGTTGCTGTCATGGAGTTAATATGTGTTACCTCCTGTGGAATTCTTGACAGTGCGTCTGCAACAACATTAGTGTTTCCAGGTTTGTACATTAATTCATATTTGTAATCTTCCAAAAAGGCCTTCCACCTTTTCAGTTTGTAATTCGAGTTTTTATTATTTAACGCATACGTTAAAGGTAAATGGTCCGTGAAGATTTTCATCTTGGCTGCGCCATAAAGATAATTTCTAAGAGACTTGAGAGCCCATACTATTGCGAGCATCTCCTTTTCGTTCGTCGCATAGTGCTCTTCGGGCTTATGGAGAGTTCTTGATAGAAAAATTATTGGTCTATTATCCTGGGATAATACAGCGCCGAGGGCAAAGTTAGAGGCATCCGTAGTCAATTGGAATTCTTTTTCGAAGTCCGGGTAAGCTAATAAGACATCTTCGGATATCAGTGTATTCTTTAATTTCTTGAAGGCATTTAAAGCCTCTTCGTCAAGATCTACTTTTATTTTACTCGAAACATGTTTGGACATGCGTCCATTTTCCCCCCTTAAAAGTATTGTCAGGGGTTTTGCTATTTTAGCATAGTCCCTGATAAAACGTCTATAAAAGTTCGCGAGTCCGAGGAAGGATCTGAGATCTTTAAGTGTGTTGGGAATCGGAAAATTTTGAATCGCTTTTACTCTTTCCGGATTTGTCTTAATTCCCGAATCTGATATGATAAACCCTAAGAATTCTACTTCTTTTTTTAGGAACTCACATTTGTCCAACTGGACCTTCATATTTGCTCCTTGTAGGGTCTCAAAGACTATTTGCAGGTTTTTCAGATGTGTCTCTTCATCCTCTGCGAAAATGATGATATCGTCAATGTAGACGAAACAAATTTTCCCTATATGCTCACGTAAGATATCATCGAGAGCTCTTTGGAAGATTGAAGGGGCATTTTTCAGCCCGAAGGGAAGTCTTGTGAACTCATATTTTCCATTGTTCACAGAGAATGCAGTTTTTTTCATATCACTTTCCTTTAGCGGTATTTGGTGAAAACCACTCTTCAAGTCGATTACAGAAAACCATTTACTTTTGGATAGTTGTGGCAAGATATCATTTATATTCGGGATTGGGTACTTGTCAGGTATAGTAACATCGTTTAGTTTTCTGTAATCGATAACTAAACGATATTTCTTTTTCCCTGAGGCGTCAGCCTTTTTCGGTACGATCCATATCGGCGAGTTATATGGTGACCGAGATGGTCGTATTATATTGTTATCCAATAATTCTTTAATCTGACTTTCGACTTCATCTTTTAGGTGCAGTGGATATGGGTAATACCGTGAGTATACCGAATTTTCGTCCTTGGTTTGTATTTCACCCATGACCGACGTGGTGACAGTTAATTTCTCATTCGGGTCACTAAATAATTTTTCATACCTCTTCACAATTAAATCTAGGTTGACTTTTTGTTTTTGAGTCATATGGTTGTTCCTGATGTTTATCGTATTTACGGATTGGGAGTATTGTTGCTTTATTAGCACCTTTGTTCTATTATCTATTAACATATAATTTTCGGAAGTAAAGATAACCGCATTCAATTCCTTTAAGCTATCGTTTCCCAGGATAGCGTTAAAAGATTTCAACGTTGGTAACAGAAAAAATTTAGTGCCATTAGAATTTGTATGGAAAAGATCTATAAACGTATGGTGTGTAATTTTGGTTTTACCACCAACAGAATTCGCGTAAAACGTTTCATTATTTGGAATTGGGTTTTTGATAAGTTCGGGTTGGACATAATTTTTATTTGATCCCGTGTCAATTAAAAATTTTAGTGTTTGACCTGAGCTCGTCCTACACTCGATATATGGTAGGGACGAGCTTGTTAGCCTAAAAAATGAATATCAATGAATTCCTGTGTTTCATTCTGTTCATCCTCTTGATTGAAGGTGTTATATTCATTAACATATTCATCTAATGGTTGTAATTCTTGATCATTTTCATAATTGTACATTTCCGATGCATAGTTTTCTTCATTTGAATCGTTTTGAGGTGCATCTGTTTGGAGGTGAAAATTCCTTTGTATTTTCGCTGGTTGATGAACCTGTGCTGATTGATTGGTAGGTCTTTTTCCTACAAACTTGTTATCCTGCACCGGCCTATTCATATAATTGACCGCTTTCGATCGCATGGATTGATCTACATCCATTGGTTCTGGTTTGGCTTGCGGCTTCGGTGCCGTTGGACGTTGGGGAGCGAAACCATAGCCATTTTGATAATATTGCCGTTGAGGCATCTGGTTAAAGAATTGTTGTTGAGATATTGATGGCTGGTTTTGGTTAAAATACCCTTGAGGTATTTGATTGAAGGATTGTGGAATAAATCTTTGATTTGGATTAATATATTTCGGATTATAGTTCTTACGAGGTGGAGGTTGCTGTTGAGATTTCTCGGTTTTTGCATGGGAATTTGCATACTGTGCTCTATATTGTTGGTTCTCTAATTTGAGACACAAATGCAGAGCTTGAGGAAGGTCTGTGGGTTCCCTTATTCCCAGAAGACGGGGCAAATCACCTTTAAGTCCTCTGATAAATGTATCCAGCGCTTTGTCCCTATAGGTTTGTGTTAGAATATCTAACGATTCACGTCCCATCTCCATACTGGAGAGTTTATTTGTTATTAGAGACAGGTGGGAGTATACCACCTGGTAAAATTCTTGTATAGTACAATTGCCTTGTACAATAGATATCATTTGGTATTCCAGGGTTGACAAATCCCTTTTGTCTGCATAATGCAGTGTCAGACAGCGGGAAATGCATTCCCAGTTTAGAGGAGTATTGTAAGATTCTAGGGCGGCGTCAGCGCTGCCAATAATCTTATTTCTGATAACGTTGAGGATACCGAAATATTTCGGCGTTCCCTTATAGGATTCATATAGTTTTAAAATTCTTTCCACGCTCTTTTTCCAGGAGCTATACTCGGATTGGTTGCCAGAGAATTCCCTAAGACACCTAACCACGTCTGGAATTTTGTCCAGTTCGGTAAGATTTCCCCTATATCTTTCCTCTATGTCTTGGTCTATTCCCGAAATATCTGCGTTTGGATTTAGAATTTGCCTGACTACATTTCGGGATTGTTCTGCACACATTTGCCTTATCGCGTCGATATCAATCGCGTTCACGTTAGGTTGAATTTGGGGTATGGGAGGATTTTGGATGTTTAGGATAGGGGGTCTCACTAAATTGCTTGGGTTTGCCATTTTATATTTTTCTTTTCTTTTATATTTTGAATATTTTATTTTTAATCACTTATTTATTATGTTTAAACTACACAGGATTGGTTTTACAATTTTCTTACTGCCGCTAGAGGGTCCCGTAGGATTCGTAGTGGCTTCTAGTCACTTATCACTATACTCACACTAAAATAATTGCTAGCATACTGGGAGCCGGAAGGTCGACAGAATCCTTTTTCTTTGTTGGTACTCAGGGGTCAATTTTTCACAGCTGCTCTCAGTTGAAGGTCCTACGGTCTCTTCCTGCTGATTGTGTTGAATTTGTAGCCTGTTCGGGTACTTGATTTAGTTGCACTTGTAGCCTGTTCGGGTACTTGATTTAGTTGCACTTGTAGCCTGTTCGGGTACTTGATTTAGTTGCACTTGTAGCCTGTTCGGGTACTTGATTTAGTTGCACTTGTAGCCTGTTCGGGTACTTGATTTAGTTGCACTTGTAGCCTGTTCGGGTACTTGATTTAGTTGCACTTGTAGCCTGTTCGGGTACTTGATTTAGTTGGGCGCCAATTAACAAGATTAAAGTTTATTCCTGTATTGCGCTGCTTAGAGGAGCGACTTCTTTATTTAATGATTCAAAATGAACTAACTTAAATTAATTACAAAATTCTTAATGATAACTACCTTACCAACTAATGATGACGTCGCAAAATGTGCACCGTCGCGTTGACTGCTGGCATAACGTAAATTACCTCTGGGGTCGTTGTTCTAATTGTGGCACGCTTAACAGCGTCAGCATTGTTTGATATTACTTATGGCACAACGTCTGCGATCGTTGCTCCAATTGTGGCACGCTTAACAGCGTCAGCATTATTGGTTATTAACCCACCAAACATTTTTGGTGTTAACATATATAAAAATATTTGTTTTTATTAACACATTGAGGGCCAATGAAAAAAACCTTTTTTAATCTCACTTTTTTGATAAAAATATTTTTTTTTTTTCAAAAAAAGTATACTAGTATATTTATTTTTACTAGACTCCGATGTAGAGAGGTCTTCAACCTTTTTTAGCTATAATACGTAATAATCAAAGTCCGGAGATATTCAAGTTTTAAAAAAAGAAGAACCTATTGAATTAGTATTTCGAAAGAGGACGGTGAGGTGGAAGACGACAACCTCTTAGGTTGGGGAAATAATGGTTTTTGTTTTTTTTTTATATAAGTATATATTGAATATCTGGCAAACATTCAGGGCCAGGGGCAGGCAAAAAAATTTTTCTAAAAAAACCAAAATAAAAAAAAGAAGAAGTAATGAATGTGAGAAACTAGAAAACTAGCCCTCGCAGGGACCTATGTTGCTCGTACCGTGTGGTAGACCTTTTTGAAAATCGTTAAATTATATTCCACCTAGTCAGACTCAGGGAGGGGGTTCAAATTTCCTCTGTACCTTAAGTCGATGTGATTTTTAATTTTTCCAAAGAAAGAAAAGCGCCGTGGGCAAAAAATTATTTCTAAAAAGTCGCGCGATTTTTATTTTCTTTTGGTGTGTAAAAACAATAACACAGGACAACAGCAACAAAAGACAACAACAACAACAAAAAACAGGAACATCAAAAGACAAGCACAACAACAAGATGATTAAACCAAAAAAGTGAGAATAAAAAACATTTTTTAATGAACCCTCAATGAGATAATAAAAGAAAATGTATTTGTATACAAAGTTATAGAGTTTAACAAGGGCTTTGTAATGATATATATTTCAAGCAGATCCGATGATAATTACCTGAGATATGACCGATTATATACTCAAGCTTTAAAACCAAATATCTCAAGCAGTTGGACCTACCGGGGAAAAAACTTATTTTTCAACTCAGCGCAAAAGCCTTTCCAGTTGGTGAAATTTTGATGCAGATCTGATTTTGCAGCTAAAATGGTTTTATGCCACAAATAATTAATACAAAAAATTAAAAGATTTAAAACGGTAACTGTTACATTTACTTGCATTGCATTTTTGCACTGATCAAGCGCTTTTGATATCTTCTGTCCTATGAACCATTGACGACATGAAACTAAAACGCCATACATCAGCCAAAATAAGAAACACTGCTTTCATCTGCAATGTACACGCACATATAGAAAGATTTATGAGTCACTGACTGAGGGACTAATGAAAAAATACAGATACACACTTACAAGATAGACTCTCTCGTTGTTCCTCGTTTATTCTCTTGCTCTCGAGAGAGTATAAAGAGTGCAACAAACACAACTGTATTTGCGTCACAAACCCAAGAAATATTTGAGTCGCAAACACATATATTAGAACATATTAATGATAGTGTCTCAACCGTGTAATATTGAATAGCAAACACAATGTGTTTGGACACAAAT
Organism: Phaonia tiefii; assembly: GCA_963931995.1. Classification (NCBI taxonomy): domain Eukaryota; kingdom Metazoa; phylum Arthropoda; class Insecta; order Diptera; family Muscidae; genus Phaonia; species Phaonia tiefii. Next base: position 74,014,643 of record OZ008367.1, on the reverse strand, counting down.
ATAATATATTTGCGACAAGATCCAAATAAACTTTATATTTGCATCCGAACAACAAAAACGACAGATTTTTCAGCGTATACATTAAATATCTGTGGTTTCGGCACTAACTTCTGACGGGGTATCAAGCGATATTGTTAGCTAATGTCATACCACACTGATCCATTTCCAATGATGATACATCGCAATAATTTTTGACTCCTTGCCTACAATTAGTTTACAGAACTTAAAATTATGTTCTAGATCAAGACTTATTGATTTTTTGGCCGATAGAACTCGATTCTGAACCACTGTGTGACGCACATTGGGGCAGTTCCGTAGAGACCAGTGCGCAAAATGTCACCTTGACATGTTGGGTAAACAAGAAAAAATTGTAACTTTTCCCTAAGTCTACGGAATTTTGGATAAGAAAATTAAATTTTTGTTTTGTTTTTATGTTTTGCACTAAGTAAGTCAAGCAATCAAAGTTGACAACTTTATTGTGAAATTTGCAATTGGGAAAATGTAAAAAAGTAGCTCTAACTAATTTGTCCATATCTTTATTACTTATTGTGCGATTAAAAATATAAAATATCTCCGGGGAAGGTAAATATATTTACATTTCATTGGTTTATTTCAGAAATGAAAAAAACTATTCTTCTAACTAATTAAGCGGTTGGAAGAGCTAGTGATTTCTATATACCCTCACCATAGGATGGGGGTAGCTATATATCATTTAATACGTAAAAAAATGTAACACATAGAAGGAGCCATATTAGACCTTAGTATCTTTGGACGAAATTCATTTTAGGACTTTTTAAGACGTTTGAGCCATGTCCGTCTGTCTGGCTGGCTGGCTGGTCAACACGATAACTGCCGTAAATCTTTACAGATGACAATGAAGCTTTGTCATTGACTATTATTTGCCAATATTAAATTTGGGATTGGAAATGGGCGTTTTGACCACGCCCCTTCGGGTACCTCCCATACAAATCTACACATTTAGCATAAAATCATATTCCTTTCAAAACTTTCTTCTGGTAGATGTGATTAGCTTCAACTCTCACACCGGTTAATAATCTGTAAATACCTATTTAACTGGAGGAAATGGGCGAGATTGTCATGCCTATTCTGATACTTCCCACACAAAACAGGGTGTTCGCCCGGGTTGCCAATCCGATAAATCGCGTGAAACACTTCCGACCTTAATGAAATTAGGTATAAGAGTTCACGTTATCAAACGTCAGTCACCGAGTGAAACAAGTGTGATTTTGCCACGCCCATTATGGTACCTCCCATACAAAACTAGTTTGGCTGTCTGGTTGTTCGGCACGAGAAGTCCCGCAAAACCGAACCAATCTTTATGAAAGTTTGTACTAGTCAATATTCAGTCAAATAAATCTCTGCTATAGAAAATGAGCTGTTTTACCACACCCATTCTGGTACCTCTTATATAAAAGTTGGGCGGATGACCGGTTGATCGACACGATAACTCTCGTAAACTGCATGCGATCTTAATAAAACTCGGTACTACGCCATATTTTGCTAAAAGCTACTGTATAAGTAATAAGTGACTCTTGTGCCACGCTCAGTTTCGTACCTCCCCTTACAAAAGTTGAGCGTATTTGCGGTTTGCCGACTCGATATCTCCAATATATCATAACCGATCTTAATAAAAGTTGGTACTGATCAAAGTTTTGGCAACAACTTGCCATGCCCATTTTTGTACCTCGCATATAATATTGGGAGGGAAACTAACTAATTTGGGTATTCCATAATATTTAGCGCAATGTCGTCAATCTGCTATTGAATATGGTCAGTTATGAGTATGGGCGTTTTCTAACAGAACTCCCACGCAATGGATGACTTAGGGCGAGGGTATCATTAAGTCGGTTCACCCGACTGAAACTTATGTACTGGTTTTTTTTACTTTGTTTTAATTTTTGCATAATATCTTCTGTTCCGGCAAAAGTTTGGCAGATCTATAGATCTATTAATTGTGCATATTTAAAACATATTTACTTAATATAAATGTGAAACTTTTGACGCAATTTTTTTTTTTATTTAGAAAAATAGTTTTAGTGACTTTTCACGAAAGCCGATTGCTGACTTTTTATTGTATTAAGCTCAGAATCAATAACTGTTAGATTTTTTAATATTTGTTTAAGTTCTGAAGCACAAAATTATGAGTGTTTAAGAAAACAACTAGTTGAAGTATTTTTCGCCAGTGAAAAGAAGACTTTTGTCGCCACCATTTTGGAAAATTTCAAACATCAGCTAATAACCAAATGGGAACGATCAAATCGAATAAAAAAAATGTTTCTTGCCTCAGAGTTAAAGTGTCTCAGCGGATACATTTCTTCGAAAAAATTTTCCTCATCTTCTGGATGTGTTCGAACTCACGGGCGATGTGTTAACACTTTTTTGTTACACGGTAGCTGTTCGATTTCTACGAACACATTAGTGAATATTACATTAGAAAATAAAAAAAGGAGTAGATTTTGTGCTGAAGGCTCTTTTGCTACTGCACTTTCTTTTTTCTTACATTTGCTTTAACATTAGATGTAATATTGTTAAAATAAATAAAGCAATATTTAGTTCACTGAAATAATTGGGTTTGTTTTGTCACAAACAAAGCGACGATAAACAGTATTGAATAGTATGGAGAACTTATTGCACACTTTGCCCGCTGTCATGTTGAGAGTCTGAGTAAAATAGCATAAACGAGTTTTATTCTCTTTATAGAATATTTCAATACAAATGCAACTTTTCGACAATGTTATTACATAAAGGAATACAAAGAGTATAATGTTTCAAAAGGCGTAAATGTTTCACATCAAAATTATGAATGGACCAAGTTATGACAAAAAAGAGAGTAACACGTTTTGAATCATTCGCCAGATGTCGCCGGTGCTTTTGAGTCATACGATTCGTTCCTTGAGTTCTCTATACTATTCAATACTCTTTGGCGACGACGACCTACTAGTTTGTTCGCTGCCACTACATCAATACCATCTTACTTATTTTTAGGCAGAGACTATTTTTGTACAACATGTGATGTATGTGATGCTAACTCTGTATGTTGTTTGCATGTGTTCACTTTGATATGAGGTATTTGCCAGTGACATACTGTCGTAGTCCTCCTGAATGTTGCAATCGTCAGTGTACAGAAATGGCAACATCAGGTCAAAATGTTAGGTTTGCGAGTGATACTATAACTTTTTGTAACAATCTACACAGACATATTAGTGACCGTTGGAAAGGTAAACTCTATGACTCCTAAACTATAAAACTGTGGTAAACTGCTATAACTTCTGACCTGTAATGTCTTGAATACTTTTGGGAAAAATCCGAAAAAACACACAAAAAAATAATTTTGGAAAACTATTTCAAAAACCTGATTTGAAGTACATTTATAAGTACAGATTGATAGTATCGTACTAATTTTGTATATGTTATAGACCAATGCACGGACAATTGAATCCAACTAGAGAAATTGTGAAACAAACTTAGATATTTTTAATCCCAAACAAATCTCATTTGAAAATTCAACTTTTTTTTAACATATTAAGCTGCCCTGAGCTCATTTATGCGTAAGACCTAATTATTTTTCGGCGCGTATTTTAAAATATTTCAGACTACAATAAAAATGAAAAAAATATATAAAAACCCCCGAGCGAAATTTTTGCCAGACATCGAAATTAAAAAAAAAATATGAAACACATATATGGTTCCTCCCAGAAGAATCAATAAATTAATAAATTGTTTCCCATTACACCCCATGAAGGGACAGGAGAGAGCATCTCACAATCACTGAACTGTGCGCTTTCCAGTTTTCACTCAGTGATTGGAACCTACTGACCGATTCCGAAAGGTATTTTGAGAAGCCTTTTCACGGCTAAATATTCTATAGTGTCGCCATCACTAAGCGAGGTGACCGCCGTCGAAAGAAATTTTAAGGTGGTCAGAGCTGGGATCAAACCCGGGATCTCAAGTACAAGGGGCGCGCACACTACCCATTGCCCCACCGACGGCCACCCTCGCAGAAGGATGCATCTTTCTAAGTCAACATGCTAATGTTTGGATTTAAATATAAGTGAGTTTGGGACAATCGATCACAATTTGGACGACGACGTCCATTGCCCACCTTCTAACCAAGACGAGGTCAAAACAGCTATTGCTCGGGTTAAGAACGACAAAGCCGAAAGAGCCGATGGATTGCCGGCGGAGCTGTTTAAGGCTGGCGGCGATGAGCTTATAAGGTGCATGCATCAGCCCATTGTCAAAATTAGGTTAGATGAATGCATTTCAGCCGATTGGAGTTTCAGTGTTCTATACCCCATATTTGGAAAAGTTGACCCGAGTCTCTACGCCAACTACCGTGGAATAAGACTTTTATCCACAGCATATAAGGTTCTATCAAATATAATGTGCGAAAGACTAAAACCAATTATCGCTGGCCTGATTGGACACTACCAGTGTGGTATTAGGTCTGGAAAATCGACAACTGACCTGATTTGTACGCTACGCCAAATCCTGGAGAAGACCCACAAAAAACAAATCGACACCTATCATCTATTTGTCGATTATAAAGCGGCCTTCGATAGACCGACACGGGAGAATCTCTACGAAGCAATGTCTGAGCTTGGTACTCCTGCAAAACTCATACGCCTTTGTAGGATGACCTTGACGAACACCAAATCCGCCGTTGAAGTTGGTAAGGATCTTACCGAACGTGTCGAGACCAAGCGAGGCCTCAGGCAAGGCGACACCCTATCATGCCATGTCTTTAACATCTGAATGGAGATCATTATGAGAAACGCTGCAGTCAACATGAATAAAATCATCAGCAGCAAAAGTCACATGCTGCTCGCGTATGCTGATGATATAGATATCATTGGACGCACAGTTAGAGAAGTTACTGCGGTTTTTTCGAGAATTGAGAAGGAGTCGGCAACAGTGGGTCTGACGGTAAATGTGGACAAGACAAAATTAAAGGTTTCAACGAGCAGGGCTTCCACGTGATTAGACCAAAGCGTGAACGTTGATATCCGTTATAATTTCGAGGCAGTGGACGACTTCATATACCTGGGATCTGCCATAAACAAAAACAACAACGTCAGCCTTGAGATCAAGCGGAGAATTGTGCTAGCGAATTGATGTCATTTTGGGCTAAGCAAGCACTTTAGAGATAGAGCCCTCTCTCGAGTAACAATAGTCCAGCTGTTCCAAACTCTCATTCAACCTCCTGTCTTGCTTCATGGCACAGAATCCTGGGTCCTATCTCAAGCTGACGAAACATATGTAGGAGTCTTCGAGAGAAAAATACTCCGGAAGATATATGGCCCGATAGTTCACAACGGCGAGTATCGGCGACGCATGAACCATGAGCTGTATGAGTTATATCCCGACATTGACATATTTAAGCGGATCAAGATAACGTGATTGCGCTGGCTAGGCCATGTCAGTAGATTGGATGAAGACGAACCAGCACGAAGGGTTTTCGAAACGGAACTTGAAGGAAGATGAACAATATGAAGACCAAGACTCCGCTGGAGGGATCAAGTTGACGAATCCCTGCGTACACTTGGTATTACCAACTGGAGAGATAAAGCAAAAGATGGAACTGTTTGGCGAAATATGTTATCTTCGTGTTGTGAGGTCCCTGACCCCCCGGGGTTGTTCAAGACCGGATAATTAAGTAAGAGTTTAGGTTTGGTAAATATATGAATAACTGGAGGGTGTTTCAAACATACTATATATTAGGCCGGGGCGAAAAAAAAATTTATCTTCAGGATTTGGTTAGCAAAACAAAATCCTTCTATAGGTCAAGTAGAATACACACACAAAATTTCAGAAAAAACTATTAGCCCCTTACATCCCGCAATGCACCTGAATCAAAAACGTGATGCAATGTCACATTTTGGAAAATTTTAATATAATTGGGTTGCATTCTTGAAATTGTAAGGATGTTGAAATATAGCATGTGCATCAAAATTTGAGGAAAAACATGTCAAGTGTCCAATAAATGCAGTTTACTTTAAATATTGAAGTAGAAAACTTCCTTTTTGCTGTTTTTGCTCTTTAAAACTGCAGCAACACAATTTTGAGAATTTGAAATGAGTGGGGTTTATAGAAGAGGTAATTGCCGATATACGGCACTACGAATATCATTCATAAATGTCATTACGAATAAAATCCTAATTTTGGAAAACTTCCTATCAGTATTTTTTAAATTCAAAATTTTTCATGCCGCTCCCTTTAAATACGACGCAGAAATCAACTGAAGTCCTCAGACGCTCTCAGTCTCATTTCATTTAGACGCCAGAGGATTTTTCGTCGTCATCGGAAAAGTGTCTGGTTCTGTTTAGGCTCATAATCGGAACAATCGTCGACAACAGCCGCCCAATTTTGCCCACTTGCACAGAAAAAATTTCACAAAATTTAAGTCGCGAACTTTAATTGGGACAACCTTTATAATGCAAACTTAGATGCAATTGAGCAAAATTTGTAACTAAATGAAAACTATAAAAAATAAATAAATGGTTTCTCGTTACATCCCACGAGGGGATTAGGCAAAGCTTCTCACAACCAGCGAGCTGTGCGCGTTCTAGAAATTAAAACTATATTTCTATGATATTAGAGCTTCGTTCAAGTAAAACGTTATTATTAAAATTTAGATCAAATTTGTATTCAGTTTTACAAAATTTTGTGTTACACCCAATTTGCTGAAAGTGAACGACCTTTACCTCTATGTTTTTTTATAGAATAGAATAAAATTCCTTGGCAATTAACAGCAATTGAAGTCGGCATATCTTACCATTTTTACATGTGGACTCTATTAATATAACACCGCTAATTTACTGTTACTCCTAGTCCATTTATTGCCACCGTGATATATCAGTTTTATCTTTTTGCTCGTCATTCCTTTAGTAGATATATGATTATTAGACACGCAAGCAGCGATTCCCCCTATTTTTCACTGGCGGCAATTGAAATTTAAATTTGAGGTACTTAACAAATGATCGTGAAGATGTGCTGGATGTGACGATGGGGTTGGTCCGAGTTGGTTGGCTTAATTAACGTTCTGTTTACTCTTTTATTAAAACCAATTTAATTCACAGTTCTCTCGTTTTCATTTTAATGTAATTCTTAATCAAAAGATACATAGGGCACTCACATGAGAGGCAAATAAAAAAAAAAAACAAACGTGTGATATCAATTTACTTCTTAACTCATATGTACTAGATGGTTGATATGTTTTGCCTGGAACCCCTATGTTATTAGTTTAATAAAACCAAAATACATACCAAGAAATTTGTAAGGCAAATGGGTGTTTGCTGGAAATTTTGGAATGGTCTACGAATGTAGTATGATGGACATCGTGTGTTCGATGTGGGAAGATTTTTGGCTTGAGTATTTGGATCACAAAAATGAGGAATAATAGAAGTTGAAGGAAAGAAAAATTGGCATTGTTTCATTTAATTGGCTGATAAAAACGCCTTCAAAACAAATATTTAAATAATTTATTATTATATTTTGTTTATTAGTGACATTGCATTCCACGCATTTTGCAACAACAGTTTTACACACATCTGAACATAAAATGCAATTGCCATAAATCTTAGCGACAACTGAGACACATAATTGGCCCTCGTACCAGTATATAGCGCCGCCGACAGTGGGCTTAGTTGTGACAAAATTGGGCGCCACTAATTTTGTTTGTTAAAATATTAGATTCAACAAATATATTTGATTACATTACGAGTATAATATGTATTTACTCTTTTTATTTAAACAAAAGCTGTTTGCTTTTGATGACTAGAACCAGAAGTGATAGCAGCGTTATAACAAATATTTGAACACATTACCAAATTCAATTTTTCGATTGTTGAAACTAAACAAAACCTATTCGGTCTAAAAACCAAAACTGGTGCCCGCCAGGCTGATTTTTTGATTTTTACACGCTGAACAATAACGGCCCCAGCAACATATTGCAGGAACCATGTAGATGTTTGAAACAAGGTTTTCATTGGTTGAATATCTGCTGCTTTTGTATTCTTTTGTCTTTTATAGCGTTTTGTTTTCAGCAGTTTTAAACAAACATAGTCACATTTGGTTCACCAACACATATGATATAACACATTAATCATTGGGTCTCAAACATGTAATATTGAATAGCAAACACAATGTGTTTGTACACAAGTACACTATAATTCCGACAAGCTACAAACACGTTATATTTTCATCCAAACAATCAAAAAAGACAGATTTTTCAGCGTGAATATATGACTTTTTTATAGCACTATATTTACATGGCCGATTGGACATGATAGGAGTCTCAGTGTATTATGTCCTGTATTCGAAAAGGGAATTCCGTGTGTATGTTCCAACTATCACGGAATCAGTATTTTATCTATCGCGTATAAGGCTTTGTGGGGCGTATTATATGAAAGACTAAAGGCAATTATTGAAAACATGATTGGACCTTATCAGTGTTGTTTTAGACGAGGCAAGTCCACGATTGACCAAATATTCACGCTACGCTAAATCCTGGAAAAGACAAACGAAAAGCAAATCTATACATACCATCCTTTTGTGGATGTTGAACGCAGTTTCAACAATTCTCTTATATTCTTGATATTTCTAACTCCTTTCCTTATCTTTTCTTCATTACATTCATTTTTGTTATTAGTTTCGTTATTACTTAAGATTTAAGTTTCTATACTCTTCTCTTTTACTCATTCCTTTTCTTTTGTCTACTTTTTTGCCGCTTAAAGCAGGCTTCTATTGTTAATTGAGTCTTGTGTAAACAACTCACCATTAAAGTCGTCTATGAAAGACATTTTGTTAGAAATTAAAACCTCCAGAGTTTTTTTTCTTCTAAATTATTAATTTGCAACCATCTCAAGGAAGGGATGAGTTCATCATATGGTCCTTCGTCAAAATCCTAGTCAGAATCTAGGATAGGAAACATTCCAGTGAATTGTGTGGGCTGTCGCATTAAGTTTCAAAAACACGCGAGCAGCAATCGTCAAATCTGATGCTTATCAGTCGAGGACTCTAAGCAACCAAAAGAAGCAACATCATTGTTCGCATATCATTGTCAAGAGGAGGAATAATCCTGGTCACCATAACCAACCCGAAGGAAGCAACATCATCGTTCATAAACATCATCACCAAGCCAAGAGACTCAACAACAGGTAGAGTAAAAAGGGAAAAGGGGTAAGTACGGTGACTGTGTAGAGTTTTTTATATCACGATCAGAAACAAGCGTTGAAATAATATTGTCACATACATACAAACAAAACCCTTCAAAAACTGTGTTAAATCAACGGATCATAAATCCCAATAAAATCAAAAAAAAAAAAAAGAGACTTGAATTGTAAGAGAACAATTAAGAGAAAACCTACGAGTTCTAAAACTCTCATTAAAAAATATAAAACGGCCAGAGCAGTTTGGAAACAAGACAATAAAAGCTCAATGCTATGAATCTCATAACCATTCGATTACTATAATAGCGAGAACATCGATTGTTTGTAATCGAAATCAATTTAAGTATAGACGATAATCTAAAAGCAAAAAACCGGCAAAGAAAGAATAAACAAAAGCGGACAGACATCAGATACAAAACGTTTAGAAAAAACAGTGAAAAGAATTTTGTGAATTATAAATGAAAACTTGAAAAAAAAAAAAACAAAAGTGAAGAATATCACAAATTAAAGATTACATCATAATCTATAAAAACAAACACAAAAACTGAAATAAAAATTTTAAGAAAGCAGCAAACAAAAAGAATTATATATGTATAAAGCAACAGTTGTGTGGAAAATTTTTTTTTTCTTAGTTCCTGGTTGGACGTTTTTTTTGGCAAACAAAGGAGAAATTACCTTACCCCCTTGGTACAAATAATTTAACAATATTAAAGCAGCAAACATGAGGTGAGTGCTGATATTTTTTTTATATTGTATGTAAAATTATGTAAAATATAAACGCCATCAAAAAGTGCATACAAAGAGGAAACACGCAAATTTATTAGCGGCATTTTCAAGGGCAGTACAACAACAATACACGTTTACCGGCAAGCAACGATCGAGCAGCAACAAGCCCGTACAATAGGCGTGTTCCCTTGTACGTACAAATGAAAAAAAAAATTTATTAAGGTGAAAATTTTGTGTGGGGACGAAAAATCGACTAGTTGGGGTCATAAATTTAGTGTGCGGAGAGTGGATCATTATTTTTTTTAACACAAAAAATTTAATTGCATCAATATACACTTTAAGACTTCAATAAAAAGATTTATGTTTTTTTTCTGTTTTTTTTGAAAAGAACACACCTATTGTCCACTTGACAAAATTAGCAAATCAACAAACCGAGTGATGCCAGATCAAATTGCAAAAACGGGATTCTAGTAAGTTTATATAAAGTACCCGGAATTGCCAGAAATAAATAAAAAAAGTGCCCATGCACTGAAAATAATTGTGCATACAATAACACTGAAAAAAAAAAATTATCAAAAATTATTACATGAACTGAAAAAAAAAAAAAATTTAATATTAATGATTGAAAAAAAAAAAAGAAATCGTGATAAAATAGACCGAATAAATTTGTTTGCATATTGCCGAGGAAAAATCATCAAAATTTTGTCGTCACAACCCAATAAACATTGTAACACAAATTGAAAAAAATTTTTTTTTTTTTTTTTTTTACGCAACCCAATAACATTTTAATACAAATTGAACTATAATTTGCTAGAGTATTCTATGATAAAATCTAAATAAAATTAACGTGTCTAAACATCGAAAACAAAATCGTATCGTGTTCAAAGAATACCTAATTTTAAATCTCCTTGATTATCAACTAAATAAATAAAAATATGGCAGCACGGAGAAAATTTCTTTTTAATTACGACCAAGTGGTCTCATATTGTAATGGATACAAGCCATCCTTTGGAGTTACGGCTGCTGCGTTGGAAGTACATGAGGAAGAATTGAAGGAAAGATGGAATACTTTTATGAACAATTATCGAGAAATTGCAACCGCAGATGATGATGTTTACCCTAAAGATTTAACGGATATTGTAGTCATAAAGTATAATGAGGCATATTCGAAATATGAAAACTGCAAAACTAAAATAAATAGTTTGAAACCAAAACATCAATCTAAAGCAGAGGACAGTTCCCGCTTGGACACAACAATTAGTCTTCAAGGGTTTTCATCATTGAAGCTGCCACCCTGCGACATTCAAAATTTTGAGGGCGGATACTCGAAATGGCCAGCATTTCGCGATATCTTCTGGGGTGTATTCGGATCTCATCCTGAGATATCACCAGCACAAAAACTTTCATACTTGTTGCAGAAAACTAGAGGCGAAGCCCATCAAATCGTGAAAGGATATGACCTAGTAGATAAAAATTTTGAAATTGCATGGAAAGCATTGAAAGACAGATATGAAAATACCCGCATATTAGTTCATCAACAGATGAAATATCTTTTTGGTCTTCAAGCTGCTCCCCATGAGAATCCTAAAGCTATTAGACAAATTCAACGTTGCATCAACGACAGTTTGTCAATTTTCAAAACGTATAACGTCAGTACTGGAAATTGGTTTCCGTTTTTAGTATATCATTGTTCAACAAAATTGCCTGAAGAAACTTTACGAGCTTGGGAAAACTCACTCACAGATCACAAAGAACTTCCCACTTGGGACACAATGAATGACTTTTTATCGAAACGAGTTGAAATGTTAGAGACTATCTTCGACATGAAGAAATCCACTATACGCGATAATCACTATTCAAATCAACGAGCTCAATCATTTCACTCCCACATGGATTCAAACAGACCAAAAGTTATTTGTAAAAAATGCACAAAAGGTGATCATAAATTGCATGGATGCGATTCTTTTAGAGGTCTCTCAGTTCAAGAGCGAGTAAACTTTGTTTATTCTAATAAAATTTGTTCAAACTGTTTAGGCTCTAACCACTTTAAAGATAAATGCCCCAGTGAACACTCGTGCGCAAAATGTGGCAGGAAGCACCATACACTTTTGCATTTCGAAAAACAAGAAGAGAGATATGCTGCACAGAAGAGATGTGGTTTTCAACCCAGAGCAGAACGACAAAGTTTTCTAAGTTCAACCCAACAACAACCATCTTCGAGCAGTGCCCAAACTAATACAACCGTAGATGATATTCAAACACATCTTGCACAAAATGACGGTACTACAATCTTACCGACAGCCTTAATTAACCTTGATCACGCTGGAGAGCTTATTACAATTCGTGCCCTCCTAGATGCCGGGTCCGAAAGAAGTTTCATTTCAAAACGAATCCAAGAGAGCCTTGGAATCCCAGTGTCTACTCGTCACTCCCGAATATCAGGATTAGGAGGTACCGTAATTGGTAATTCATCGCACTGCTGTACGGTAAGCTTGAGATCACGAGCATCAAACTTTGCAATCAAAATCAAAGCCATTATTGTGCCTAAGTTAGCGCACTTTTTACCTTCAAAACTTGCGAATATTGAGAATCTCCTTGATTTAAAGAAATTAAAATTAGCTGACCCTAACTTTTATAAACCATCGTCAATAGATATGATCATTGGCAGTGATTATTTACCACTAATCAATTTACAAGGTGTTTTAACCAACTTTGGACATGGTTTAGAAGCAAGAGAATCCCACTTCGGCTGGTACTTGTCCGGCCCCTTGCCATCTAATGGAATACAAACTTTTTCAACTTTGGTTTCCGACAAAGATGATGTTAACTTAACAGATCAAATCCGAAAGTTTTGGGAAATCGAAGATATTCAGAAACCCGAGATAGAAACAGAACAAGACAAATATTGTGAAGAATTTTTTACTAAAACAACTTATCGTCAGCCGGATGGTAGATATGTGGTACGACTACCATTTCGGCCAGAATTTCCGGAGAAAATTTTTCTTGGACCCTCAAAAAATATGGCTTTGGCGCAATATCATCGGATGGAAGCAACATTGAAAAAATCCCCTGAATTACAGAAAGAGTATGAAAATGTTCTACATGAATACGTCGACTTGGCTCATATGGAGCAAGTTAATCATTTTGAGTCCAAAGACGAAAAACAGTTTGCTTTTTACCTGCCGCACCATGCAGTCGTAAAACCCGAGAGCAAAACTACTAAAGTTAGAGTTGTGTTTAATGGATCTAAGAAAACCAAGAGTGGGTTTTCTTTAAATGATATCTTATTTCCTGGACCAGTTTTACAATCCGATATTATCAAAATCATTTTACATTGGCGTTATTACCAGTTCGTGTTTACAGGCGACATTCAGAAAATGTATCGCCAGATACTTGTGCATACTGAAGATCGACCATTTCAACGTATCTTGTTCAGACCTTCTACCAATGAGGTCATAAAATCCTACGAGTTAAAAACCGTCACCTTTGGCATTAATTGTGCGCCATTCTTGGCCATACGAACCTTACAACGGTTAAGTGAAGATGTCACGGAAACAAAGCCCCTTGCTGCAAAAATCCTGAAAAATGAAATTTATGTAGATGATGTGCTGTCAGGAGGACACACTATAGGAGAAGCTAAAATTAAGCAGAAAGAACTTTTTGAAACTCTTTCTTCAGCTGCCTTCCCCTTGAAAAAAATTACCGCAAATAATAAAACGCTACTTGAAAATATAGCCCGGGAGGATCTTCTGGACGAAGATTTCTTAAACTTTGATTCATCCAGCAGTGCGAAAACGTTAGGCATCCGCTGGAATGCGATGTCAGATGCATTTTATTACATCGTTGGTGAAATCGATCCTGGTGCAACCGTAACCAAACGGAAAATCGTATCTGTCATTGCGCGTCTTTTTGACCCCCTTGGCTGGTTAGGACCTACTGTCATCATGGCGAAAGTGCTAATGCAAGATCTTTGGGAAGAAAAGGCAGGTTGGGACGAAGTTATCCCACCAAATCTAATGAATAAATGGACAACATTCCGTGAAAACCTACCGAAAATACAATCATTAAAGATACCGAGATATGTTGAGTACGTTCCCGAACACCATGTTCAAATACATGGCTTTTGTGATGCCTCGGAGAAAGCCTACTGTGGTGCCGTCTACATCAGAGTCAATGATGCAGGCAAACTTTCTAGCCACTTGCTGGTAGCCAAAACCAGAGTGGCTCCCCTTAAGAAAACAACAATTCCAAAATTAGAACTTTGTGGTGCAGTTTTATTGGCACATTTGGTCAAAACTGCCACCGAAACCCTAAACATAGAGCATGAAATATATTTATGGACTGACTCTGCAATTGTGCTAGGGTGGTTGCAACGACCACCTCAAACCTTAAAAACTTTTGTCGCCAATCGTGTAACTGAAATCCTGAGTATAAGATCAATAACAACCTGGAAACATGTTGGTACTGAAGATAACCCAGCTGATGTGGGTACCAGGGGATGCTCTCCTCAAGAATTAATAAACCATCATCTGTGGTGGCATGGGCCCCCATGGCTGCAAAAACCTCAGCTCTCTTGGCCAAAACCAAAGAGTTTTGATCCAACTAACTTGGAAGCGAAAAGGGTCTCAACGTTTCATCTTATAATCAATGCGGATATAATTGACCGGTTTTCATCTCTTAATCGAGCCCTTCGTGTAATGTCGTATGTTTTCCGTTTTATACATTCGTACCGAAAGATCCCCATTGCAAAAACTCGTGAATTGTCAGCTGATGAAATTATTTCAACCAAGAATAGATTGCTGTGCATCTCTCAAAAAATCTACTTTCACAAGGAATACGAATCTCTATCCAACAATGAGGAAATTAACAATAAGAGTCGCTTACTCACTTTATCTCCATTCCTGGATAAAACAAGTTTACTCCGTGTACGTGGTCGACTAGAAAACTCCGACTTAAGTCAAAACGAAAAGCACCCAGTGATTCTCCATGAACATTCTCATTTTGCCAAACTTTTAGTATCATACACTCACCAAATACTAATGCACGGAGAATACAACATAATGTTAAGAGCTATAAGGCAAGGATTTTATATACCTAAACTCAAAAATCTTATTAGAAAATGTATAAGAGGATGCAAATCGTGCACCATTTATAAACGTAAATTTCAGAACCAAGTTATGGCAGCACTTCCACCTGAACGAGTTACCTTCTCTTTACCCTTCACATATGCAGGCGTGGACTTTGCTGGGCCGTTCAACTTAAAAACGTCAACATTACGAAATGCTAAAATAGTAAAAGGATATGCAGCGGTATTTGTCTGCTTCTCCACAAAAGCAGTGCACTTGGAAGTTTGTTCGGAGTTGTCAGCAGCTGCATTTCTAGCCACATTTACCCGGTTTGCGGGACGTCGAGGTCTCCCTAAGACTATGTTTTCCGACAATGGGCGAAACTTTGTTGGAGCGAGCTACCATCTGCTAAAAGAGCACAACCTGTTTTTAAAAAAAGCCGAAGAGTCTCTAATCGAGAAATACAGCACCCATGGCTTTTCCTGGTCCTTCATACCACCGCACGCGCCCCACATGGGAGGTCTTTGGGAGGCGGCAGTAAAAAGCATGAAGTCCCATTTAAAGAAAGTAACGAGCAATATGTCCTTCACCTTTGAAGAATTCAGCACGATTCTAGTGAGAATCGAATCCATTCTCAACTCGAGACCCTTATCTCCGATGTCTGAGAATCCTTCAGAGTTATTACCACTGACTCCAGGTCATTTTCTGCGCGGCGGTCCTTTAGTGGCTCCCCTTGAGACTCCATTTGAACCTTTAGATACAAATCTATCACATATTAACCGATGGAAAAGGCTCAAAGCTCTGCAACATGTCTTCAGTCAGCGATGGAAATCAGAGTACATCACCGAGCTACAACGAAGATACAAGTGGAAGACTTCGAAAAACAATTTGAAAGAAAATGACTTCGTTATAATAAAGGAAGATTTCCTTCCCCCAACGGAATGGCGCTTAGGCCGCATCATCAAGGTGTTCACTGGTTCTGATAACCAAGTGCGAGTTGCAGAAATAAAGACCCAAAATGGCGTCATAAAACGGCCAATCGTCAAACTGTGTGTTCTGCCGATTCAAAATCCGAAAGAATAATTGCTATCTCACTTAAAATTCTATTTTTCTATCTCTATTCTGATCGCATTTAAAAGCCCTACTATTTGTTACCGTGCTTATCTAATTTTTTCTTTTCTCTCTCATACCAGCAACTCCATGAAACCAAGTTGCTTCCTCAGGCGTCATAATCATCAACTTAAATATTGCTCCGAATTACAGAATACAGTTCAAGAAGAACGTTACGAAGCTACAAGGACCAGTGGCTGGTTTTCTAGTTGCCTCAACGCATGTTGCGAAAAATTGCCATCATCGCCATCACACCACTGTTCATTGCCACCGAGATAAAAGATTTACTAATTCTACAGTCAAATCAGCTGATAGCGCCTCAGCAAACATTGCCACTAATGACGAAGACAATTTACCCTATATGTATTTCATATCAGATGTCGGTCCTCAACCAACCCACAGGCCATAACTTCCGCACCCCTTGTGTACTTCTGTGAAGCCAACTTTAACCCGCCAGGATGTTGAACGCAGTTTCAACAATTCTCTTATATTCTTGATATTTCTAACTCCTTTCCTTATCTTTTCTTCATTACATTCATTTTTGTTATTAGTTTCGTTATTACTTAAGATTTAAGTTTCTATACTCTTCTCTTTTACTCATTCCTTTTCTTTTGTCTACTTTTTTGCCGCTTAAAGCAGGCTTCTATTGTTAATTGAGTCTTGTGTAAACAACTCACCATTAAAGTCGTCTATGAAAGACATTTTGTTAGAAATTAAAACCTCCAGAGTTTTTTTTCTTCTAAATTATTAATTTGCAACCATCTCAAGGAAGGGATGAGTTCATCAGTGGATTACAAAGGTGCTATCTATAGCCGCATACTTGTGATTCCGGCAAAACTGATCCGACTCTTCAGAATGACGCTGACCACCCCCAAACGAGCAGTAAAGGTGGGGAAAGACCTCACCGAACCATTCTGTACCAAGCAAGGACTGAGACGAGGCGACACGCTTTCGTGCAATCTTTTCAACATCTCAATGGAGATAATAATGCCAAAAGCTACAGTATATATCAACAAGACCATCAACATGAAAAGCCATATGTTGTTGGCGTATGCTGACGACATAGACATCAGTAGACGATATTTGCGATAGGTTACTGCAGTATTTTCAAAAATCGAAAAGGAATCAGCGAAGGTGGGTCTTGCTGTTAATGAGGTCAAGACAAAATAGATGATGTCAACGACTAGTCGACAACCAATTTAACTTTAAAGTGGTAGATGAATTTGTTTACCTTGGATCCAACGTGAACAAGGAGAAGAACGTCAGCCCTGGACATACGATAAATAGGATTTTGGGCTCAGCAATCAGTTTAGGAACAAAACCCTCTCTCGACAGACAAAAGACCATCTATATCAGAGTCGCATTTTACCTGTCTTGACATTTGCCTCCGAAACTTGGGTCATATCGCAAGCGGATGAAAAACACCTGGCAGTATTCGAGAGAAAAATTCTCCGTAAAATAGATGGTTCTGTTAATGAAAACGGCGAGTACCGACATTGTGGGAACTAGGAGCTATATTATTTGTATCCCGACATGGGCATAGCTTGGCGAATCAAATTAGACCAATTGCGTTGGTTAGGCCATGTTATCAGATTGGAAGAAGATGAGCCAGCGCAAAAGGTTTTGGATAGCGTACCCGATGGAAGCAGGTAAAGGACGAACAAGAGTCCGCTGTAAAAATCAGGCCGCATAATCCCTCCGTATCCTTGGTGTAGCCAACTGGCGAGAAAAGGTGAAGGATAGACCCAGTTGGAGAAATGTGTTAATATTTGTTCAATTTATTTATTTGATTGTTTAATTAATATGTGTAAGACATCTTACCTCATGTGGTTGTAAAATATCCAATAAAAGAAAAAGAAGATTTACATGGCCGTACGTTATGAGAATTTATTGACGTTTCTATACTGATTAATATTTAAGACGAGTGATTCATTAGACCACCGCATGCTGTCCTACTACTATGGCTACCAACAATCTGTAGACAGGTATACACTCTATATTAGGGAGTATTTTTGACGACTTACCAGTTAAGATCCGTAGCGTTTAGTAAACTGCAGGGGTTCCTCAAACAGGATGTGGCTCTTTAGTGCATGGTCTATGGTCTTGGCGGAACTCTTCCTGTCCGCGGGCACTATCAACTTTGACGGCGTATTGGATTGGAAAGAAATTAACTTTGGTTTTCTCATAGACATACATAGTCCTTTTGTTATTTTTGGAAGGCTTTTGGTCAGCTGACTAAATTTTTATACAGTTACATAGCTGACATTTGAAGCTTAAGTTTGAGATATTTCACATTATTTTTAGTGCTCAGATTTCATTTAAATCGTGTTGCGAAAACGGACGATCAAAATAAGCATTTTCGTCATATTTTGCTCTCTTATTTCCCAAAAGGCAAAGAAGCCGCCGAAGCATCATTCTGGAAATTTCAGAATCAGAAATAGCCACAGGAGCGGTGCACAGTGGTCCAAGACGCCAATCTAGCTGGAAAAAAGTAAATTTTTTTATGTTTCAAAGTTCACATAATTTGTTTGGTAAATGTTAGATATCTATCCACTGTTCATAACTGTATATCAGGTTTTTTTATTTTTTGCTTGTTTGCTTTGTTATGATGTTTTGAAAATGAACAATTGCATTATCACTGTTGTTATAGAAGCCCAGTTGATTGACAGCATCATATTTGAACTGATCGTAACATAAAACAAGAGCAAATTTTGTCTTTATTTTTTTTGCACTGCATTATGTCAGGTATGTTTAAGCTATATGATAAATAAATGTCGAATTTAAATGTTCTGTGTGCAAAATAATAGGTAAAAGGAAATATGTGTTTTGTGTAGTAAAAATTTAGCATTTTATGGTTTTTAGAGTAACTTTTAAATAGGATTCCCGTGGATTCCCGTGAAATGAATTGTGCCCTGTTGATCTGTGTAATGTCCACTTTTTATGGAAAAAAAATTAGCTGCAATTATTGACGGGAAAACTTTTTATATACATATACAGATAACATACCCATTACACGAAGAGAACTATACAATGTGTGGATTTCCGAAATGGAAGGCAAAAGGCTAGAAGCTGTCATTAGCTATTTTTTTGCTAAGAGTGGGTTACAGAAAACTAAACCAGAAGATTATTGTAATAAAGTTAAGTTGGCTGTACGGAGATTAACGTATTCAATCAATGACAGATGGATAAAAGCAAAAAGATCAAAGAAAACTTTTGAACACTCCAACAAAATTTGGTTAAATGGCGTATTTGGCCTTCCTTCTGAAAACGTGACTAAAATTCCAGAGGATTTAGGGTTTCAACCGTCAACGTCAAATTTTGGTAGACCTCGATCAGATTTTTCAGGTAAATCTGAAAGAGGAAAGCGTTTGGAAGTGTCGGCTTTAGTTAGTGGATGTTCACCTGACAAACTAGCTTTCGCTGCTGGCGTTAGCCTTTATAAATCTGGCAAGAGGAATGCTGCAGCGATTTTAAAGAACATAATTGACTCTCCAACGAGAGCAACAAAAATTAAAAAATTTGCTAATGCACAATCTAAGGAACCAGTACCATATACAGATGAAGAAGCATTACGTCTGTTTATCGATGGAAAATATACAAAAGCAAGTTATAATGCGATGCGTACTGGTGCTAAGATCCGTAACGCGGATATATACCCATCTTATCATAGAATTTTGGAAGCTAAAAAAAAGTGCTACCCAAGTAATGGAATAAAGGTATCCGATGTAATAGCAGAAGTGCCTCTGCAGGACTTAGTTGATCACACTGCATGTAGAATTGTGAAGTTACAAAAAGAGGTCATAGAGCAATTTAATTATACGGAATTGACTTTGATTTATAAATGGGGATGTGACGGTAGCAGTGGGCACTCAACCTATAAGCAAAACTTTAGTTCAAATGATTCCCGTAAAACAGATCAATATTTGTTTGCAATTTGCTTGGTACCTTTGCAGCTAAAGGACGATAACCACATCATATGGGAAAACCCACGTCCATCATCTACACGTTTTTGCAGGCCAATTAAACTGATTTTTGAAAAGGAAACAAAATCTTTGATTCAAGATGAAACTAATTTCATAAAAAATCAAATTAATGCAATAGTGTCAACAGTTTGTAACACTGAAGATAAAACAGTTACTGTTAAACATGTGTTTTATTTAACAATGATTGATGGCAAGGTTTTCTCAATTCTAAGCGATTCCTCTACTCAAACATGTGGTATTTGTGGAGCAACGCCAACTACTATGAATAAACTGCACGAAATTAAAGCCTTGAATGTAAGGGCCAATCTTTACGAATATGGTTTATCGACATTGCATGCGTGGATAAGGTGCCTGGAATGTGTATTGCATATATCTTACAAAAGTGATATTAAAAAATGGCAAGCTCGTAGTGAGTCCGATAAAGCTTCACAGAAGAAAAGAAAAGAAGAAATAATTAGCGCTCTGAAATCGGAAATGAATTTATTAATTGATATTCCTAAGCCGGGAGAAGGAAACACAAATGACGGTAATACCGCTAGAAAATTTTTTCAACAACCCTCCTTAGCTTCTCAAATAACAGGAGTAAATGAAACTTTAATAAAAAGACTAGGAATAATTTTGAGAACTATGTCATCTGGTTATGCAATTAATGTGGAAGCATTCCGTAAATATGCAATGGAAACTGCGGAACTATACGTAGAACTCTATGAATGGTACTATATGCCATCGAGTGTACACAAAATTTTGATCCACGGCGCAGACATAATTCAAAATGCGGCACTACCGATAGGAATGATGTCGGAGGAAGCACTAGAGTCTCGAAACAAAGATTTTAGATTTATTCGCGAACATCACACTAGAAAAATGTCACGAGAGAACACAATGGAAGATCTTTTCAATTATTTGCTTCTGTCATCAGATCCTTTAATTTCATCTTTCTCAACAAAGCCATTTCGTAGCTCTCGAAATGAAGACCTATTAGACGATGAAGTCATTTCGTTACTTTTAGATCCTTTCATACAAGAAGATGTAGAATAATTTAAATAAATGATTATTATTTGAAGTATATATTTATATTCTTATGTTGTTTTGTATATTAGTGCAATATATCTATTCGAATCTAGTGGGGTACCCAGGGAGCATATTGGTGGTGGGAATTTGTTACAGTCGAACTCCTCTATAACGAACTCCCTTATAGAGAAAACTCCCCTATAACGTAATTTTTTTATCTTTTATCTTAAAAAGAGATGCCCGAAACCTCCGTTCGAGTCGTCCTTGAAAATATTGCCAAAATAGGTACTCTTAAAAATGTCATAAAAATTGCCACGCCCATTTTACCTACAACGCCCATTTTTTGTACAAAGAATGCTTTCAATAAGAAATACATAATTCCAAAATTTCATACTTCTAGCTGCTTCCGAAGAGAAGTTGTGACTTTTTTCCAGCTAGATTGGCGTCTTGGACCACTGTGCGGTGGGCCAAATGAGATTGATGAGGATAACATTAAAGACTTTATCAAATCAGACCGACACGTTTCTATTTGAGACAATACAGACAAGCTCAAGGTATCGCACACGAATCCTTTGAAGCGGCTTGTACTTGTCAAAAGGCTTCATATTTGGTTTCGGCACGAGCTTAAGAAAATCCACTTGACAAAGCAGGTAAGCAATTTCGATTTAGTGCCCACACGCAACAAAAATGATCCATTTAAGAAACGCATTGCCACTGGAGATAAAAAAAATGGATTCTATACACCAAAGCCAATCGACGAGACGATGAACGCGCTCAAACTTCATCAAAGGCTGAACTGCACCAAAAAAAGGGTTTGGTGTCCATTTGGTGGGATTTGAAAGGTTAATTTATCTTGAACTCCTTCTGAAAAATCAAACCATATACATATTCTGACGTCTATTGTCAACAAATTACGAACCTTGATGGAGCACTGAAGGAAATACGACCTAAGTTGGTAAATCGCAGTGGCGTGGTTGTCCACCACGACAACGCTAGGTCTCCTACATCTTTGCGGTCTCGCTATAAAATACAGAAGAGGACCTACAAACCGAGATGCTCGAGTATATTTATGGGACGGACCAGTCATTCTTTGAATCTGTGATCAAAAAGTTGCCTCAACGATGGCAGTAACATTGAATAAAATGGAACCTACATTATGGATTAAAATTAATTATTTGATAAAAATAACTGAAAATTACTTTGATCAAAAAAAAAACGGAAATTACTTCCTTGCCAACCCAATATGTTGTTTGTTTTTTAAATAAATAAAGGACATATATTAGCATACATACATTATGCCAAATACCATAGGGTGATTAAATAAGAACGCAGATTTTCTATTTGAATTTGAATTTTTTATGACCGATTTTTGTTAGTTTTTAGTTAATGTATGAGAAATTCATATTTCGAACTTACAAGTCATGAACATTTTTCTAATTGAAAAATGGTTGGTTTTTGTTGGAAATAATAGACAATTCAGTTCAACACACACTCACTGGCACGACTAGTTTCGAACTCCGTGACAAGTTTATCATCAGATGCCTAACTACTGTGCCTGAATTGATACCATCCGTGGATCATCAATTGTATATATACAAACTCAATTCTGCAATTTAAATAAATAAATGGTTTCCCATTACATCCCATGAAGGGACTGGGAAGAACTTCTCACAATGACTGAGCTGTGCGCTTTCCAGTTTTCACTCACTGATTGGGACCTACAGTTTTACACCGCTTCCGAACGGAAATTTGAGAAGCTTTTTCATGGCTAGATACTCGATAGTGTCGCCGTCACTATGCGAGGTGACCGCCGCCGAAAGAAAATTTGAAGGTGGTCAGAGCCGGGTTCGAACCCAGGATCTCATGTACAAGAGCCGCGCACACTAACCATTACACCACCGACGGTTCTGCAATTTACATGTGCGAATTAGTATCGATCGAAGATCCCTAAGTATCAACATCACTGAAAAGCCAATAATTCCAACAACAAGAACAGACAAAATTTTTCCACCATGTTCTTCTTTTTCTCATGCGTTCTCGCATTCTTGCAGTGCTTTGAGGTGAGTTTTAATCTATATCACAGAGTTGTATTTTTTCGCGGTATATCATTTTCACGCACAGTAGTTAGGCATCTGATGATGAACTTGTCACGGAGTTCGAAACTAGTCATGCCAGTGCGTGTGTGTTACACTGAATTGTCTATTATTTCCAACAAAAACCAACCATTTTTCAATTAGAAAAATGTCCATGACTTGTAAGCTTGTAGTATGAATTTCTCATATATTAACCAGAAACTAACGCAGATTTTCTTTTATAAATAAAATACATTAAAAGGTATCAAAATCATTTCTTTTATTTCATTATGTTTTTTAGTCTATGGCATTTATGTATGAAACACAATACCCGTTGAATGCCCACCACAACTCATCTACACACTGAAAAAACGACCTCAGTGATATGTTCTCCCAAACGCATTCTCTAGGAACCATGTGTATGTTTGAAACACACTCTAAATATTCATGAAATTTACTGTCCCAAACTCGCTTACACGCTGAAAAATCTGTTGTTTTTGTTGCTTGGATACAAATATAACGTGTGTTTGGAGCTTGTCGCAAATATAATATGCCTGTGCCCAAACACATCGTGTTTGCTATTCAATATTACATGTTTGAGACACAATGATTAATATGTTATAGTATATGTCTTTGCGACCCAAATATATCCGTGTTTGTTGCCCTGTTTATGGTCTCGCGAGTGCAAGAGAATAATAGAGGGACAACGGGAGAGACTATTTTGTAATTGTGCGTCTGTGTTTTCGCATTATTTTCTCAGACAGTGATTCATAAACATTCCTGAATGGGCGTGTAAATTCTAGATGAAGTCGGCGTTTCGTATTTTGGCTGATGTATTGCGTTGTAGTTTCATGTATTCAGTCGTCAATGGTTCATCGGACAGAGGATATAAAAAGCGCTTGGTCAGTGAAAAAAGAATAAACAAAGGCTCGAACGCTTAAATGGTTTTGTATATATATTAATGTGTGCTACCAAAGTGAGAAACGACTTTGAGGAATGAAACTGGAAAGGGTAACAACGTGAAGCCCTTTGACTGACCGAGCCTTTACTGAGAAAATCGGAACGGCGGACCATTTGTGAAATATAATAAAAAAAAACACATTTAATTAATACACGCTTGGCTTGCATGGACTAGATTTGTATATAAATATCTTGTTTGTGCATCAACGTATGGTGATAACCAATTCATACTGGAAACCTTCTGAAAATAAAAACGTGAGAGACTATAACGAAACGAGAAGCAAAAGAGCAGCAGATTTTCATTTCATGAAATAAAAAATAAATATTGCATTCAATGCAAGTACATGTAAAAACGCATATTAATTATTTTAATTATTTATTTAAATTCATATTTATTTTGTGTCAATTATTTATAAATGTGGATTTATATTAATAAAATTAATTATAATAAAAAATACATATATTTATATTGAAATCAAAGAATAATTCCTTTCTAACTATTATTATGTTTGGGAGTAAATATGCATATGTTTCCACGTAAGTATATGGAGGTTTGGGAGAAACACGTGGATGCTTCAACGTAAGTATATGGATGTTTGGGATGAACAATCCATATGTGTTTACGTAAAAGCATACATGTTTCCCAGTAAACATGCTACCGTTTGCATTTAAATACCAATGAGTTTGGGACTTGCAAACATGTGAATATTTGAAGTGTGTTCCAAACACATACGTGGTTCCTGCAGAATATGTTTGGGTGAATATTTTACAGAGGCAGTTTCATCATTTTTCATTTTTTTTTCAGCGTGTATATTTAAATACAATAATTAGCAACTTTACTGGAACCATATTCGGCTTTCATACCAAACATCCATATAATTATGTGGAATTATGTGCTTATTTCCTCAATAACATTCGTGTTTCCTCCCAGAAATAATAATATTTAGAAACAAAGTAATTGTTGACTTCAATATACATACAAATATATACACCTTTTTCCAACATTAATCTATATTGTTAACCAATTACTGACAAACTAAAAATATTTAAACCAGCTATTTTTATATTTAAATACTTACTTACTTAAGTAGGCTCAAGCATGTTGCTAGGCATTAGCGTAACTATGAGTATTTGTGATCGAAAATATGGAAAAATTTTAAAAAATGTCTATTTCTCGGAAACGGAGCTTGCAATTACAAAAATTACTAATTTTTCCCGGGGTTCTGAGGGTTATTCATAAAGTAGTCGAATTCGTTGAAAGAATTGTTTTTTAAAAAACCGCCCAAATAAGAAAATCGGTAAAAACATTGCATCCAATCGGAAAAATAACCATTTTTGGAGGTGTTTAAGGGGTTTTCATAAAGTGGTCCAATGTTAAAAAATATTGCCAAAGCAAGAAAAAAAAATAAATAAAAAATAAAAAGCTAAAACTTGGAAACGGTGCGTTCAATCGGAAAAATAATACATTCTTTACCTCCGTAGGAAACTTTAACCAATTTTTATTTAAGACGGCATCACTTAGGATATCACTTTCGTAAACATATATGCGTAGAATATTGTGATAAAAAAATTTTTTTGTATATAGCGAACGGAACTCGCCAAAAATAAGAAAATGTTATAACTCGGAAGCGGCCAAAATAATAAATTTTGTTAACCCCCCAACAGAGGCTTTAACCAATGGATGACCTGAATACGACATTACTTTTTTAAAAAATCGCTAAAATGCCCACATTTGTTAGCGTTACATTTTTTTAAGTGCTGCCCGTAAAAATTGGTGTTTTAGTGATGTCTTATTCCAAAAATTTTAGTTTAAATTGTTAATGTAATTTTCCTTTTAAATTACTTAAACTGAAAACCCCGAAAGTTTAAAGATTTGTCTTATAGTTTCTGGTATTGTAAAGGAAAGGACTTGCTTTGAAATAGAAATTATGTATATTTAGAAATTATGTCTAAGCACTCATATAAGGATGGACGATGTCTACACAACCTGATTTCCAAACTCAACTCGAGCGTGGTAAGACACATGACAGAATTGAAGTCTATTAAAAGCGATTCGGAAATAATAAAAGATTATGTTTCATAATTTTGAAAATCATGTCGGAATATACAGGTGGAAATACTCTGGAACCTCGTGCAGATCATTGAAAACAACTAGGATCAGACCTTCAAAATTCCGCCGTGAAAATGTTGTCAATAGTTTGAGAATATATTTTCCAAATTATGCTCATCACGACACGCCGCTTGAACCCCATATTAACCACACCCCATATTGACAAAATACGCTTGGAGCCGAAACATTAACGGCAGGTAAGGGAATAATAAGAGCCCTCGATTAAAAAAAAGTTTGACGTTCCTGCAATCAGCTTTTGAGACCCCCACCAAAAATGTGGCTTCTATACACCCTAGTGTATAAGTACATGTTCCCCTGCATTTTTTCATTATTATTTTTATTCGCCCAATTAAAATTTTTACTTGAATATCGTAGGAAGTTTTTGAACATATTTAATTAAATCAAATAAGAATTTGATAATGCAGTGAATGACAGTTCATTAATGTGTTCTATTCAGTTTCTAAGTCAAACAGAGAATTCAAGAAAGCCTAATAAATATTATACATACCTTGAGTATAATTGAGAAAGTGAAATTCATTCTTCAATCAACTTTTATAGTGACTTTTATTTTTAATAGAACTAAAGCATTAATAGAAAATAAACATTTAATAGAACTAAACATTGCATTAACGAATTTTATTTATTTGTTTACTGGCGCAAATTCAGTAAAAAAAAAACTTAATTGGCAAAACAAATTTTGTACTTGAATAAAATGCGAAATTTCGTCTGCGTATACATTATGGAAATGCTATATTTAGACAATTTTCATCTGCCGAAATGATGGTATTGTCAGTCAATTAGGGATTCCGTGGAATAATTTCAGTGTGAATTATTGTGTGACTATGTTTTCAGTAACCACAAGTAATTGAGGTGATCATTAGCTAGACTGCGATGTTATTCTGTTCACAAAAATCTGAACAAAATCTTAAATAAACACTGGTTTACAGAATAAGTTTAATCGAAACCACAGAAAATACTAGTATTCTAATATCTACTAATATGGTTTAAGCAGACAATTTTTCAAAAAAAGAACAAAACAACACAACCTGAACAATAAAAATAAATCTGAATATCTCAGAAACTGAACTCAAGCCAGAAAATCTCAGCAGCCTCGAATTTAGTAAAACCGACTGTGAATATGGATTCGCAGATTCATTGATAGACAGTGGTATTTATCTTTAATCTTTATCTTTTTAAAAATTTGAATCAAATTTGTCATCAGTATTTTTTAATAGTATCAGTTTGTGAATACTTGTTGACTTGTGTAATTCAACTGATGTGGAAACAAACTCTGTAGCAGTTGTATTATTTCGGCTGTCACTTAGGGAATGCATTCGCTGATATTCCGGGAAACCAGGGAAGTTGTTTATAACTTAAATATTTAAAATTTGTGGGAAATTAGTTAAATTTTTTGTTTACTACACCCAGAAAAATAATTGTTTGAAAAGAGGTTGTAGCAACCATACGTTCGGCTGTTGCCACCGAATTTCGGTTGCTATGACCGAAATGAGGTTGGCACAACCGAATTTAGTATCCACAACTGAAATTCGGTTGAAGCAACCTCGTTTCATAATTGATGCGGTTGTGACAACTGAATCTTCAACTATATTCGTTCTGTCAACTAAATTTTCTAAAATTACCGTTGAATCAATCGAGTTTGGAATTAATTCGGATCTAACAACCGAAATTGGTACTAAATTCGGTTGGAGTAACCGAATGTGGCACAAATTCAGTTGCAACAACCGAATTTGTCATCAATTCGGTTGTAACTATCGAATTTGGTATCAATTCGGTCGCAACAACCGAATCTAGCCTTAAGTCAGTTGCAACGACCAAATTTGGCATCAATTCTGT
This sequence comes from Phaonia tiefii, assembly GCA_963931995.1. Lineage (NCBI taxonomy): Eukaryota > Metazoa > Arthropoda > Insecta > Diptera > Muscidae > Phaonia > Phaonia tiefii. Next base: position 73,986,560 of record OZ008367.1, on the reverse strand, counting down.
TGCTGTAACCGAACTTGTAATGAATTCAGTAGGTACACCGAATTAATTTTCAATTCGGTTACTACAATATAATTCTATGCATTTCAAACCTGATGTTTAAAATTATATATAGAAATATTATATAAATATCAAGATATTTTTTTTGGTAGTTATTAACAAAGGATTTTTTTGCAGTAAATGTCCACTAAAATATCAACGGTTTTGAAAATTTTCAATCGTCTGTATATAAAACGGTTTAGGTAAACCTACAGATACTACACGTTGGAATTAGTGCGAAAATTAGTGCGAAAAAAGTCAGAAGTGGCAGGTATATCAGATGTATTACCATAAAGATTACTCTATATAAATGACTTCTTTTTCTCCTTTTGTAAGTTCTTTTTATAAGAATTCAGGAAAATATATCATCAGTTAATAATTAAAACAAATTTCAAAATTCATTTGTCAAAATATCTAAATTCGTTTGTAACAACCTCGAATTCCGCTGTGACAACCTCTAATGACGTTCTGGCAACCTACAATGAAGTTGTGTCAACCTATAATGAGGTTGCGACAACCTCCGATGAGGTAATGTTAACCTCCAATGAGGTTGTGTCATCCTCGAATGAGGTTGTGGCAACCTCAAATGAGGTTACGGCTAATTCGGTTGTCTCCACCGCATTAAGCTTGTTTTTTATTCCCTGCTAAACTAATTTTTCGACGACTTTGTATGGAGTGCCGCTTAAAATCGCTTAATATCGCTTAGCTCCCCATACAAAGTCGTCGAAAAATTAGTTTAGCAGGGAATAAAAAACAGGCTTATTGTGTTATTGCCTGTGTGACACCGTCCTGTTGAAACCACATATTTCCCAAGTTCATGTCATCTAATTCAGGATATGAAAAAATTGTTATCAAGTCACAATAAAGATCACCGTTCACCGTAACAGTGTTACCGGCATAATTTTCGCAGAACTACGGTCCGATGTTTCCGCCAGCCCAAAAGCCTCGTTGTGGCTGCATAGTTTTGTCTTGAATGATGCGTGGATTTACGGTACCCCAAAAACATCAGATTGGCTTGTTAACGTATCCGTTTAGGTACAAATTTTCCTAATCGCTCAAGATATTTTTTTAAATCCGCATCAACTGCTGGTTCAAGCATCCAATTAGTAAATATACGGCGCTGCAAATATCTCTAGGCGTCAGTTTCTGTATCGATTGAATTTTTTAGCCATGTAAAATTAAGTCTTTTGTTCAAATTCGCTGAACGGTGTTGAAGGAAAGATTCAATTGCTGTAAACCACAACGAATTTAGGATGCCGCGGCCTGATTCACAATCTGCTCCCCAGCAGGAATATTTTCGGTGTAACGACCTGAACCTTTCGTAATACCACCTTATCATATCACATACAAATGCTGTCAAAGGTCTGCATTACAATTGAATCACCCTGTACTTTTCCAGTAGTAACCATGAAGACACTCAGAATGTTGCAAATAGTTGCGGGACTACTCTCTGCAGGCGTTTAATGTCTTCGAACCTTAGAGCAATAGATAAGATTCGCTATCCCTCTCTTGCGGTAGTCGAGGCAGTAGATGTTTTCATCGAGTTTGAGTTGCTTTACTATGTTACTCTTTGGTTGGACATAAAACGGACAAAATTAAAAAGGAATGCGTATTTTCGTTCGATGCAACATAAATACATGGTTTTGTTCTGGTTGCGTATGACTCTATCTCCTCCTACCTATCTACTCTGTTTTCTATGAGTTTCCCATTTCATTGTCGATCAGCTGTGTCATGAATGAAACTGACAAACCTCAATTTATAGCTCATCAGCTACTAACGAAGTGGGATCACGTTTCATGCTTTTCAAATGTTGCTATACTAAATCGTGAAACACCCGCGAATGTAAATGGATTGGTGTGTCTGCCCTTACGTAAATTTATAGTTTTTGTGTATTCACGTTTAGAACGACAGACGAACAAGACAATAAATCGTTTATTCAGCTGCAACTGGTATCGGCATTGTACGATATCGCTACACCAGAAACAAAGAGTAAAACGAATATAATTTCACTCGAACATACCAAGCAATGAATGCACACGTATTCGTTCGCTTACGATCAAATAGTACATGTTCATGGTTTGTTATGATCCTGGCGATCAAACTACAAGACGTTTTGAAAGAGAGTAGCATGCTGCTACTGTCTAGTAATTACTCACAACGATTACACATTACTCATGGGGAATAGTTTTTGATCGACAATAGAGGAAAATGTTTATATCTCGGAAACGGTCACGTCTGACCTTATCGCCATTGCGAGGTTCAACTCAATATCCCGCACGATATCCGTGGTACAATCTTGCTCCCACACTGTGGGTGATGACGTCAGTGCAAAGTCGATTTATGTAGTCAACTTGATTTTAATAAAAGCTGAGTTGGTGACATCAAAATATTTCTGGGAGACTTCAATGGCAGACTGGGCAACGACAACAGCAACTTGCAGGAAGCTGTGGGAAACATGGGCTTCGAACTGTGAGAAAGAATAATGTTAACAGCCTCATAGGTTTTTGTACTGGCCATCACCTGTTTATTGGCGGAACGAAATTGACGAATAAAATTATACACAAGTATACATGATAATTAAGTCGGCCATAACACGCTGAAAAATCGGAAGATCTCTTTTTTTTTGGTTTCAAATACAACGTGTGTTTAGAACTTGCTTGTGTTTGCTGTTTCAGGCTCCATAATTAATATGTTATAATATATCTGTTTGTGAACCAAATACAGCTTTGTTTGTGATACAAATACAGCTGTTTTTTGCTGTCCTGTCGCTATGCTCAGCCCAGAGCAAACTAATAGAAGAGAAACAAAGTGAGATTGTTCTCAGCCTAAGTTAGTGTTATTGCAAGTGTACAACTGAATTTTTCCATTATTCTTTCAGTCAGTGATTCATAAATATTCCTGACTACGGGTACAAATGAGTTGACTGCTTCTTATGTTGACTGTTCGTTTGCGTTTTAGTTTCATGCATTCAGTCGCCAATCATTCGTTTGGCAGGAAACACATGAATGCTTCGCTATAAGTACATGCATGTTTGGGATAAAACACGCATATGTCTCCGCGTAAAAGTATCCACTTTTGCAAGTAAACAACTAATGTTTGCATTTAACTACTAGTGAGTTTAGGACTCTTGTAGATGACAATGAGGGTTCGATCCCTGATCTGACCATCTTACACTTCTTTCGGCGATGGTCACCTCGCTTAGTGATGGTGACACTATCGAGTACTTAGCAATGAAACAGCTTCTCAAAATACTGTTCGGAACCGGTGTAAAACTATAGGTTCCAACCAATGAGTGTGAAACTATAAATCACTCAGATCACTCATTGTGAGAACCTCTCCCCTATCCCTTCATGGGATGTAATAGGAAGCTTTTTATTTATTTTTTGAGTTTAGGACTTGGAAATATATGAATATTTGGAGCGTGTTCCAAGCATGGTTCCTGCCGAATGTGTTTAAAAGAATTTGTTTCAGAAGTGGGTATTTTTCAGCATGTTTTAATACGTTTTGTTTTGATTTCAAAAGCTTTGAGTTGCTAACCACCCCGAATATTTTTCCATTATAGCCCATGAAAAGACAGGCGAGAGCTATTCACAATTAATGAGTTGCGTGCCTTCTACTTTTAGAAATACTGATAGGGATCTTCAGTTTTAATGCGGTTACGAACGGTTTTCTTCGAAGTTTTTCTTCATGGTTAATTGCTCGATAGTGTTTTCGTTCTTCTGTACCAGAGTTGTGCATTCACGCGGAAAACACGGCCCCTGCAACATTATGCAGGAAGCATGAATATGTCTCAAACATTGTATTCATGAGTCGAAGATCTGCTGCTTTTTTGTTATTTTGTTGTCTGTTACGTTTATGTTTTCAGCAGTTTTCAACAAACAAAGCCATATTTGGGTCACCAAACAAATATTATAACCTATTAAGCATTAAGCTTATTGAATAGCAAACACAATGTGTTTGGACACAAGTATACTATATTTGCGAAAGCTAAAAACACGATATGTTTGCCTCTAATCAACAAACATATACAGATTTTTCTGCGTGTAGGGAGTGAGAACACAGACATCGTATATGACATCGTATATGACATCGTATATGTTCCATTCATTTGATGCCGTAGAGACTAAGTTACGCAGCCTCTCCGAAAATACGAAAAATATGGGATTAAGAATATAGTGTATTTAATCCACTAACGGTTGATGGTTCGTTAATTGAAGACGTGGAATCAATCAACTATTTGGGATACAACATTACCAAAGTTGGTGGTTATGCCACGGGTACAAATCCGGAAAAATACAGCCCGTGTTGCACTCTTAAATCTGGTCAAAATCTGGTGCAATAAGACGGTCTCACAAAATACGGAATTGCGAATATTCTACTGCGGTGTGAAATCTGTACTATTGTTCTGTTATAACAGGGTTATCCATGACACAGTTGATCGTCTATGTAGTAGGAAATTGTTAGAAAACAGAGTGGATAGGCGAGAGAATGATAAGCAACCAGAAGCAAACCATGCAGCAAATTAAGTTTAAATAGTGTCAGGGGGTATCCATGATACAGCTGATCGTATACGTAGTAGGAAATTGATAGAAAACAGAGTAGATAGGCGAGAGAGCGATAAACAACCAGCAGCAAACCATGCAGCAAACAAAATTTAAATAGTGTTTGATTGAAACTAATGATAACTAAATTATATTGTGGTTGCATCAAATGAAAATATGCATTCCCTTTTATTTGTGCCCGTTTTAAGTCCAACCAAAGAGTAAAATAGAACAGCAACTCGAACTCGATGAAATGGTCATCGTCATCGTTATCGAGAGAACGTCAAGAGAGAGATAGAAACACTTGTATAATTCCCTATCGTGGTACTAATTGGAGCTTGTACTGCTTGGAGTACTATTTGGCCTACTACCTCGTCGTCATCGAGAGAACGTAAAGAGAGGGATATAAAGTCTTGTATAATTCTTTATCGTTGTACTACTATGAGCTTGATGAAGAAAACAATAAGGAATGTCCAAAGGTTTATCAATCGTTGTCTGAGACAAACGTATTTATTGGCCCAATAAAATTTATCTTGATGACTTCTGCACTGGAATTCTGTAACTTTTTCATACATTTCAATTGGCATTACTTTATCTAATGCAAATGCAGAAGAATTACCATTGTTCGCAATAGCAATTAAAAAATTTTGAATTTGCATTTGCTCAGGCAATGGAAATGTAGGTTGTGGAATCGGATGCCAATTGTAGTGACATATGGGAATGCTTTAAAATTGTTTGACTGCTGGAAATTCTATTTTTAAACTATTTTATATGTAGAGGTTTGTGGCTTTGATAAGTATTGCTTCATAGTACTTTCAAATTCATAAACCTGTACTGTGGTAAATATTTGAAAACTAAAAGTGGCAGATATGAGGGAAATGGTTTGAAAATAAGTATAATTGATAATGGCATTGGAATTTGTTGGAATTTGCAATTCGAAAGGTAATTCAAATTAAAATACAAATTATAATTAAAAAAAAAATAAAATGGTCTCCCAGTAAATCCCGTGAAGGAATTGGGGAGAGCTTCTCACTACCAGTGAGCTGTGTGTGCGCTTTATAGTTTTATACTCACTGATTGGGGCCCACAATTTTACCCCGGTTCCGAACGGTATTTTGAGAAGCTTTTTCATAGCTTAGTACTCGATAGTGTCGCCGTCACTAAGCGAGGTGACCGTCGTCGAAAGAAATTTTAAGGTGGTCGGAGCAGGAAATCCTGGGTACAAGAGGCGCGAACACTAACCATTGCGCCACCGACGGCCACACAAATTATAATTGTCATATAATTAATTTGCCCCCTGTATGAACTTTTTAACGATAAAAATCGGTAGGTATTTTGTCAAAATTCAATACTAAATTGAAGAATATTGCCAATTTTCTACAGATTTTAATATTATTTTAATATTTAAATAGTTACAGAATTCCGGTGCTGGACATGAAACAGCCCAATCAAATTTGATATACGTTGACAGAAATAGACTTGAATCGGCTATGTACTTCGGAGTGCATTGTCAGATATTGCTACAGCAGCACTTGAATGGAACCGTCAAGAATATCGGACGTCAGCGAGATCTCCATATAAATAGAAACGATACCTGCGCAAAGATTATAAGAGTATGTGTTTTTTTTTACCAAGAAGTACTTTTTTTAAAAACTGGTACCTTTTTAAAAAAGAAAAGGTAATTTTTTTAGAAAATGTACTTATATTCAGAAAGGCTACCTATCTCAAGAAATGAAAGGAAAAGGTATTATTTTATTTTTAGGAAAAGGTACTTTTAAGAAAAGGAATTTCTGTACGAAAAGGGTTTTTTGTTAAGAGAAGGAATTTTTTTGAAGAAAAGTCATTTTTTAAGAAATGGCAATTTTTTTTAACTTATCTCAAGAAAAGTTATTTTGTTTCACCAAAAGGTAATATTTAAAGAAAAAGTAGTTTATTAAGAAAAGGCAATTTGTTGCAAGAAAATTTACTTTTTAAGAAAAGGTACTTATTTAAAAAAAATTATTTTTGTAAGAAAAGGTACTATTTGTAATAAAATTTACTTTTTTTAAACAAAGGTACTTCTTTCTTTAAGATAGGTTTTTTTTTTAAGAAAAGGTACTTTGTATATCTTTTTGACAAAATTTAATTTTTTCAAGAAAATGTTCTTTTTTTAAACATCTTTCACTTTGGCTTTTCTTAGTTTACTTTTTATTGGGTTCAAAACTACCAATATATACAAAATATTGGTTAGAGGCTCCACCTAGAAAACTATCCATTAAACAAGAAATGTCCCAACATATGCTAGTCTAGATACAAACCAAAGCAAAAATACCCTATATAGTTGATAATACAGGGTTGTAGCATAATAGTGTCAAAAAATAAGTTGTATAATTTTTTTCATTTAGCCCCCATCCCGCAACTTGCGATAAGGAACTTCGGTCCAAAATGTCTAGAGGAAAATGACAGAAATCGTCTCACCCTAAACTAGTAGACAAAAGCCAACAATTACCATGATATCATGACTCAAATTTTGGATTCGATTGAAGTCAAATTCAGTTTTGAGTTCAGTACGTAGATTAGTTCCACACTTGACGGTACCGAAAAATTCTTTGTGCTCATACAAAGATGCTGTCGTCTGGTATCTTAATAATATCTCTGGTATTTTTCATGGGAACATTGACTGCTGGTCATGCATCTCCCATCGACAATACTTATAATAATATACGTACTGACAAATCTGAGCATATTCGCCGCTACATGAACCTGACGCAGGATCCATGTGATAATTTCTATGAGTACGCCTGTGGTAACTGGGCCACTGTTAACCCGGCCACAAAAGAGGAAAAGACAACGAGTTTCTCCGCTGCGGGTGCAAAAAAGTATATGCAAAAAATTGCAATGATGTTGTCCAGCAGGGATAAAACAGATACGGATTCTTTGAAAGCAGTTAAGGAATTCTACCTGTCGTGTGTGAATCGACCGAAAGACCAAAGCGTTTACCGGACAAAACTGTTGGAGATTGTAAGCGAGTTTGGTAAAATGCCAGTGTTGGAAAGAGGAAAAAGTAGGCAAGCAGCTGATTTCGATTGGCTACAGGTCATAGGGCAAATTGCCTTTAAGTATAACAAAAATATTATATTGGGATTCAGCATTAGGCCTGAGTTGTATTATAATCGCACTGTGAATCGTTTAATATTGAAACACTTTGATTATCCTTTAGGCAGTATCGATTATTATCTCAATGAAACCAATGAAAAATATCTCAATGAATATCGAAACGAGATTGCAGACGATTTGCGCGTATTCCTTGACATAGAACCGCCGGTTGCTGAAGAAACAGCCTACGAAATAGTGAACTTGGAAATAAAATTAGTTAAAGGCGCTGAGAGTGACACAATACCAGGAGGAGAGACGTTGTCTCTCAGTTCCCTAGACGAATTGCACAACAGATATTCTCAAGGCTTGGATATTAAAAAACTGTTGCAAGTATCCCTGGGTTCAATGCCCAATTGGATCGTGTCTGAAACGGTTGCAAGCTATCAAGACAATTTAATCAACCTTCTAAACGCTACGGCTGCTGACACAATTGCCAATTATGTATTCTACAACTTGCTACGGAATTTTATTGTGCCCCTGCGTAAACCGAAAATATCATTAAAGGACGATTGCATACGAATTACTAGACAGAATTTTTATCCTTTAGTTGAAAATAAAATGTATCAGAAGTTGAATGTATGTAATTCCGAAAAGTACATTCAAAAATTATTCACCGGCATTAAGGCGCAGTTTCAAAATAACTTGGCGTCGGATAAATACCCTTGGATCAGCAACGATACTCGTCAGCAGGGTGTAGAGAAACTTAGTGCCATGATCCTCCAAATAGATACATTCGACAATGTCAACTTTACGCAACTGTATGGTGGAATACATGTCACTTCCCATGACTTTATAGAAAACCTTCAATCCATATATACTAACGATGCTGTGCTAACCAGATCTAAGATAAATACCCCTCCCACACCACATATTCCAACCGGGATAGAGAAGGGCCCTAGATATTCGTTATACGCCAACCGAGTGTATATGCCCATAGTGAAGTTAATACCTCATTATTATTGGTCTGCGCTGCTGCCAAATGTTGCAAACTATGCCCAGCTGGGCGTATTGCTAGCCCATGAAATAATGCATGGCTTTGGCCATAAAGGACAACATTTTGATGCCTTTGGCAACTCGTGTAATTGGTGGGATAAAAAGTCGAAGAATGAGTTTGAAACACGTAGCCAGTGCCTTGTTAATCAATATAAAAACTATACATATGGTGGAATACAATTGCCAGCAGACAAAGATCCAACCGAAAATATAGCGGATAATGGTGGCATTCGATTGGCATTTGAATCCTATATAACTTGGTTTAACAGCGAAGAGAACAAAGCCTTCCACATGAAAAAAGAAGTGTTGCCAAATATACAGTTCTCTATACCTCAATTGTTTTTCATCATTTATGCCCAACAATATTGCACTGATACCCATCCATTTTATATGGACGAAATAGCAACTACAGATCTTCATGCTCCCGCCAATTTAAGAGTTATGGGTGCATTGACGAATTTCGGCAGCTTCGCCGCAGCGTACAATTGCAACGAAGAGAGTACAATGAATCCCACAAGAAAGTGTGTAATCTTTTGAATTTATAATACAATTTTTTTATATTTTATAAATTTAATTTGTAAAGTATTGAATTAATAAATAAATGAATTAATAAATAGATGAATAAATAAAAAGCTTTTAAAACAAATTGGGTAATTTACTGAAACTGTCATAAATATTTGTATTTAAATGAAATTTGTAATAAAAAATTGAGAACTAGAAAAAATAATAATTCCACTATCCCTACACGCTAACAAGCCAAAAATTTTCAGAGATCGCTTGCCCCAAAAATTCCTCTTTGGCTCCAAAAATTTTGCGTTTGCTACTTAGCCTCATGGGTGCCCACAAAAGTTAATACTTTTCCCACAAATAAAAATTACATGAGATGTCAAGGGACACCCGGCTGGAACGAATCATCTTCGCTATATATTCTGTACTAGCTAGTTCCAACACGCCTAAGGAGCCTGTTGAAAAATACCATAATTTAAATGGATCTTTAAGAAAAGATACTTTTTGTAAACTGATAAATTTTTTTTGTTTTTTTTTTTGTTTTATGTGCTTTTTAAATATATTTTTATGTGCTTTTTGTAAGAATGTGTATTATATTCTCCCGAAAAGGTAATTTTTTAAAAAAAGAGCGGATCTTCTTTTATTAAAAGGGAATGCTTTTTTTTAAAAAGATACTATTTTTAAAAAGAAATACTTTCTTTAAGAAAATGCCAGAAGAGTATGAATTGTTTTGACAAAGAAGTGATTCTTTTAAAGAACAGGTACTTTTTAAAGAAGTGGTACTCTTTTTAGGAAAAGGTTATTTTTTTTCGAAAATGTACTTATTTTCAAAAAGGCTACTTATCTCAAGAAAAGAAAATGAAAGGTATTATTTTATTTTTAAGAAATGGTACTTTTAAGAAAAGGAATTTTTGTAAGAAAAAGTATTTTTTTTAAGAGAAGTTATATTTTTGAAGAAAAGTTTTGTTTTAAGGAATGGGAATCTTTTGTTCGCATTGGTCCTTTTTTTCAAGAATAAGTACATTTTGAAGAGTAGGTACTTATCTCAGGAAAAGTTAGTTTGTTTCACAAAAAGGTACTCTTTAAAGAAAATATTGTTTTTTAAGAAAAGGCAATTTGTTGTAAGAAAATTAACTTTTTAAAGAAATGCTACTGTGGCCGTCGGTGGTGCAATGGTAGTGTGTGCGGCTCTTGTACATGAGATCCTGGGTTCGAACGCTGCTCTGACCACCTTAAAATTTCTTTCGGCGGCGGTCACCTCGCATAGTGCCGGCGACACTATCGAAATCGGTGTAAAACTGTAGGTCCCAATCAGTGAGTGAAAACTGGAAAGCGTACAGCTCAGTGATTGTGAGAAATGGTACTTATTATTTATTTTATTAAGAAATGGTACTTATTTAAAAAAAATTACTTTTTTTAAGTAAATGTACTTTTTGTAAAAAAATTTACTTTTCTTAAGCAAAGGTACTTCTTTAAGATAAGGTATCTTATTAAGAAAATGTACTTTGTTTAAGAATATGAATAGGTATTTTTTTTTGTGAAAATTTACTTTTTTTAAGAAAAAAGCACTATTTTAGAAAATTTAGTGTTTTTTATACACTTTGGCTTTTCTACATGTGCCTTGCATTGGATTTAAACGTACTATATATAGTAAATATTGGTTACAGGCTCCACCTAGAAAACTTCCCACTAAACAAGAAATTTCCCAACATATGTTAGTCTAGACACAAACCAATATAGTGTTATATAGTGTGTTATAATGTGTTAACATAATAGTGTTAAAAAAAAGTTGTTTGATTTTTTTTATTGCGCCCCAATTGCGCAACGTGCGATAGGAACTTCGTTCCAAAAAGCATTTATATTAAAATCCGTTTCTTTGCAGTAAACGAAATAACATTTACCCCAAAATTTACATAATTTACTTTCGGGCAAATAAAATAAAAATGGTTATATTAAACGAAATAGTGTTTACAACGGAGTTCGCTACAGTCTCTTGAATTAATTTTGCCTTCTTTCTAGAACAACAAACAAGCTAATCTTAATGTTAACGATTTTTTCGCCAGCGCCCAACGAATACGATAGATCACTGGATAGACAGGCAGATTTGCATTGCTAATGCCTGGAGTAAACTCCATTTCAAAATCAAGTTGGGAAATTTGAAAAATATAGGAAGATGCAGCATGTAAAACTGGGCTTATTCCAAATGGAATTAATATTCTCCACTATAAGTTGTGACAACTGCAAACGAGTTGTCATTTTAAATTCACAGATTTCCAAATTTAAATTAAAAAAATCAATGGAACGAAGTTCCTTTCGCTATATATTATGCACTAGTTAGTTCCAACACGCCTAATGCGCCTGTTGAAAAATACTGTAATTTAAATGGGTCTTTAAGTAAACATGCTTTTTGTAAAATGATAAACTTTATTTTTAAGAAATTTTTTATTTATTGAATGTCTTTTTAAAAAAAAAATATATTTTTAAGTCCCTTTTCTAAGAATATGTTTTATAATTTCCCGAAAAGGACCTTTCTTTAATGAGAGGTACTTCTTTTATTAAAAGCTACTGTTTTTTTTTAAGCAAAGGGACTGTTTTTAAGAAGAAGTACTCTCTGTAAGAAAAAGCCATGAGAGTATGAATTTTTTTTTTACAAAGAAGTACTTTTTTTAAGAACAGGTACTTTTTAAAGAAGTGGTATTCTTTTTAGGAAAAGGTTATATTTTTACGAAAATCTACTTATTTTCAGAAAGGCTACTTATCTCAAGAAAAGAAAAGAAACGAAAAGGTATTATTTTATTTTTAAGAAAATTTACTTTTCAGAAAAGGAATTTTTGTAAAAATATGTATTTTTTTAAGAAAAGGTACTATTTTTAAGGAGAAGTACTTTTTGTAAGAAAAAGCCATAGGAGTATGATTTTTTTTACAAAAAAAATACTTTTTTTAAGAACAGGTGCTTTTTTTAGGAAAAGATTATTTTTTACGAAAATGTACTTATTTTTATAAAGTTGTAACTTCGTTTAGGAAATTATTTTATTTTTAGGAAACCGTACTTTTAAGAAAAGGAATTTTTGTAAGAAAAAGTATTTTGGCATAAATACACTTTAGTTATTGTTCTCTGATCTACACCAAAATTTCACCGCTCAGAAAAGCTTCTGGGCTGAGTCCAAAAAATTTAGTTTTTTCCCCCGCTCGGTCCAACTTCTCATCTCGTCTTTACAGCTGGAGTATGTAATCGCTCATATCTCAGGTATTTATAATCCGATCTGGTTGAGATGGGTATCATTACAAAGGTCTTTGCAAGCTCTATAAGACCCTATATAAAGATATTTTTTGTTGTTAACCCATTGGGGACCACTAAAAAAAATTTTTTTAACCTCACTTTTTTGAAACTTCTTTTCCCCCAAAAAATGCCATATATACTCATTCTTTCGATAGACTCCGATAATAGGCAAAACTTTCACATTTCTTTTAAGGTATAATACTCGCGTATAACTTTTTACAGACCGGAGATATTCAAAGTTTCGATAAACATTTGGCGCATTTTCCCGTCTAAAAAATAAAAAAATCACTCCCTCCCTATATCACAAAAATACTATGAAGCTAGAGTTAAATTAAATACAATTTTTCGATAACTGGAAAAAAAAAACTTGTAAAAAATAAAGGTTGATTTGAGCTGTAGCTTAATTCTTTACTTATTTATTTTTTTATTGAATAAATTGAAGGCTTATAGGTGAGTATGATAACTTCAAAAAAGGTTGAAGACTTGCCTAGTATGGGAGTCTAGTAAACCGATAGCTGTACTAGGGAATTTTTTGGAACAAAATACATGTTTATCAAAAAAATAGGTCCCCAATGGGAAATATCTTTATATAGGCACTTATAGAGTTTCCAAAGACCTTTCTACTGAAATTTATTTCAACACGATCGGATTATAAATGGCTGACTTCCGCGCGATTTGGTTCAAGCTTTGGAGGCCTATATTTCGGAAAATATGGACTTGCATCCAAAGTTTTTATATTTTTTTAATCACCGTTTAATGCCCTATCAGGCCAAAAAATATGAAAAAAATAGGCGAATTCCAATTAAAGTGTATTTGTTCCCACAAACCAAAGCAAAAATACCCAATATTGTTGATAATACTGGGTTGTAACATAATAGTGTTAAAAAATGTTGTTTATTTTTTTGTTTCATTTAGCCCCCATCCTGCAACGTGCTATTAGGAACTTCGTTCCAAAAGACTGGAAAATGTCTTGTAGGGCCATCCGGATAGTAACAAGACCGGTCGCTGATAAAGCTGGACAAATTCGAACTGAGTTGATTAATGGATGTCTTACCTGAGCACTACACTCTGAATTCAGGGCGTGTGAGGAGGACATCGAAACGATGTAAAACTTAATTGGACAACGGCCCAACTGCCGTAGATTTAAGACTCCAACACTTCTCTGGCGTTACAGAGCCTTGTTTGGAACATCTAAGTGGAACGGATTGAATAACACTATCCTGTAGAAAATTTGCGGTTAGTACCAAGAGCGCGCAGCAGGCTTACCAACTGGTCAAGTTGTGTTTCCATAAATGAGGCACACACCGAAGGATCAATACCTTGAGTACTCTTTCTCAATCTAACCTCTCTTAAATAGCTTTATTGCATATTTTTTAACCGACAAATCTTTGCCTTTGTCGATATATTTGAGGTCTTTTTAACGAATACTTTTGGCATCGATATTACTTAAAACTACAACACTAAAAAGTATCGCGCACAAAAATGTCGGTATCGGATGTATCCTTTTGCCCACTGTTGGCCCGGTATGTATTGTCCTAGAACCCACGCCCAATAATGAAAGGAAGATGAAGAAGTAACATTTCTTAAGTAGACATCATTATATTGTCATATATATTATTTATCCCCCATATAAGATTTGTATATTGCATACAGTTGCGTGTATTTGTAAGTTTTGCTGTATCCCTTTTTGCAAAAAGCAAAAAAAAAACGATGTCCTTTGTCAAACAAAAGCAACAAACAACCAGTCTCTTGTGAAACTATGCTATATTAAACTTATGTTTACATATTTATATGTGAAATATATCATTGTCCACAAAATAGCTCCGACTACTCTATCCGGCCTACTAAGTAATAAGGATTATAACACTGTGCAACAAAATGTAGTTTTTGAACAGCTTTTAAAAATGAGGCTAAAATGTGAAATATGCGTGGCTTAGATTTCGTGACAAAATACACGCAAAGAAAAATTTCGTTACGAAGGAATTAAAACCCAAAATCTTCTAAGAAATTTCAGATAATTGAACTTCATTTGAGAATTGTTATTGTGTTAAAGGAAAATTTGTTGAATTAGATATATAATTTCCTTTGCGATCAATAAATAGAATTGTTTAGGAGAACCGAAAAATGTTTACAACAAACGACTGAGGTAGCTCTAAACTGAAAAAATGTAACAGGTAACGAAATACCGTCCCGTTAACTGTTATTCGATTCTCGCTTGAAAATGTTTGCGTCAAACTGCCTTTTCATATTTCGACGCATAGAATTCATATGGTTTGGAAGTGTACTCACAATAATAGAAGTATTTTATTGAATTTCAAATACAAAGTTATTTCTGTACGTATGCTGTGGCTGAAATGGGGTTGAATACAAATCCGTGCGTCCTCCTACTGAGCCATCGGCTATGTTGCTCGAAGACTGCACTCATAGAAATATTCTGTTGAGGCAATTGAATTGGACGTAAACGAATATGGAAGTTGCCACAACCAGACTGGCGGTCACCACAACCGAACTACATGTTTTCTCAACCGAACAAATCTGAATTACATGTTGTCGAAGTCGAATTATCGGTTATCACAACCGAATTAAATGTTGTCGAAGACGAAATAGAGATTGTCTCTGACGACTAAGAAGTTGTCACAACCGAATTAGAGGTTGTTACAACAAAATGTATATAGTGTCACCATGACCATATATGTATATGTACATATATTATACATAATTCCCATAATTATTATTATAAATATTTACAACCTGCGAAAATAATTCATATGGGGTAATCTTTAGGGTAACAAATTCATTTTAGTTCCACTTCCGACCGTTTGTAAGGTCTCAGTCATCGACCATTTGTAAAGTCCGGCCATCCCGCACCAATTCTGACGTGTTGTGTCTGTCGATTTAGGTCCTAAGATTTCCTATAAAAGGACGACAACAGCACATCTCAAACGACCAATCTTGAAAAATGGACCTGTTGATATCTGATTATACTGAACGCAGTTAAATGCAGGAATTTTCTGCAAACTATGAAGTTTTAATGCAAAAACTACCGTATCAATATTTTTCCTTTCCGAATAAGCACAAAAAAATATTGATATCACCGCGACCGACACAATTGTAATTTTTTTGATGTGTTAAAATCTATAGGCACGGGTAGGGAAATCTATCAAAGTGAACACATGCAAACAACATACTGCGTTAGCTTCACATACGTGGTTGTTGTACAACAAAAGTCGGAAAATAAGTATGATGGTATTGATGTAGCGGCAGCGAACAAACAAGCAGGTCGTCGTCGCCAAAGAGTATTGAATAGTACAGAGAACTCATGGTACGAATTGTCGAATTGACATCTAGCGAATGATTCAAAACGTATTACTCTCTTTTTTTGTCATAACTTGGTCCATTCATAATTTTGAAATGCCTTTTGAAACACTTATGCTTTTTCTATTGTTTTATGTATTTGTCTTGACTAAATATTGCAGCTTAAGGTCCCTTTAGATTTCTTAATAATTTTCTGTTTTTTTCTCTTTTTCAATACTTTGATTTCCTTTGGAAATCTTCTTCACAAAAGTTTTAAGTTTTAAGGTTTTTATTTAATAAAGGTCGAAAAAATAGAAACAAGTTATTGTTTTATGTAATAACATTGTCGAACTGGTGCATTTATATTGAAATATTCTAAAAACAGAATAAGACTTGCTTATGATCTCTTACTCGGACTCTCTACATGAGAGCGGAAAAAGAGTGCAATAAGTTCTCCATACTATTCAATACTGTTTATCGTCGCTTTGTTTATGACAAAACAAACCCAATTATTTGAGTGAGCTAAATATTGCTTTATTTATTTTAACACTATTTCATCTAATGCTAAAGCAGATGTAAGAAAAAAGAAAGTGCAATAGCAAAAGAGTCTTCAGCACAAAAACTATTCTTTTTTTTATTTCTCAATATAACATTTGCTCATGTGTTAACACATCGCCCGTGACTTCGAACACTGGTTGACTTTTTTTTTTCAAATATTAAAATGATTTTATAGCTTGAAGAAGACTAAATGTTTTAAACTTAATAATTTTCGAACATGAAAATCTATTTCAAATTTGAATATGATTTTCGAAATTAAATCGGTTTAATGAGAATTTTAATAACACCATTAAATTTTATAATAAGCACTCGTTTCGAATAAGAATAGAGTTTCAATTTCAAATTATAATTAAAACGTGATTGTAAAATTTAAATAGATTTATAAAATGTTGAGTTTCTAATACGAATAAATATACGAAATTGTCGTTAAATCAATGTAAATTATGTATTAATTTAGTTTAAAAACTCATGCTCCACCAGTCTTTGCCAAAACTAAAAAATAAAAATCTGACTTTTCGTACAAAGCGAAAACCGGGTTTTAAAATAAGCCGGAAAATATACCATTTCCAGCTGATATTTTAAAAAAATCAATTGAAATTTAAAAAATCTATTTGAAAATTGAAATACATTAATTGCAATTTGAAAATAATATTTGAATTTTGAAATACATCAATTGAAACTTAAAAAACATCAATTGAAACTTAAAAGACACCAATTGAAATTCAAAAGACATCAATTGAAATTTAAAATACATCAAATGAAATTTGAGATACATCAAATGAAATTTGAGATACATACATACGGATCAATAAGTACGTGATTTTTCGAACTTCACTCGTATTTATATGAAATGCAACACTGCTCCCATTAAGTACCATGTGTCAAACCAAGAAAAAGCTTGATAAATACTATGGGAACTGTGCACCATCGATTTCAATGGTAAAAATGTGGTTTACTGACTTTTGTTGTGGTCGCACAAGTACAAATGACGCTGAACGTTCTGGATGGCCAATTGAGGTCAATACACTCGAAAGTGTCAAAAAGATCCACGATCGAAGAGTAAAAGTGCTTGAGATTGTTGATGCCATAGGCATTTCACATGGCAGTGTGGTTTCGATTTTAAATGATCAGTTGGGTTTAAGAAAGCTGTCTGAAAGATGGGTGCCGCGTTTGCTATCAATTGACCATAAACGCACGGGTGCACACGTGTGAGGTCTCAATGGCCGCCATATTCGTCGGCTTTAGCATCCAGTGAATATTTCCTATTTCCAAACCTAAAGAAGGTAAGAAGAGATTTAGCTCGAACGATGAAATTATTGATCAAACAAATCCCTATTTTATGGACCTCGAAAAATCCTATATTTTGAAAAAAAGGTTGGACTAAGTGTATTGAGCGAAAAGTAGATAACGTTGAAAAATATTTTTTTCCCGAAAAAACTGTGTCTTATTCAAAAAGTCAGGTACTTATTGATCCGCCCTCGTACATCAATTGAAATTTAAAATGCATGAATTGTAATTTGAAATTTGTATTTGAAATAAATCAATTGAAATTTAAAAAACATCAATTGAAATTTAATCTACATCAATTGAAATTTAAAATACATCAATTGAAATTTGACATACATCAATTGAATTTTAAAACACCAATTGAAATTTTCGGTTAAAAATCGGTTAATAACACTGTGTGTGACCAAAAATCTGAATTGAGTGAAACATGGCGAACCTGCATAATTTTGATACGCTGAATCTAATGGCATTTCCCGTTTTTCTCTACCACGTCAAAATTTCGAGATATTTGACCGCAAAGTTTGCTGGGATGTCAACAACTGTAATATTTTTGAGACTGAATTAGAGGCAGAACGCTTCAAAATTGAAGTTTGACTTCTGAGTAAGAAATGTAGAGGACCTTAAAAAGAATACCAACTTCAAGTTTGTACCCCCTCTCCACACCCCTTACTAATAATAATAATGTTTTTGTCGAGTTATTAGGGGTAACGGGGGAGGAGGGGGTACAAAATTTAAGTTGGTATTCTTCTTAAGGTCCTCTACATTTCTTACTCAGAAGTCAAACTTCAATTTTGAAGCGTTCTGCCTCTAATTCCGTCTCAAAAATATTACAGTCGTTGACATCCCAGCAAACTTTGGGGTAAAATATCTCCAAATTTTGACGTGATAGAGAAAAACGGAAAATGCCATTAGATTCAGCGTATCAAAATTATGCAGGTTCGCTATGTTTCACTCCATTCAGATTTTTAAAGTGCAAAAATCACACACAGTGTAATTTTTAAGTGGCGAATTTTCAATTTCAATTGATGTCTTTCAAACTTCAATTGATGTTTTTTTAATTTCAATTGATGTCTTTTAAATCTATATTGACGTATTTTAAATTTCAATTGATGTCTTTCAAATTTTAATTGAAGTTTTTTAAATTTCAATTGATGTATTTCAAATTTCAATTGATGTCTTTTAAATTCCTATTGATGTCCTTCAAATTTCAAAAAGAATATATAAATTGAAAGTGATGTATTTCAAATTTTAAATATAATTTTCATATTTCAATTCATATTTTTCAAAATTAAATTGATATTTTCCAAATTTTAATTGGAAATGCTGTAGTGTGTATACAGGGAGCTGATTATGTAAAAAACGGTATTGACGTCATTTTTGTCGGTTTTGTCGGTAGTGCAGTTTTATTAACTCATGTATATAAATGTTCCATGAGCCAGGATTATCGTCACAATGATATCGTTTGGATGATTATCGTCATACATACATAGGCCTCAGTTTCGCGGTTATTTAATTGACTCATGAGTAAATTATGACATTTTTGGGGAAGACGAAAGTTTATATTTACATCAAAATAAACGACGTTAACGATAAACGATTTTTATTAGCAGCAAAAGTGTAAACTTTTGTTGCGAACAGTGAGACTAAGTGCGAAGCAAAATATTTATGGGACAAAACAATTCTATTTTGCGCCAAGTGGACTCTAATCGCATGGTGTTAAATATAGTATAAGAGGAAATGTTAGCGAATCCCTTTTTGTTGTCCTATCGTTTTTGTTGTTTGGATGTGATTTGTGCTCTTTAAACTACTATAGTTGTTCGAAGGCATTCATAAACAAATATTTTGAAACAAATATTTTGATACAAAAAGCAACAAAACACAATAGTCTGTCACGATTTTTTATATATAAACACAAACAGATGTTTCCGTAGAATTAAATCAACCAATGTATTGTTTTTGAAATTAAATTATAAAAGTAGGTATACTAGTTGGTCCTGGATCGACGAGCACTTTTTTGAGGCAATGTGTCGAAGATGTGAATCCAACTGATTCTATCAAATCCACAGTATTCTAATCCTAATTATAAAGGAAAATATATTTTGCAAATACAATACAATTTAATAAATGGCAGGAAATTTTTGTTTGTTTGTTTGATCCAGAAATCTTTGAGAAAAAATCAAAACCGAACCACATTAAGGCGCGTAATATTATCAACATTTAAACACTGCGCCTACACGCTGAAATAATAATGTTACAGGCATTATGCAGGAACCATGTATATGTTTGGAACATCCATATACTTGCGTGCAAGCATTGTTTAGCATGAATTGATGATCTGCTGCTTTTTTGTGTCTCGATTGTCGAAGCAGAAGTGACTTCTTTGATTTCAGCAGTTTTCAAGAAACAAAGTCATATTTGGGCCACAAAAAAATATATTATAACATTCTAATCATTATGTCTCCAACATGGAATATTTAATTAGCAACTGCAATATGTTTGGACACAAGTACACTATAGTTGCGACAAACTACAAACACGTTGTATTTGCACCCAAGCAACAAAAAAAAACAGATTTTTCAGCGTGCATGCTGCAAAAAGGCAGAACCTGCCACATTATGCAGGAACCACGTATTGATTATCTGCTGCTGATATTTCCATATTGTCCGTCAAGATTTTGTTTTCAGCAGCCTTCAAGTAATAACGCCATATTAGGTTCACAAAAACATATATTATAACATATTAAGCATTGTGTCTCCAACATGTAATATTTAATAGCAAACATAATGTGTTTGGATACAAGTGTACTATAGTTGCAACAAGCTACAAACACGTTATTTTTGCATGCAAATAACAAAAAAATACAGATTTTCAGCGTGTATGATTAAGTGAATATTTCTTGCAACATCTACTTAGCTAAAGTATACCACAGAGTATTTTGTATAGTTGTTAGATGCTCTGGTATAAAGAAATTGTGTAACGGTTTGTATACCCACAAAGCAAATATCCTTTAGGACAACACTAAAAAACTAAAATGAGACTAGTAAACAGGTTAAGAAGTTACAAGACGTACGTAAGTTCCCATCTAGTTATTACATTCCAAAAATCGATTCAATTGCAACTACTGAATTAGCAACAAGATGTAACACTCTTAATGTAAATATTCATTAATGATTTATAGTTTATTGTAAAACCATTGTTAAACACTATGAAAGGATTAATACAAGCATTAATAATTTGTCAAAATAACAAATTTTCCCATTACAGCTCATGAAAGAAATGGGGAGAACTTTTAAAAATCACTGAGCATTTGAACTTACTGATTTGCACCGACTCCAAATGGAGGCTGTCGAGAAGCATTTTTCACCTAGAGAGGTAACCATCGCCAAAAGAAATGAAAAGGGTTCAGTCCTGGCATTGAACCATCGCTTGTATTTGCAGGAAAACAGCTGATATTTTCTGTATTCTAAACAGGCAAAGACAAGTCGTGAAACTTACTATAAAATTCAACTAACATTAAAACACTAACAAACAATACATCTCCAACCTGACGAATAGATTCATCGAAAGTTAGTCAACTTCAGAGAATTTCGTATCCTTGATTAACAGTTGCAATCAAAGTGAATTGACGTAAACAATGTAAATATTCATTGCAGCAATGACTAACTTGTCGTAAGTACGAATCTATTCATTGTCGCAGTATTTACGTTGTTCGTTTGTATGATACTTTTCGATTACCCATTACCCTTTCGATTACCCATTACCGGCAGGTAACGGGTTACCCAGAGTAACACATCCCCATTTTTGATCGAAAATATGAAAAAATTAGGAAAAATCTCTATAAAACCTCTAAATCTCTATCTCTCAATCGAAAAAATATCCAATTTTTGCGGATTTTTAAGGTTGTTTTCATAAAGTGGTCCAATTCGTATGGAAGAATTTTTTTTCGAAAAATCGCCAAAATAAGAAAATCGCTAAAATAAAAAAGTAGCTATAAATCGAAAAAGATGCGTCCAATCCAAAAAATAATAAAAATTTTACCAATATAGGAGGCTTAAACCAATGGGTGTCACTTTTTTTTTAAATCGCTAAAAATAAAATTTTTCAAACAAAATATCGCTAAAACGCCCTCATGTTTATATCTCGGAAATGGAGCGTCCAATCGAAAGTGGTATTCCATAGTGGTATTCCATAGTAGTGGTGGTATTTCCATGACTTAAACAATTACACACAATGAAATTAAAAAATTTTCGGGAAATTTTTTACACTTGCGTCTACCTAAACGCTACCTAAACGGTGTTCAGAATCATTCCTAGGAAGTTCATATGTACTAGAAAATTGTGGTCTTAGGTACATTTCTGTAGTTGATTGTTTCCTTGAATTTTGAACGGTTTGCTACCTATGGTCTTGAACAGGGGAAAAAAGGTAAAACACGAATTTTTTAAAGTTTTTTGCGATTTTGACCTTGATGTGAAGTTTTTTGATTTTATCGGTTCACAATTTCTGTTCTTTATGACAAGAGCTACAGTGTTTCCTCAGAGAGTAAATAAAAATTCCCAACGGTTTGCAAGATATGTGCCTGGCAAAATGATCACTTTTTTGCAAAAATGACACCGAGGCCCCAAATCTTTGGGGGCCCATTAAAAAAAGGTCAATGACTTTGGGCAAAACTGGGAGGCACGGGACGTAGTGGTGTCCGTATATGATTATATTTCCATGACTTAAAAAATTACACATAGTGTAACCTATTCGATATCGGGTTTCCCTGAAGAATAGTGTGGTATAAAGGGGAACCACTGACAAGTTTTGACACCAAAGTATTTCTGGACGAATCCGAAATGGATTGTGGAACCGGCTCGGGTGTATTCTCCGAAGAGGCAAGCCTCAATTTGTCATTCAAACTCCCAGACAGTGCAGCGTTTTCCAAGCGGAGGTAATGGCCATCAAGGAAGCCTGCGCCGAACGTATACTACAACGGAGAACGGAACGCATTGAAATATTTGTAGATAGCCAGGCGACTTAAATGTAACTTAAATTAACTATCACTTAAATGTAACAAAACTGCCTCTAAAATCGATAGTGAATGTAGGGAAAAATTGTCGAGCTAGGTCGATTGGACAATGTACTAGTTCTTACTTGGATACCAGGCTACAAGGGTCTCCTAGGTAACGAAAGGGCAGACGAACTAGCCAGGCCAGGATCCTCTTCAACCGGACTCCTTATGGTGTCAGTCGCAATGCTGACAGACCCCCAAAAGGGGTATTTTCCTGCATTACCTTGAATGAGCAAAGACCAGATGGGATAGGAGCAAGCGTACCGCATATCCAGAAACACATGGCCAGAATATAACATTCATCGGACTAAGTACCTGATTAGCCAAAATCGGGGGAACATCTCAAGGTTAATTGCCATGCTGACCGGGCACTGGCCAATCGGTAATAACGCAGGATGGCTGAGTCTTCCATATAATTACCACTGCCGTGCCTGCGAAGACGCAGTAGAGGAGGAGACGGTGGAACATCTCCTCTGTAGTTGTCCGGCTTTAATGAATAGAATAAAGACTATAGGTTGTCCCTTTCTGCGCAACCTCACTGAGATACACGAGATAGATGTTGGGGATCTAACGAGGTATCTCCGATTAACAGGTTGGATATAGGCACTGTACACTAGACTGTCCGGAGTGGTGTGGTATGCAAAACGGTGTCCCAAGACACTAATTGATGATAAATAGTATATTCAGCAACCACGTGAACCAACCAACCAGCGAAGCACTTCGCAGATAAGACCCTCTCTCGAGAAACAGCGATACAATTCCATGAGACTCTCATACAACCTATCTTGTTTTATGGCGCAGAATCCTGGGTCATATCTGATGAAACATTGCTGGGAGTCTTCGAGAGAATGAATAAAAATATATGGTCCTATAATAGAAAACGGAGAGAATCGACCACGATCTGTATAATCTGTATCCCGACATCGACGTAGTTATGCGTATCAATGCCATGCCAGTTGAATGGATCAGATTCAACCTGTGCGAGAGGTATTAGAAGACGTACTCGAGGAACATCGAAAAATAGGACGACCAAGACTTCGCTGGAAATACTACCGGGAAGATTGCACGCGAGAGTTTAGTGTTACCAACTGGATGAGAAAAGCTGAAGATCGCGACTGTTTGAGAATCATGACATCTTTATTTTGTAAGGTCCTTGACCTCTCTGGGTTGGTTGAGGTCACCTAAGTATGTACAGAAGTAAGAAGCTGGATAAAATGCATTTAGGACTTGAGCGTCCTGTAGTCTTCTCAGGATATGATTTATTAAAGCTCTGACTGAGTGAATAAGAAAAATCTCTCAATATAAAAATAATCTCCCAAACAAACATAATGTGGCAACAAACTCTTCGTCCTTCATTTTTCCATTTGCAAATATCTAAACTGTAAACAAGCATTTTTGACTAAACACACCAACGATTGCTTGAAATACCTTTTTTATCAATCGCAATTGAGTACGACATACCCCTCCCCTGGCCACATTTTCAATGTCTCCCAAAAATTACGTCATAAGGTATTACGAGTAAAACACGACATAGTGGACATAATAAATCATTCGAAATATGACATTTACATACACACAATAACTCGGCAAGCACTTCCCCGCCCCCCGGTGGCAACAATTTGATATTAAAATTAAACATGAATCATTTGTTGCATTCATCATTATGGACAACAACTCACCAAGTTGCCATTGGGATGGACGACTGACTTTGCGCCGGACAATGCATCATCATCGCCATCGTCATCACCAGAAACAAAAAAAAAGGAAAAAAGAAACAGGAATCTATACAAAAGACTACGAGAGCAACAAAAAAAATATGATAAATTGATTGGAAAAACAACAGCCAAACGAAAGGACGACAAGGCAAGGAATTAAGCAGTTTTGATGTAACGATTAATACATCACTTGTAATACAAACCAAGCATGCGAACATTCTTGACCGAGTCCGGAGATGAAACAGAAACACACCCCCTCTCCATAAACAAATGGAAAATTGGGAAAAATTTTGCCAAAAAAAACAACACAAAAACATAACGTTGGGTCAATGAAAATTTATCCAAGTTTAATGAAAATAACACCCCATACTTAGGTTGACAGATAGACTGAGTGAGTAGTGGTTGGTGTCCTGTGTAGTGGTGACAGGAAAACGGAAATGCTTTTGTTATGGCCACTACTGCAACCATTGCACAGTGGGATATTAGAACAGGAGTAGAAAATCACCTATATTCAAGAGGAATTGTTTCTTTAAATATAGTTTAAATTGACGACAGATTTTTTGTTAGGACTGTCATTATAATATTTTTCGGTAGTTTTTACTCAAACATGAATACAAATTTAGCAAGATATGAAACGGCGGCACATCTGGCCATAATGTAAATAAATTTCCTACTGCAACATTAGATTGCATTTTAAAATTGCACGCTGGATAAAAACGCCCCCAGCAACAAATTGCAGGAACCGTGTATATGCTTGCAAATATTGTTTTCATGAATTGAAGATCTGTTGCTTTTTTTGTTCCTTTATTATATGCCACGTTTTTGTTTTCAGCAATTTTTAAAGCCACATTTGCGTCACAAAAATATGCATGTAATATTGAGCAGCCAATACAATGTGTTTGGACACAAGCATACTATATTTGCGACTAGCTACAAACACGTTTTATTTGCATCCAAACATTATTTACAAACAACTATAGGTCAAATTAGCTTGATATTCAACCAATAAAAAATGGCAGACTTTTCTGCGTGTGAACGCTGATTAAAATGTCCCAAATATAGTTTGGCCGGCACAGGGTGACTCAAGAAAATCGCAAATTTTCCTTTATAATAAACCACACCAAACATTTGTCACACTGATTTTCTTTTAAGTTTAGTTGTCTTAGATCGGAGTTATTTTATTTAAGGCAAGAGATAATGTTTTCTCCGGCTTCTTTTAAGTCATCATGTTTTCTGGTCTACGGAATTTATTCGCTAAACACAACATCCGCAAATACCTGGCAACTTAGGGTGAGGCGGTCACCTCGCTTAGTGACGGCGACACTCTCTAGTATTTAGCCAAGGAAAAACTTCTCAAAAAAACGTTCGGCAGCGGTGAAAAATTGTGGATCACAATCAGTGATTGTAAAATTAGAAAGTGAACAGCTGACTGGTTGTAAGAAGTTCTTCCCAATCCCTTTATGGGATGTAATGGGAAAAGATTTTTTATGTGATGAGATCCAGATGTTGTTCTAAAGGTACTTTATGATATATTTAATTGGCCTGGGATCTATCTAGGATTTATGTATGTATTTCTTTGTTGTTTGAATGCAAATAGAAAGTATGTTTGGGACTTGTCGCTAGTATAATATACTCCAAACATATTGCGTTTGCTGTTGCTGTTAGAATGTATGTGTTTGCGACACACATATAGTTATTTTTGTAATACAAATACAGTTGTGTTTGTTTCACTATCTATGCTCTCTCGCGCGCAAGAGAATAAAAGTGGGACAACGAGAGAGTCTAACTTGTAAGTGTGTTTCTGTATCTTTGCATTATTCTCGCAGTAAGTGAGCCATAAATATTCCTGAATGTGCGTGCAAATTGCAGATGAAGTCAGTGTTTCTTGTTTTGGCTGATGTATTGCGTGTTAGTTTCATGTATTCCGTCGTCACTGCTTCATCGGACAGAGGATATCAAAAGCGCTTGATCAGTGAAAACATAATAAACGAATGCTCGGACGCTTAAAGGGTTTGTGATCACATCGATGGAAGTCATGACCTGGAAGGCCTGGAATCATGAATCAAACGGGCATTCCCTACACATTACCTAACCCTTTCTTTTTAACATTGCGTGGGATTGGGAGGCGAGGCCTAATCATAATCATTACATAACACATAATCATTATCCACTTCTACATATTTATTTATATGTATGTATGTATATATCTTAGAAAGTTTTACCACACTCAACTTCAAATTGAAAATTTTAAAAATACCCTGAAAAATATAAAATAAAAAATATAATTTTAAAATTTTTATGAAATTTTCCAATTAAATTACGATTAAATAGACTCGGAAAAGAAATTTCTCAAAATTGTAAAAATCCTCTTCTTGGTTATATCTGATGAAAAAATGCATGTCTTCCTTATTTTAGGAAGGCATTACAAAAGAACCATTCCGCATGCCTTATTTATGGAAGGCCTTGCGACTTCCGCCGCTGGGATGTTATTATGGTTTTTGTGTATGTGTTTCGTATATATCTGTATGATTTTGAGGAAAAAACCTGGAAAGGGCAACAACGTGAAGCCCTTTTCCTGTCCGAGCCTTTACTGACAAAATCGGAACGGCGGACCATTTGTGAAATAGTCGCTTAGCTTGCAAGTGATAACCAATGCATAGCTGAAACCTTCCGAAGTCAGACAACAAAGAAAGGGAGAGACAACAAAGAAAGGGGAATACTTATATGTTTCCACGTAAAAGCATACATGTTTGCCGGTAAACATGATGCTGTTTACATTTAAACACAAGTGAGTGTGGGACTTGCAAACATATTAATGTTTGAAGTGTGTTCCAAATATATACATGGTGCCTACAGAATTTGTTTCGGAGAATATGTTAGAGAGGCCGTTTTTTTTCAGCGTGTGTCTAATAGAACTGCGACAAATTTCGCAATATAGTAAATATCGCTTATATGCAACACCGCTTATATGAAAATACGGCATATATGTGAAACATTGATTTTTGGCACAATGAAAATATAAGTTTTATATAAAACGTATATCTGAAATGCAAACCGCATATATGGAAATATTGCTCATGTGACATCTATTGATTGCAACCAAAACAAAAATTTGATAAAAATTTTATCGCATATATGCAACACAATTTTTTTGCATTTTGCAATACTATTTTTCAAGAAAGAGAGAACCACATCAAAACAAAACAGTAGGTGTGATTTACCTGTGAATGGATATCGGTGGCATAACACTGCAGCAGAGCCGATCCTTCAAGTTTTTGGGCGTCACCATATCTTTGACTGGAACGGCGAGGGATTATGTGGAACGCATTATTGCGGATGTCGGTAGGTCGACGAATTTTCTCAGGATCTCATTCGATATTGATCCCACGACAGCGCCCGAAGAGATCCTGTACCACATATCGGCGGAAATTCCACCAAGACATCGATTTGAGCTGGCAGCGGCGAAGAAGGTGACTAAGGTCATGTCATTGGGGGCTGCCATGACCCTGAACGAAGGACGGGTAGCAAGGACGAGCTATGGGATGATTTAAGCTACATTTCTAGACGTGCTATTTGACGTGGAATGGAGAGAACTACCAGGGACGAGACTTGAGAACTTTAAAACTGTGCGAGACTACTTCAAATGTTCGACTAGCAAGAAATCGGAGGTGAAATTGCAGGCGCTCAGGGAGGCGAATTTCGAGGTATAGTTCACAAATGGCTAGGTTGGTGACACCAAATCGGTTGCGGCCTTTGTCCTGCCGGCATCCGGAGTTGTTAGGTCATTCCGTTTTGGACAGTAGATTACCGTATATTTCCGCGGAACTGTTGGCAGTTGTCAGGGAACTGGAGCACGCGGTCGCGAGTAAATTCCTGAAGGTTGCCGTACTAACGGACAGCCTCAGTAGCATTCTGGCTCTGGAGAAGCGTTCGAGTGCGAACATTCTGGGTGCACTTTGTATCTGGTCACATCGGCATTAATTGAAAGGAAACGGCGGAGAGGTGCGTGCGCTAACAGAGTCGTTTTAGAGGTACCTTGGCCGGTTACTAATGCCATAGCGGAGGTGAAGAGACGTCTGTGGGTTGAATGATCTGTAGAATACAGAGAGTATGTTAGCCGAAGAAATTCGAATTACACAAGACTCGTGGTACCTAAGCCATGGTTTCATGGGCTTAGCATGGACTTCTTGAGAATCAAAACAATTCTAGTAGACAACGCATCTTGTCATAAAACAAATGTCGAATTTTTCATATTCAATTGGAATTTTTAGTGCCGAATACCACATCAATTATTCTGCCGCTTGATCAAAGCATCATACGTTATTTTAAGGTGGAGAATAGAAAAATAAAATAAAATAAATGGTTTCCCATTACATCCCGTGAAGGAATTGGGGAATGCCTCTCAAAACCATAGAGCTGTGCGCGTTCTAATTTTATGATCACTGATTGGGACCTACAGTTTTTACACCGATTCCGAACGGTATTTTGAGAAGCTTTTTCATGGCTAAATACTCGATTGTGTCGCCTTCACTATGCGAGGTGACCGCCACCGAAAGAAAGGTTTAAAGTGGTCTGAGCAGGGATCGAACCCAGGATCTCATGTATAAGAGGCGCGCACATTAACCATTGCACCACCGACGCCCAGATAATTACTAAAAAGCAGATTTGCGTTCTATCAATTATGGATTCAAATTATGGATTATGGATTCAATTGGAATTTAGTATAAGGAGATACGATTGTCAATTGAAAAAACAAAACATATTTTAAAAAACGAATTTTAAGAAAACTTTTCTATCAGGCTGTATTAGCAGAAAAGCGAGAGATTGAAAAGCAGCTGGAAATTGAGTCCGATGCCGTAGAGATACCAATGACCCTCAATGAAGCATGCATAAATTGTGATAGTGGTCTAGCCTACACGACCGTACAGACAGAAGAAGAAATTATAGCCGACATTTTAAGCGAGAATGATCCTTCGAATGTCTCTAGCATCAGGGGGAGGGAAATATAAACTTTTTCCGGTCAAACGCATGTTCCTTCAACGAATTATGATCTCATATATTTAGATTTAATCCAATTATTTTTGTTGAAATACCAATATTGTCCCAACAATTCCAATTGATTAAATTTGTATTCAAAAATTAAATTGTTGGAGCGTTCGGTCGTATTTATAATTATATTTATTTTTCGATTTTATTTATCGAATTTTATTCCTGACGAATTTTCTTCGGGTCGCGAAATATCGAAGAATAAAATAAATTAAAAATACGACAATTTAATTTTTGAATATAATACGAAAGGTGGGATAAGTCATCACTTATTTAAATAAAAATTTCAAAAAATTAATTTCAAAAGAAGATTACTGATTTTGTTCATTCAAACTAAAACTGAAAATCAATGAGCTGAAATAAATTTCATATTTGATGAAATTAATATTGCATATTTTTTTTTTTTATTTGTAATTTGAAACTGTTTTCATAATTGATATTAATTTTATGCCAAAAAATTCTTTGATCTTAAAGACATATCGGGTTTTTCAATAAGAGCGCTACAAAAGTTTTTTTAAATAAAACAAAACCGGTTTTAGATACCAATGAAATTCTTTATTCCTGTGAAAGTACGTTCGGTGCCATTATGTATGGAACTCGATTTCTTTAGCATGGCCACCACGGGCACGCTTGCAGAAGTCCAGACGCTGAACCCAATTTTCGACGGTTTTCAAGCATAAATCGGCCGATACTGCTGCAATTTCACGTTCGATATTCGCACGAAGTTTATCAATCGTCGCTGGCTTGTTGGCATAGACCATAGACTTGACGTAGCCCCACAGGAAATAATCTAACTGCGTCAAATCGCACGACCGAGGCGGCCAATCGACTGGGCCATTTCGTGAGATAACACGTTCACCAAACTTGGTTTCCAATAAATTGATTGTGGCATTCGCTGTGTGGCTTGTGGCGCCGTCCTGTTGGAACCACATGTCCTCCAAGTCCATATTATCCAATTGGGGCCAAAAATATTCGGTTATCATTGAACGGTAGCGATTCGCATTCACAGTAATATGCCGGTCTTGATCATCACGACAGAAGTACGGCCCACTGACGCCGCCGGCCCATAAACCGTACCAAACCGTAATTTTTTCGGGATGCAATGATGACTCATGGATTACATGTGGATTGCTGTCTGACCAATAACGCATATTTTGCTTATTGACCAAGCCATTCGGCCAGAAATGAGCCTCGACCATAAATTGGACGTAGCGCTCTTAAAGTTGAGGCCGCGGACTCCAAAGTTCGGTAGTAAATTTTAATAATTTCGACTCGTTGTTGGCTCGTATATCTTTCCATGATGAAATGGCAAACCTCACTGAAGAGAAATGTCAAAAGAGCGGGAAAAAATATGGCGTCGTTTGCTGTCCCTATCGATTTACTTTTGTAGCGTCTCTGTTGAAAAACCCTTTATATCTATATGTAGATATGTACATACCCGTATATGTATCCTCCATACCTTTTAGTTTGCTAACTTTTACGTAGAGTTTATTGAAAACAAGACAATATGTTCCTCATTTTGAATTTTGTATACAGGGTGATTCAGGAAGTTCCGGACAAATTTCTCCAGCGTATTCCTTAGCTCATTTCATGAAGAAAAGTCCACAAGGACCATGTCCGAAAATGCAAGGGTGCGAAATGGCAGCAGGTTCAACATTTTCGGATTGGTGGTCGGAGGGTAGTAGGCTAAAGTTGCTAACTTCTGAACGAGTGGTTGGATTTGTTTGTTTTTGGGCTTGTTGGAAAGGTCTTTAGAATGTCTTTCAGAATCAATAAAAAAGCTGAGATACAGAGCTTTTGACAAAAAAAAAATGGAAAAAAAAATTCACATAACCTCAATTTGCTCAGCCAGCTGGCAGGTAACTTATGTTTTTTCTGTTGAAAGATAGCCATACCTCTTATCTTTCCAAAATGACCTAAACGAAGCCCAGAGGTCT
This sequence comes from Phaonia tiefii, assembly GCA_963931995.1. Classification (NCBI taxonomy): domain Eukaryota; kingdom Metazoa; phylum Arthropoda; class Insecta; order Diptera; family Muscidae; genus Phaonia; species Phaonia tiefii. Next base: position 73,955,181 of record OZ008367.1, on the reverse strand, counting down.
TACCGTTCCAAAGTTATGACCATTTTCCTGAAATGCAACAATGATTGTTTTTGTTTTTGGAAGCGAAATAACAGCACACATTTATTTGTTTTTGTAAATTAACACGTTTAAGATTTTATTTTACTGAAATTTTCGGCAGAAGAATTCTGAAAGGCCTCTTAAAGACCTTTCCAACAAGCCCAAAAACAAAAAAATCCACTGGCTCAGAAGTTAGCAACTTTACCCTACTACCCTCCGATCGCCAATCCGAAAATTTTGAACCCGCTGCCATTTCGCACCCTTGCATTTTCGGACATGGCCCTTGTGGACTTTTCTTCATGAAATGAGCCAAGGAATACGCTGGAAAAATTTGTCCGGAACTTCCTGAATCACCCTGTATTTGCTCCAATGACAAATATTTTTGTTTTAATAAATAAAACTTATGTCAAACCCATATTTGGAGATGTTTTGTTCCAGATGACCTTAACATCGTTATTTTATTAAACTTTTTAAAACGGATGGGTAATATATGAAAAATATTGCTTATATGAAATTATTATTCTAAATTTTCGGTTTTGCATTTAACCGATATTTACTGTATTCTCACATTTTCGAGACATTTGGAACTTGATAAATTTGTGAATTACGGCGATTTTTTTTTCACTAAGGTATAACAATTTTGCGTTGTCTGCGTTAAAGATAATGTATTCATAAAAAAATCCAATGAGTGTTTGAACTCACGGGTGATGTGTTAACACCTTTCTGTTACACGGTACCTGTTCGATTTCTATGAACACAGTAGTAACTGTTACGTTGGAAAATAAAAAACAACGTTGACGTTACATTTAAATAATATTAATTAAATAATATTAATATATTAAATTATTTAAGTACATGTGTCATTATTTTCTTGCTTAATACTTTTTGTTTTATTTACACAAAAAACAAAGAGAATGCAAAGGAACAGACACATGTACATAGTTACATACAATGTTATGTTCGCACATACGCTACACAAGTTCACACAATTTTCGTTGCTCTCTTGCTATCTCATTTTTATATACGTATAACCACGTCATTATTCTCTTTGCTCTGACAGTGCTCCGCACCAAACACAAGACAATTATTCGCTGCCTCTACATCAGTGTGTGTTTTTTTCGCAGTCTGACAATCTGTGTTTCGCAGTCGGACAAATCTGTGTTCTATATAGGGGTGGGTCACCCTTATCATTTAGGGGTATGAAAAATAGATGTTGGCCTATTCTGAGACCTACCCGATATGCGCACAAAATTTCGTACAAATCGGTCCAGCCGTTTCTGAGGAGTTTAACACCTAACAATCTGTGATCGCAGTCGCACAATCTGTGTGATCGCATTCGGAAAAACTGTGTTTGGATGTGTTCACTTTGTGAGTTAAGTCCATACCCGCACCTATAGATGTTAACACATCAAATATGTAGTACTTTGAAACCACTGTCCACTCATATCAATGCCTTCACATTTGTCAGTGGGTGGTGTGGGGAAGTCGAAGCATGTGCCTTCCAAAAACTATTCATTTATGTTTCATAGCAGACCCTCATCCTGTGTCTCTCCTTAGATTTTTGTTAAATCATACGTAAAATAAACTAACAAAACAATATTTTACCCCTTCCCAATGCTGACAACTGTTTCTTTTTTGTTTTGCACAAATTGAACTAAACACTTTGCTCAGAAAAGGATTTATGCTCATCGATCAGTATTAATGAAGAAGTTCTATTTGTTTTCTTTCTTTATCCACACTCTAATTCCAGTGCAAAGGATCTTAAAAGAAGCATTTTCGTTTCTATAGTAAATAGTATCGAGTAGTAGTAATCCTGTTAACATTTGCCATATCCTCATTTCCAAAAGAAACTAAACTAAAGTTTCTCTCCTATCATTTCCGTTTCCTTATAACGGCGAGTGCTCACTTTTGCTGAACAAAATTAAAGAATGAACGGACGGAGGACGGTGGAACGGAATTAGCAAAACGTATGTCATGTCGCGTTTATATTTGCCTTGGTGTCGCTGGCAATAGTTGGTTTGTTTGCTTTTGTTTTTGTACTCTCAGTTCCAAAATTGATTTACTGCCATAGTTTTGGATATTTTCCACTAGAAAATGAACAGCAGCTCCAATGAGTCTTAATCAATAGCAACTATTTCTCCTTAATAATTTCGATTGCAACGTTAGTTCATACTTCATTTGAAAGTTGGAATTTGTTCATATGTCTTCGTGGATGATTTTGACAAATGTTTTGTTTTTGATTTAGGGGTTTCTTTTGATTTGTTTTGTAATTTTATTTATTGCATGTCCTTCGTTACTAGCAAAAATATGAGGAAAATAAACTTTGTTGTTCAAAATATTGAGAAACGCCAAGAATATCTTTAAAAGCCCCAAAATGGCAATAAACTGAAAATACCATTTTCGATTTTTACTTTAAGCTTTAACACAAGTGAATCAATCTTATTATCCAAATATATTAATGACAGATTCGGCAGTTTTAAAATCTAAAATACTGTATAAATTTTAATGTTCGTTAGAAGAAAAATATGTCAGGTTATACACAATTGGTTTGAAAAACTTTCTCAGCAGATACAAGTGCCGCCAATTCGATAAGTGTTCCAAGGATAATAAATTCACCCACTGCTATTTCTACATTAGTAAGCAGCATTCCTTTTCCCTTTGTTAAAAAACTATATCTCTTTACACCCTCACGGGTTATCCTTAAATTAGAGCTAACCAACAGTTACAGCTTGTATGAATAATTATGTATTGAGTGAATCAGCAAATCATATAACTATATTGAAAGGAATTATAATTTGCTCATGTATGAAATTATAGTACAAGTATTCACAACCATAATACAAGTACTTGACAACTCAAGTGTTAAGATCCTTTTCAATTGTATACAACTTTGAAATAAGTTTGTGCAGTATATCAGACTAATGTGACATGAGTCGTTGTATAAAATAAATTAAAACTCCCTATTGCCAGAAAATCCCACGCAAAATAGACGCAAAGTTGCCAAAATTGACAACAAAGTGAAACGAATAAATAAACAAAAAGGGGTCAACTTTTAGGACAATGGATAGGAATTGCTGTCCACACCAAACAATTCTGTTTCGGTTGCTAATAAGTATTGGTTTTACTTCGGTCATACATAAAATTATCCTTTTTAGTATTTGAGAATAATATAGTATTTAATAAGATCATGTTATTAAACTTCAGAAAACAATACTGTTAAAAATTATCCCAACACAAAAATAACGGGTGGTCAAAATAGGGGTATCTTTTTAGACCATATTGAAACAGAGTTCCTTATCGCACGATGCGGGATGAGGGCTAAATGAAAAAAAATTAAACAACTTTTTTGTAACACTATTATGCTACAACCTAGTGTTATCAACTATATTGGGTACTTTTGCTTTGGTTTGTGTCTAGGCTAACATATGTTAGGAAATTTCTTGTTTCATGGGAATTCTTGTAGGAGGAGCCTGTAACCAATATTTAGTATATATTGTAGTTTAGAACCCAATGAAAAGTAAATTTAGAAAAGCCAAAGTGAAAGAAGAACAAACAAATTTTTTTTTTTAAATAATTGCCCTTTCGTAAAAAAAATGTAAATTTTCTCAAAAAAAAAAACCCGATTATATTCTTAAACAAAGTACCTTTTCTAAAAAAAATCCCTTGAAGAACTACCCTAAATTTTTTTTACAAAAAGTACCATTTCTTAAAAAAATCCTATTCCCACAGATAAAATATTAACTTTTCTTTTCGTTTCTTGAGATAAGTAGCTGCTGTGGCCGAAAGTATGCAACTCAATCCAAGAACATCGGCTCGCCATCGATCTCAATAACTCAGCTTTTCAGGCGCCAGCATGATGATTGCTTGAAGATCTCGGATTATTGTCTTACAAACACCACTACGTGATAAAAGAACTAAAATAAAAGACCCGTGTCTCCCAGTTTTGCCCAAAGTCATGCACTTTTTTATGGGCCCCCAAAGATTTCGGTGTTATTTTTATAAAAAGTGAGTTGTAGCTTTTGTCATAAAAGAACATATGGGTAAAAACATATGAAATCAACCGAAAATATTAACATTTCTGACCTGATCACCTCCAAATTTGATAAGATTTTGTACACATGATCTATGGATCGGCACAATAATATTTGAAAACTTTCAGACATATAGCCTTCCAACTTTCAGAATTATGGCTATTCCAAGTTGGCAAAAATCAATAAAAATGCACTCAGATGCCTTAACACAATTTTTAATATCTCGGAAAGTATTCATTGTACGTTAATAATCAAGGGCTCATTTTACAGACAAAAACATGCGCCATTCAAAAAAATTTCGATCAAGGATAATGTAAATAAAAAAAGGACTACAATTTGCAATGGATATATCTGGAAAATCAATATTTTTAAAAATTTCTAAAAAATATATGTTAATTCTTATTATGTTTTGTACAAGTCTGTCAAATTTCAATGTGGAGTCTTTATTACAACATGAGTTATTAAGAAAAATCAGGTGAAGGTTTATGTATTTCATGAAATGTAGCAAAATACAAAAAGGTGACAAATTACAAATTTTTAGAGTTTTTTTGAATGGCGCATGTTTTTGTCTGTAAAATGAGCCCTTGATTATTAACGTACAATGAATACTTTTCGAGATATTAAAAATTGTGTTAAGGCATCTGAGTGCATTTTTATTGATTTTTTCCAACTTGGAATGGCCATAATTCTGAAAGTACGAGAGCTAGGACACTGAAAGTTGGCAAACGCTATTATTATGTTTAACTTTCCCTTCGTACCAAATTTCATCCAATTCGAAATCGGTGCGGTCAACTCATTGGTTGATTTCATATGTTTTTACCCATATGAACTTCCTAGGAATGATTCTTAATACCATTTTCTTCAACATTGAGATACTCTTCTATCACACCGACCGCAGCAACACAGGCAAAGCATTAAGCTCAGCACACGAAACAAAGGACGCAGCACACAATATAAGAATCATTCCTCGGAAGTTCATATGTTTTAGAAAGTTGTTTATTGAGATCTTAGGTACATTCTTTTAGTTGTGCTGTAAGAGCTACAATTTTCCCTCAGAGAGTAAATCAAAATTCCAAACGGAGCCTAACAAAATGATCACTTTTTTGCAAAAATTACACCGAGGCCCCAAATATTTGGGGGCCCATAAAAAAAGTGTATGACTTTGGGCAAAACAGGGAGACACGGGTCTTTTATTTTGGTCTTTTATCACGTAGTGGTGTCCGTATATGGTTACATTTTTTCGTTTTGAACTGTGTAATTTAAGGCAAATTAATATCCACTTCGATACAGCTTCTCAATTTGGGCCTTACAGAAAATACAATCCGGGATCTAATTTGCTCGAAAAATCATCTTTTCTGACCAGGCGCATTTTCAGCTCGGCGGCTATGTTAAAAAACAAAGTCGCAGCATCTGTGGAACGGAAAACCCCCACTTGCATTCACAGAAAGTGACAGTTTGGTGTGTATATTTGAGTGGTGGCATCATTAGCCCATTTTCTCGAAAATGCTGTTGGAAGCGTCATTTCTGTCAGCGGCGAGCAGTACAGAGCTAGGCTTTTTCTGGGCTTAAATGCAAGATACGAACTTTGATACTATTTGGTTTCAGTAGGATGGCGAACCATTTGACATAGCTCATCAAACAATCTATCTTTGTGATTTCATCTCGCCGCCTAGGATTTGACCTCTAATATACACGCAAAAAAAACTCGTTCCTCCCAAACGAAATCTCCGATAACTGAATTTCGTTTGGGGACTGTAGTTGGGAGAAACGAAGTTCTGTTAAGTCAGACATGTTATTTCGTTTAGGAGAACCGAAAAATGTTTGCAGTAACCGAGTGATGAGAAATATAAGCTGCAAAAAACGTTTACGAGAAACAAAAAACGGTTCCACCCACTGTTTTTCGGTTACAGCAACCGAGTTGCAGTTACTCCAAATTAAATAAAACGTTCGCGATAACTAAAAAAGTTTGCAGTATAACAGTTGTGAGAAATACAAGCTTAGTTAATTATGTGTGATCACTTTTAAGTGTATGTGTGTGTCCGCGTATACAGTGGACAGAATGAGAGAATAAGAGAAATTTACGTACTTCGTAATCTGTGCTCTCATTAGAAAAATGGCTAATGTTAGTTATCGCAAACGTTTTTTAAATTTGCAGAAAACGTAATTTTGTACGCGTTCGATGGAAACGAGAAAATAACATGATACACATTTGCCATATTTGAGTTTATTTGGGAGAACTACATGAACGGTTGCGACTAATAAAGAAATACAAACCAATCAAAGTAAAAGAACAATAGACGTTTTTTTTTTATTTGCGTGTAATAACACAGAAACGATCCTCACCCTTGAGGCTAATATCGTCCCAGCCTGATAGCATCAGAAACTGTCAACAAAATCTTGAAAAGTTGGACTAATAGAATGAGTTACTGCGAAGCCAACCGGAGCTGTCACATGAATGAAATCGTGTTGCATAAATAATGAGAGTATTTGTTATTCTTAATAAAGCCATAAGATATCAAAAGCAATGTGTACCTAGTGCCAAACAAGCACTCGACACGGTAAAAACTTCGGTCAGTGACAAGTGTGATTACACAACGCGGTGACTTAACGGGCTAGACGCTGCTGAAGATGATGCTTCACAAACATCGCAACGATCTTATAGCGAATGTGAGTTCGAATCCCACCCGCGGCATTTAAATTTTTTTTTCACTAACCGGAGAAAACATGATATCTTTGCCTTAAAGGAAATTACAACTTTAGAAATTACTTTTAATTCATTTCTTTTTATATTTAAAAAGATACTTGTATTTGGATCACCCTGTCGTAGTTGCTTTAGCATCATACATTTGATTAATTTTATTTATTTAACTAACAAAAACGCCAAAATGCAATTTAGATATGGTAAATACACCTATTCAGAAGTTCGGTTGGGGCAACCGAATCAGGTGTAATAAAAATTAATGGTTGCAACAACCGAAATTAGATGTTATCACAACCTCACTGGAGGATATCATAAACAAATAAGAGGTTCACACAACTCGTGGTTGTGGCAATCGAGTTAGACGTTGTCATAACCGAGTTAGACGTTGTCTCAACCGAGTGAGAAGTTGTCAAAACCGAGTTAGAAGCTGACACAACCGAGTTAGAGGTTGTCCCAAACGATATAGAGGTTATCACAACCGGTTATCATTAAGAATATTAATTAAGAATCCGTTTAGTGAGATTTTTGTATTGTTTTATTCATAATTCAATTTCTTAGATTCTCATAGATAACATAGTTCTTGGCATGAAATTTTTGTATCAACGTTCTAGTAAATATTATCGGTTACAGGCAAGTCTACTGAGTTTATCTTTACCCACGAAATGTCGGTATCAAGTCAAATTTGTTAAAAAAAATCAATTTTTATCAATTCTCAGATTTTCCAGCACTTTTTTTTTGAAAAAAACTAAAATTTTTTATTTCTTTTCACCATAACTTCAAGGAACTTCAAATCTTGCACTCACAATGTGTGTCAAACTTGTAGCCGTGGTAATGCTGAACAACTTTTGCAAACGCATGAAAATAATCGGAACGTGTCTAGTCATCCTAAATAGCTCATAAGTTTACTCACCCTAAATAGCTCATAAGGAGCTTATAATGGGCATTTGTATTATAACTATATGTAGTTATATCTTTGTATATCATCATTACTCGAGAACGCCGCCTCCGATTATGTCTAAATAAATTTAGAAAAATAGAAAAAATGTCGAACTTCAATACCTTTAATCTATTTCTATATTATTTCTCAATTTAAACAACAGTTGCGCAGGAATTAATGCACTCTATAAGCGGTAATCTTTGCGGGGGGAAATTAATTTTACATGTCAATCCGACCGTTTTTGAAGATGTAGCCTTCATGGGTCTTAAACCCAACCAATCCAACGTTCTATAAATATAATGGTATACCACCTCAACTGTGGAATGTATATCAGAAAAACTTAAACGACCGACCTTCAAAATCATTTGAAGTAACGACATTTGCTTGAACTGTACGATCATTAGTGTGGTCATTATCTGCCAAATAAGAGATTTTAACTCCTAATCCACAATTCCCATATTTCTAAAGCCTGTTTTTTATTTAGATGGAACTAACGAAAGGGTAAGTTGTCAAACGAATTGTCATACGACGCTCACTTTTTGACATTTATGGTCAGTATTATCTGGCTCATCATCATAAATAGGTTCACGCTTGAACAACGCTACGAACTTATCCCAATTTAAGATTCAGCTGGTGCAGGAATTGAAGCAACAAGGTCATCATATGCGTCGTTCTTCCCCGGATTGGGCTGTAGAGTAGTTGGGAATGTTTTATCCATGTTTTATCGCCAAATTGTGTTTGGGTTGTTAACGGGTTTGTTAATAAACAAAATTGCCGCATATGAAGTGAGACCAATCCCCAACAGACCCTAGAGCCTCCATTACATCCAGAAAAATACACCGTTTGGTGAGGTTTACACGGTGGTGGCATCATAGGACCATATTTCTTCAAAAATGAAACCGGAGCACGCGTTGCCAACAATGGAGATCAATACCGCATCACGATCAATGACTTTTCTTTGAAAATATAGATGACAAATATAGATGATTGAGATGTGGTTTCAACAGGAAGGCGCTACCTGCCATAGGGCGAACACAACCATCGATTTATTGAAGTAAAAATTTGTTGACATGATTTCGAGAAATACGAGGGTAGATCAATAAGTCGGTGACCTTTCGAACTTCCCTCGTAGTTATATGAAATGTAACACTGCTCCCATCAAGTACCACCTGTTAGTAGACTACTGTCAAATTTTGAGCAAGTTCCGTCATTTACATTGCGATTAACAGCTGTTCAAAATATACAACTTCGTGCATTTTTTTAAAAATGGAAAAGACTGAATTTCGAGTGATCATTAAACATTATTTTATGCGAAAAAAAACCGTCAATCAAACCAAGGAAATGCTTGACAAATACCATGGGACTCTGCACCATCGATTTCGGTACAAAAGTGGTTTGCAGACTTTCGTTGTGGTCGCACAAGTACAAATGACGCTGAACGTTCTGGACGGCCAATTGAGGTCAATACTCCCGAAAATGTCGTAAAAGTCCACGATATGGTGTTGGCCGATCGAAGAGTAAAAATGCATGAGATTGTTGATGCCATAAGCATTTCATATGACAGTGTGGTTTCGATTTTAAATGATCAGTTGGGTTTAAGACAGCTGTCTGCAAGATGGGTGCCGCGTTTGCTCTCAATTGCCTACAAACGTACGGGTACACATATGCGTAGTCTCAATGGCAAAATTCCATGAATTGTGCTACGAATTGGTACCTTCATCCGCCATATTCTAAGTATTTAGCTCCCAGTGACTATTTTCTATTTCCAAACCTAAAGAAATTAGCTCCAACGATGAAATTATTGATCATACAAATGCTTAAAATTCTATATTATGGAATGGATACAAAAATTGGAGAAACGTTGGACTAAGTGTATTGACCTAAAAGGAGATTATTTGGAAACCAATTTTTTTTTGCAAAAAAAAGTGTGTTTCATTCAAAAAGTCACGTACTTATTGATCCGCCTCGTAGACATGTCAGCTGGCCTCCAAAGTCGTGTGATTTGAGACCTCACGATTATTTCTCGATTATTTTGCTCGATCTTTTCCTGTGACGTGAAGTCACTGCTTTATGCTGAAAACCAGCAACAAGTGACGCCTTGGAGGTCACAATTGTAGGTGTTATTCGTGACATACGGCCAGCAATGTTCGAAAAAGTGACCCAGTATTGGACGTTCAGAATGTCATGAACATCCGCGGTGGACATATGCCCGAAATCATTTACATGTGTTAATGTCATGTATTGGTCTTTCGAATAAATACATTTTTGTTAACAAACTTGAATTTTTTGTGCTATTTTTGACAATTTCAATTTCTATCGATCTTAAAAACACACCCTTTACTTTAAAAACAAACAAATTCTCGTTAAACTTTGCAATATGTCTGCAGAACATTGTAGTTGTAACAGAAATAAAATTTAATTCAGTTTTACTGGAAGAATTCAAGAGGCATTCGGTTGCACCAACCTGATGTTTCATAAAAGCGATTGTTCTAACCAAACTAATGCCATATGTGTTCGTTGCAACCTACTTAAAGCGAAATTCCTTTGTAGAGAACGAATTGATGCCAACTTCGGTTGTTACAACCGAAATAATAGAAAATATAGTTGATGCAACAAATGTAATTGGAAATTCAACAGTCGCAACAGAATTTATAATGAAATGGGTTAGTTTCAAACAATTTCCAATTGTGTGGACTAAATTCAGTCTTAAAAACCACAATTCGGCTGTGACAACCACATTTTGGTGGCAACGGCTGATTTTACGGTTGCTACAACCACTTTTCACAGAATTTGTTCAGTGAGTGTAACTGAGAGCTTTAAAATTGTTTTGAATGTTGCTTCGAAGGTCTAGACAAATATTAAGTTTGTTTTTTTCACCCGCCAAAGTTAATTATATCTTAATTTGCACGGGGCAGCTAAGCGATATTACGTGTCGTTTCAATTTCCCAGTAAAATTTCGACTTGAGCAATGACTATTAGGGTGTTTTTATTTCTTGCTAAACTACCGGGTTTTTCCATAAGAGCGCTACAAAAGTTTTTTTAAATAAAACAAAACCGGTTTTAGATACCAATGAAATTCTTTATTCCTGTGAAAGTACGTTCGATGCCATTATGTATGGAACTCGATTTCTTTTGCACGGCCACCACGGGCACGCTTGCAGAAGTCCAGACGATGAACCCAATTTTCGACGGTTTTCAAGCATAAATCGGCCTATACTGCTGCAATTTCACGTTCGATATTCGCACGAAGTTCATCAATCGTCGCTGGTTTGTTGGCATAGACCATAGACTTGACGTAGCAGCACAGGAAATAATCTAACGGCGTCAAATCGCACGACCGAGGCGGCCAATCGACTGGGCCATTTCGTGAGATAACACGTTCACCAAACTTGGTTTCCAATAAATTGATTGTGGCATTCGCTGTGTGGCTTGTGGCGCCGTCCTGTTGGAACCACATGTCCTCCAAGTCCATATTATCCAATTGGGGCCAAAAATATTCGGTTATCATTGAACGGTAGCGATTCGCATTCACAGTAATGTGCCGGTCTTGATCATCATGGAAGAACTACGGCCCAATGACGCCACCGGCCCATAAACCGCACCAAACCGTAATTTTTTCGGGATGCAATGATGACTCATGGATTACGTGTGGATTGCTGTCTGACCAATAACGCATATTTTGCTTATTGATGAAGCCATTCAGCCAGAACTGAAATTCAGAATTCAGAAATTGGACGTCGCGCTCTTAAAGTTGAGGCCACTGACTTCAAATTTCGGTAGTAAATTTTAATAATTTCGACTCGTTGTTGGCTCGTATATCTTTCGATGATGAAATGGCAAACCTTACTGAAGAGAAATGTCAAAAGAGCGGGAAAAAATATGGCGTCGTTTGCTGTCCCTATCGATTTACCTTTGTAGCGCCTCTGTTGAAAAACCCTTTATATTTTCGACGACTTTGTATGGGGTTCCGCATAAAATCGCTTAATATCACTTAGATCCCCATACAAAGTGGTCAAAAAGTTAGTGTAGGATGGAATAAAAAAGAAAAAATATTACTACGTACTCAATTTCAAAAAATGCCAACAAAAAGTTTTATTTGACAAATTTTGTTATCATTTCCTGTGAATGAAAATGCTATCAAGAAGGAGAGACCTAAAAACATAAATATCCAAAATGGCTTACACATGGTAAGTTCATATAAATTATTTTATTTAATCGACAACTACGTATATTTTCATATCTCTAAATTTGAGAGATCTATTTTCATTTCGCGATTGAAAATAAAATTTGAATTAAATTTTTCACAACAGTGCGCTGTAAATGTTATACATATTGATCATGGTAGAATTATATTTCAGGTATGGTCATTTAAACAGGTTATGTAAGTCTCTTCAATGTCAAACTAATATTTATTTTGTTTTTGTACTTTTCTGTGTTCTTGTATCATCGATATGCATTTGTGCAGAGTTTGACAACTGAAACAAATGAACAAAACCAAAATGTATATTGTTGCCGCATACAACTACAACAACACCTGCAGCTAACATGCATTTGTTGGAACTGGCTACAAACGTCTTGCCATATCCCATATTTTTCACCAATTACAGGAAATGTTGCCACATTTCGTAGTATTAAGTGTGGATCTTTTTTCTTTTTAAAGTCATAAGCGGCAATACGATAGCTTAATGGAATACAAAAACAGCCCTATTATATTATTTTAAAAAAAAGATAAGCGATTAGAATCATGGTGCTTTTCTGGGCCATACACCTAAGCCACCACATCGACCTTCTGTGTGAGTTTATTTCTAAATTTTAATTAAGTCCATACTATAGTTTAATTTAATATTTTTTCTCAAGTGTAGTAAAACGTTACTTTCACAAGGAAAAATTAACAAAATACGAAAAACATTATCAGTGGTTTCCAATTCCGCACCCTGAAATGCTCCAATCTAGGCATTGTATTGTGGGATACAGTCTTATTCATCTAAAGAGCTTTGAGAGACGCTTTATCATACAATATTCGTCTCTCAAATCTCTTACAATTTTTTATGAATAAGGCGCTTAATCTCGCAAAATGAAGACAATAAGCCTGTTTTTTTATTCTCTGCTAAACTAATTTTTCGACGACTTCGTATGGGGAACTAAGCGATATTAAGCGATTTTAAGCGGCAATCCATACAAAGTCGTCGAAAATTTAGTTTAGCAGGGAATAAAAAAACAAGCTTAATGACAGATGAATTAGGATGGTGGAACAGAATTTCAAATGTAGGTAAGCTTCATAAACCCTGTGAACTCATGGGATCTCGCACCCGTGGCACAATTCCTTGGATCCACATTCTTAAAAAATTATATTTACACATTATCGGTATGAAACTTTCCCACCACATATCAAAACAATGTCTTTCCAAAAACATTTTCAAAAATTTTCTTTGTTTTTATGACGTATTTTAATTCTGTTGAAGGTTCTATAAATCATTTCATTAATCACATCATCTGACGATTTGGTGCAGCAATGAATCATATGCAATGCAGTGATGCAACATATTCATGGCGGGAAGGACATATAATCATATGGAATCCAAATGCCACGCGAGAAGAGGATTATCACAGATTTCATTCCGCTTGCCTCAGTCATCGCTTTGAGAAACAAATGGGCAGTCTCTTAAATTAGCAATTAAATATATTCGTTACAGCAATGATCATGTTCCTCGCATCTACAATTACTGTCGTTACATATGAACTGATTTTATTTCATCTTTCGTCACAGTGGCAAAACATTCTTAATTAATGAACAAATTTTCATTGCGGCTATGAAACTGTACGTTGGTCCACTTTAAATGATGGAAATGGTTACGAAGCAATTCCTTTCAGTGTATATGCCTGAAAATTATATTATTTGATCATATACATTTTGTTTATTTCCGATTCTGAATTCACTTGACAAATTATAAACAACATAATTCGCAAATTCTTGTGAAAGGGCAGGCAGGGGTTATCGCCTTAAAACAACCTAAGAAAAATTTGTCATTAGTATTTAGTTATGTTTGGGAAAGAGATGTTTCTGGGATTTTATTAAGAATGAGAATAAAAACCAGCATAGACATTTAATCACCATCGACTCACTCGATTTAAGTATTTCGTTTCGTTTGTAACATTTAAGATATTAGACGCCAGGTAAATTTACTAAATTTATAATAGAAACAACTAAATTTACGACACAAGTCGGATGTACCTCACAGGGCTCTGTTTTACTAAACAGGGCTTTGGACATGACGCCAGTTTTTATAGGCCGATCGCTTTAATGTCAAGATGTAAGAAGTTTAAAAGCGGTTAATACAGATTTCATGATGAACTACCGCATTTAATTTAGAAAACGCATGATATGGCTAAACAGAAATCCACATGCCACACGCGTAGGGGATTACCACCAACGATTTCAAACACGCTGAAATAAAAACTACATGAGTTGTCAGGGGACACCCGGTTGGAACGAAGTTCCTTTCGCTATATATTATATACCAGTTAGCTCCAACACGCCTAAGGCGCCCGTTGCAAAATAAGATAATTTAAATGGATCTTTAAGAAAAGATACTTTTTGTAAAATGATAAACTTTTTTTAAGAAAAATTTTTTTGTTGTAGAATGTATTTTTTTTAAAGTATATTTTTAGGTCCTTTTTGTAAGAATATGTAGTATATTTTCCCGAAAAGTTAACTTTTTAAAGAGAGATACATCTTTATTAGCTAATGTGTTTTTAAAGAAAAGATACTATTTTTAAGAAGAAGTACTTTTTTTATGAAACAATCAAGAGTATGCATTTTTTTTACGAAGAAGTACTTTTTTAAGAACAAGTACTTTTTAAAGAAGTGGCACTATTTTTAGAAAAAGGTTATTTTTGTAAGAATATTTAATTATTTTCAGAACATCACTTATCTCAAGAAAAGACACGAAAAGGTGCTATTTTATTTTTGAGAAAACACACTTTTAAGAAAATGAAGTTTTCTAAGAAAATTCAATTTTTTTAGGAGATGGTAATTATTGTCAAGAAAAGACTTTTTTTAAAGAAATGGCAGTTTTTTTAAGAATTGGTTCTTTCTTCGCGAATAGGTACATTTTTAAGAGTAGGTACTTATATCAAGAAAAATTATTTTGTTTCACAAAAAATGTAATCTTTAAAGAAAATGTAGTTTTTGAAGTAAAGGCAATTTGATGTTAGGAAATGTACTTTTTTAAGAAAAGATACTTATTTTAAAAAAAAATATTTTTGTTAAAAAAATTAACTTTTTGTAAGAAAATTTACTTTTTTTAAGCAAAGGTACTCCTTTAAGATAAGGTATTTTTTTTTAAGAAAAGGTACTTTATTGAAGAATATGAATACTTATAGGTAACGGGTCCGCCAAATAACTTTGTTTTTTTTTGAAAATGCTATAAAAAAACCTACTGAATATTTTCTCAAATTTCTTTTTTTATTTGAAAGTACAATCCTTCCGGTTAATAATGGAAAATAATTTCATTCAAATGGCTGCCTCGGCTGGCCATGCAGTAGCCTACACGATCGGTTCAACTTTTAAGCACATTATCGATTATGTGCAGCTGTATTTCACCAATGGCTTCACGAATATTGTCCTTTAGAGCGTCAATTGTCTCTGGCTTGTCGGCGTAACTCTTATCTTTGAGGGCACCCCACAAATAATAGTCCAACGGTATCAAATCGCAGCTCCGAGGTGGCCAAACGACATCAGCTCTGCGGCTGATAATGCGATCTTCAAAAACAGGGCGCAAAACGTCGAGTGTAGCTTCGGCTGTGTGGCACGTAGCGCCGTCCTGTTGAAACCAAATGTTGCCCATATCCTCCTCTTCAATTTTTGTGAACAAAAATTCGTTCAACATGGCCTGATAACGATCGCCATTGACTGTAACGACCACTCCTTGCTCATTTTCGAAGAAAAATTACCCAATTATGCCTCTGGACCAAAATCCGCACCAAACAGTGACTCGTTTTGGGTGCATCGGCTTTTCAATGTATGCGTGCGGGTTTTCTGTGCCCCAAATGCGACAATTTTGCTTGTTTCCATACCCGCCAAGATCAAAATGAGCTTCATCTGAAAAGATGATTTTTTTTGGCAAAATCGGCATCTTTTGTAAGTCGATCGCAGGCCCATTTTTCCCATATTTCCCAGCGTTGTTCAAGCGTATACACAACCATATTCGTTCAGCGGAAGGATAAAACTAATTATCTGTCCAATCAGACATGAGAAACAAGCGGACCCTTTATTTTTTTTTGAAAAAAAATAAACACTTATTTAAAAAAATTTATTTTTTTTTAACTTCTTTCACTTTCGCTTTTCTAAATTAATTTTTTATTGGTTTATATACTAAATATTGGCCACAGGCTCCACCTAGAAAACTTCCCATTAAACAAGAAATTTCCCAACATATGTTAGTCTAGACACAAACCAAAGCAAAAGTACTCAATATAGTTGATGAATCTGGGTTTGTAGCATAATAGTGTTAAAAACAAGTTGTTTAATTTTTTTTTTCATTTAGCCCCATCCCGCAACGTGCGATAAGGAACTTCGTTCCAAGAACTGGCAAAAAAAACTGAATAAGAGAGGGCAATCTATCATGCGGTTCCTTGAACATAGACTATAATTCGCGAGTCTATTTGGGGTATATTTATCCGTAGTCGGGTATGCCTTTGGATGAGTTCGCTGATCTCGATGTGTAACCAAAGACAAAAACCTGAAGACAAACCCGCCTTAGTAAAGTCAAAAACCCTGGCCTCTGAGGGAGCGCAATATCATGAGACGGCATAACACGATATAATTCGATTGGATCGGTGTCATTATTAAGAAAAAGAGTAAGTAGTCTATTGAAGAGGATTTTCTGTGGTCAGAGCCAACAAACGCCCTCTATCTGCAACGAAACTGTGACTGGTTTAGAGTTGTATTATAATAAAGGGCACAAAATAAAGTCTCCTTTGGATGCGGCAAAGCAGCTTCTTTACGCGTAAAGAAAAATGTCGTTCCCCACAAACGAAATTTTAGACAACTTAACTTTGTTTGAGGAATTGATTTGCGGCAAACGCACATACATATATGTTTGTCAGGACCGAAAAATGTGTCATGGTGGTAGCACAATCGACTAGAAAACGGGGTCTGCCGACTGGCCCAGATGCATATCCCAGTAGAGTCAAAAAAACTCTACGTACTGAAATTCATTACTCTCTACTCATTACAACTGTACGTACTGTAATTCAAATTGGAACCAAATTTAAAATTATGCATAATTTGATGATGCTAAACGATTGGTCAAGTTTCGTTTGCCTACGACAAGATTCACACATCAGGATATAAAAGTTGGGATGGAATCCCTCCTAAACTTAATTATATGTCCAAAAAGAAATTACCATATGAACGTCAAAAGTTGGAATATATTGCTCAACTTAGTGGAATGAAATGCTAACGCATGCGTGGTGGATTGTAGATCTTTTGGTTGCTGACTCTCACACAATAGGTTGATAAATTGGCTAAATATAGAGCATTCTGGAAAGTACGAGGAGTTTACAACAGTCGCTATGACTCTTTCCCAAAGAAGAAAAGAGTAATGGCCTGTCATCAGAGCGTAATTGGGACATGTCTTCTTTACAATACAATAAAAAAAAATCACAAATATCTCAAAAAATACGTGTTTTTTTAAACGAAAAAGTGCACTCTTACTGAGACACTCCTTATATGTCTAGACCATTGTTTACATGATTTGAAGATCTGCTACTTTTTTTGTTTCTTTGTTGTCTGTCATGATTTTGTTTTTAGCAGTTTTCAACAGAAAAATCCATATATGGGTCAACAACACATAAGTTATAACACATTAATACGTGGTGGATTGTAACTCTTGTGGTTGTTGACTCTCACAAAAAAGGTTAATAAATCCGCTAAATATGGAGCATTCTGGAAAGTACAAAATTCCAGATGTCGCCATGACTCCATCCACAAGAAGGTTGATGAACTCGCTATCTAGTTATATGGCATTCAGGAAAATCCTGAGTGTTTAGAGAAGAGAAGGAGAAGCTCCATCTCGGCCTTGTGGAATGATATGACTACGTTTTTCGGAACACTCTGGTTGGGAAACACGAAATGGAGGAATCTTCGGGTAGAACTCAAAGTGATGTACGTTGTTCTTGAATATCAAATAATGGTGAATTGTAAAAGGGAATACTATCATTACTATGGCAATTTAAAAATGATGTTGTTTTATTAACCATGAATAAACGATCTTCTCATTTTACAGTTGATTTTAATATCGCGCCACTCTGGCACTATTCATTTGAAACGAAGTGTTTTATTATGCATATACAATCTGAAAATAAGAACAATCACCTACAATAACACAAATATTTTTCGAGATAATAACAACTCATTATATTCATCTGTTTCGTTTATTCCCATTCAAAATTCGTATTTCTTTGTTTTGTCATCAGTTTTTGCATTGATTTCAAATCTGACAGTTCGAAATAAAAACAAACAGGCTTTAAGATGATACTACCGTTTGGCAACTTAAACACGATTCTAGTATTTTTCCTGGGTTTTTTGAAACTTACACATGGAACACCTGTCACCAGCAGCAGTGCGGAGGATGAAGCCATACGTTCTGCCAAAGCACTGGAGATGCTGAAATATATGAATCAATTGGCGGATCCGTGTGATGACTTTTATAAGTTCGCTTGTGGGAATTGGCACCTCATCCACCCGGCGACTGTAGAAAATAAGCAGACATTGTACTTTCATCAGGTTTCCTACAACTATATGGATACCCTGGCTACAATATTGTTAGCCGATGATCCCGGCGATACGGGTATTCTAAAGAAGGTTAAGAATTTCTATCGTTCCTGTTTAAATGTATCACCCGTAAAAAGTGTTTACAGGGACAAATTAATGGAAATAGTACGGGAATTTGGTGAAATGCCTGTGTTGGAAGGTGGCAGATGGCAATCCAAGGATTTTGATTGGTTGAAAACTATTGGCCATATTGCCCATAAATATAATAAGAGAATAATTTTGAGCATTGATACGGTTACCGATCCTACTGATAAAACTTTGGAAATGTTGGAGATTCGTCCTTCCAAATTCGCTCTTTCGGAATTCTCGCTTTATCTGGACGCATCTAATGAACTATATCGCAGCACACACCGAAGAAAAATTGCCGAAGATTTGCGGGAATTCTTGGATATTGAACCTCGTTTGGCCGAACAGACTGCAAGTGATATTGTTACATTGGAAGTATTGCTGGTCAAAGGTATTAAAAAAGACACAAGAACACAAACTTTAGGAACAGATGTCAAAACTATAGATGATTTACAAGAAAAATACTTGGGCCGTTTAGATTTTAAGCAGCTGCTGAAAACATCACTGGGTGCAATACCCAAGCTGCAAGTGATTGAAAAGATTCCAAGTTACCAGGAGAATTTGGCTGACATCATGGATACCATAGACAAGAGAAAAGTTGCCAACTTTGTATTCTACTTTTTACTTCGGGACTTTATGGAGGCGGCTCGCAGGCCCGAGAAATCTCCGCAACAATCTTGTATCTACACAACAAGACGATTTTTTCACCCGTTTCTGGAGAATATGATGTATCACAAGATGAAACTAACGCAGGCAGCGAATAGCGTTCAAAATATGTTTACCGATTTGAAATCGATATTTCGCAGTGCCCTGTATTCCGACAGATACAACTGGATTGGTAACGAGACAAGGGTGGAAGCCATTCAGAAGCTCTATGCAATGACAATTCAAATTGACTCCTACGATGACGTCAACTTCGGCCAGGCCTATGACAATTTAGAAGTGAGTTCACACGCTTTCATTGTAAATCTCAAAAACATTTTTACCCAATATGGCAACCGGGCTCGAACCAAGGAACACGATGCTGCCGACGTAATGTATGACGAAACGAACATCCTATTCGGCCCTGGCTATGAAATTAAAGAAAATCGTGTCATCATACCGATTATAAGCATTTTGCCCCACTATTTCTGGTCTGCCGCTTATCCGCATGCTCTCAATCTTGGCCAGCTGGGTTCGACGGTAGCACATGAAATCGTCCATGGCTTTGACAATAACGGACGATATGTCAACAGAGATGGCACGAATCGCCAGTGGTGGGATGTAGACTCGTCAAATAATTTTACACTACGAACTCAATGCTTTAGGGATCAATATAAACGTTACGTATTCGGAGAGAAACCTCTGCCGGACAGAGTAGACCAGGCGGAAAATATTGCTGATAATGGAGGTGTCCGCTTGGCCTACGAAGCATATATGACCTGGTATGATAGCCCTTGGCATCCCAAAGCCCTGCTCCACCAAGAAAATCTGCCGGGCTTAAAGTATACGGGTCAACAATTGTTCTTTATTAGTTTTGCCCAACAATGGTGCAGTGAAGTCCATCCATATTTTAAGAGTCTGCTAACAACCGTCGATCATCACACGCCTCCCACTTTCAGAGTCATTGGGGCATTATCGAATATGGAAGAATTTTCAACGGCATTTCAATGTCGCCCCGGCAGTGGTATGAATCCCGAGAAAAAGTGTCTGATCTACTAAATCGGGAAACTGCCAAGAACTGCTCTCCGGCAGTTCAGCTAGATGATAATTTTGTTGGAAATCTTTAAGAAGTTTTAAGACAGACGAATAAAATTTTTTATTTATTTATTGATGTTTTTATTTTTAATTTTTATGTTTTTCATTAGAATTTTTTGGCGGTCATTATCAGTTATGAGATCAAAGGTTTGTACATTTTGTAGTTCAATGGAATTAAGTCTAAGAAAAGTAACATAGTTATATTCACGGTGCGTTTTGGATAGACTCTAAATAACTACATAACTTTCAAATAAAAATCGAAAGATAACAATTGAAATTAAGAAAATTTGTGTGAAATTGAAAAACTATAATTGAAATTCTCAACACACCTAACAAAATAACCAAAACAATCATTAAAAATTCACAAAAGAACCATCTGAACTTAAAAAGAAAACGTTTAAAGCAAAAAACATCAAAGGGCATTATTTCAATTCGACGTAGGTACATTAATTTAAATCAAAAAATTTAATTAAAAATTATCTAAAATTGTGAATTCAGTATTTTCATTTGAAATTAAAAATAAAATATATAGAAATCAATTGTTTTTCATAAAACTCAAATTGAAATTAAAAATCACTTGAGGTGTCAGGGGACACACGCTTGGAACTAAGTTCCTGTCGCTATATATTATGTACTAGTTGGTTCCAACACGCCTAAGGCGCCCGTTAAAAAATACGATAATTTAAATGAAGTACTTTCTGTAAGAAAACCCCATAAGAGTATGATTTTTTTTTTACAAAGAAGTACTTTTTTAAGAACAGGTACTTTTTAAAGAAGTGGTACTCCTTTTAGGAAAAGGTTATTTTTTTAAGAAAATGTATTTATTTTCAGAAAAGCTACTTATCTCTAGAAAAAAAGGTATTGTTTTATTTTTAAGAAAAGGTACTTTTAAGAAATTGAATTTTTGTTCGAAAAGGTAATTTTTTGGAGAAAATGTTTACTTTTAAGAAATGGGAATTTTTTTCGCATTGGTCCTTTTTTCAAGAAAAGGTACAATTTTACGAGTAGGTACTTATCTCAAAAAAAGATATTTTGTTTCACAAAAAAAAGTACTCTTTAAAGAATATGTAAGTTTTTAAGAAAAGGCAATTTGTTGTAAGAAAGTGTACTATTTAAAAAAGGTACTTATTTTAACAAAAGACCTTTTTTTAAGAAAATTTACTTTTTGTAAGAAAATTTACTTTTTTTTAAGCAAAGGTACTTCTTTAAGATAAGGTATTTTTTTTTAAGAAAAGGTACTTTGTTGCAGAATATGATGCTTATAGGTATTTTTTTGAAAAAATTACTTTTTTTTAAGAAAAGGCACTTATTTAAAAAAATTCTTTTTTTTAACTTCTTTCACTTTGGCTTTTCTAAATTTACTATTTGTTGGGTTCAAAACTACAATATATACTAAATATTGGTTACAGGCTCCACCTAGAAAACTTCCCATTAAACAAGAAATTTCCCAACAAATGTTAGTCTAGACACAAACCAAAGCAAATATAGCCAATATTGTTGATAATTCTGGGTTTGTAGCATAATAGTGTTAAAAAAAAGTTGTTTAATTTTTTTCATTTAGCCTCCATCCCGCAACGTGCGATAGGGAACTTCGTTCCAAAAACTGGCAAAAAGGCGCTTCGTTCCAAAAATCTTTGAATTCAGTATTTTCATTTGAAATTAAAAATAAATATACCTATTCAGAAATCAATTGTTTTTCATGAAACTGCAATTGAAATTAAAAAGGCGTGAATTTATATTTAAAAGATATCAGTTGATTCTCAAAACACTGCAATTCAAAATCGAATCTCATAATTCCTTTTGAATTGTATTTGGAATTAATATCCATTGATGTATTTTGCATTTTCATTAATATTTTCTGAACTTTAATTCATGTTTGGCCTAAGCAGTGAGATATACAATTTTTAAGCATGCAGTTTATAATTTTTCTAATTCAAGATACATTTTTAAATTTAATTTTTTCATTATCAAAATATAATTTAAAAGGCTGTGCTGTATTATCTTCGAAATTTGTAAGGATAATTTAGAGGAAATCTCCCTAGAAATACCACTGATTATAAAAGCCTGTACATTTTTCTTGTAGATCACCGATTGCAAACTGTTTGTAGATACTATTTAGTACTAGGATAGGGACTTTCCTGGCCTCTTTGGACCTGAGTCTTAAAAAACGCTTTTCAGGGTCCAAAGTTCCCCGACCTATTTGTTTCTATCAAAATAAAACTGATTCAGAGCATTTTCTCGCTCTGTCGGATATTTAAAAACAATTCTTGTCAGATTGTCAGTAACCTTCCCTACTGGGTCTCGAAAGGCCAATTCTATGATCACTTTCATTAGCGCTGAAAGACGAAACGCAAAACACCCTTAGAACTAATTGTTTGAAAAGGGGTTGTAGCAACCGTAAATTCGACTGTTACCACCGAATTGAGGTTGCCACAACGGAATTGAGGTTGTCACGACCGAATTTAGTTTCCACAACTGAAATTCGGTTAAAGCAACCTCGTTCCATAAATGATTCGGTTGTGACAACTGAATCTTATATTATATTCGTTCAGTCAACTAAATTTTCTAAAATTTCGGTTGGAACAACCGAATTTGAAATTAATTCGGATGCAAAAACCGAAGTTGGTAATAAATTCGGTTGGAGTAACCGAATATGGCATTCATTTGGTTGTAGTAACCGCACTTGGCATCAATTCGGTTGTAACTATTGAATTTGGTATCAAATCGTTCACAATAATCGAATCTAGCCTTAATTCGGCTGCTACGACCGAATTTGATGTCAACACGGTTGCTGTAACCGAATTTCTCATGAATTTTTTAGATACAACTGAATAAATTTTCAATTCGGTTACCACAATATAATTCTATGTATTTCAAGTCTGACGTCTAAAATAGTATAATCAAATATTATTTTAAACAGGATTAAAGAATGTCAAGATTTTTTGTGGTTATTAAGAAAGGTAAGTAAAATATGGTTTGTATTAAAACGTCTTATTTTGCAGAAATTATTCAAGTTTATATCAACAGTTTTGAAATTTTTGAAGGTCGGTCATGTGCGATATGCTGCAATCGTCTGTATACAAAACGGTTTAGGATCATTTGTAACACTATCTAAATTTGATTGTAATAACCTCTGATTCGGCTGTGACAACCTCCAAAGAGCTTGTGTCAACCACTAATGAGGATCGAATCTCCACCAGTAGCCGAGTGTCCAGAAGAATCCTTCAGCAACCCTAACGTCGTGTTGTTTGACGTATAAGACAGGAGTCACCAGCTACTCTCTTTCAAAATGTGTCGTAGGTTTCTCGTCAGGAACATAACAAACCACAAAACCTGAACGTGTACACTCTGATCGAATCTGATACATGTAGCTGATTGGCTTTGTTTACAATTCAAACTACTTTCCAAATGTCAAATTGACATGTATTTTGTTTTCGTATATGTGGCCATCACTGGTGCTATGGTAGTGTGCGCGGCTTTTGTATAAGTATATGAGAACGTGGGTTCGATCCCTGCTCAGACCACCTTATATTTCTTTCGACCACGGTCACCTCGCTTAGTGATGGCGACACTATCGAGTACTTAGCCATGAAAATGCTTCTCAAAATACCGTTCGCAATCGGTGTAAAACTGTAGGTACGAATCAGTGAGTGTAAAACTAGAAAGTGCACATCTCACTGATTGTGAGAAGCTCTCCCCAATCCCTTTAAGGGATGTTATGGGACACTATTCATTCATTCCGTGAAACTACTTTGTTTAAAGCTGAAGAGCTACCAAATTTGAGTTATGTAGTTCACGAACTAACTAGTTCAATTGAACGATTCACTCTTGTGAACTAGATAAATTAGTTCACACAGTTCCACTCTTTTGTTTCAATTGTTCACTTGTTTCAACGGATTTTGGCACAGTTCTCTCTGCCATTTTCTAGTTTATGCTCTATTTCCAAAATATAAAAACACTACAGTAACCCCAATATTTCGGGAAAGGAATAACCCAATCGTTAAGCCGATCTCAATTTGTAACGCCTTCAATGTGGCGATTTAGTGTATGGAGACGTCGCAGTATCTAAACCACTTTAGAAATCTCCAAAAAAGAGACCATTTTCACGATTATTCGTTCAGACTGAACTAAAACTACATGTTGATCTGAAATAAGCTCATTAGCTCACAGCTCATATAAACTCTTAAACTAAAATGATACAAGGAACTAGTGAACTAAATGAACGAACTCGTCCATTCTGTTGACTAAAAAGAGTGATCACTTGAATGAGCTAAAATTCCCATCTCTGTACTAAAATGAAATTTAAAGCTCTCATACGCTCCTTGATATGATATTCGTGTTGCGTACTCGTACATGTAAAATTGGGATCGTTTTCGGCACATCAGCGTGGGCAAGTAACGGGTTTTTCAATAAGAGCGCTACAAAAGTTTTTTTAACTAAAACAAAACCGGTTTTAGATACCAATGAAATTCTTTATTCCTGTGAAAGTACGTTCGATGCCATTATGTATGGAACTCGATTTCTTTTGCATGGCCACCACGGGCACGCTTGCAGAAGTCCAGACGCTGAACCCAATTTTCGACGGTTTTCAAGCATAAATCGGCCGATACTGCTGCAATTTCACGTTCGATATTCGTAGAAGTTCATCAATCGTCACTGGCTTGTTGGCATAGACCATAGACTTGACGTAGCCCCACAGAAAATAATCTAACGGCGTCAAATCGCACGACCGTGGCGGCCAATCGACAGGGCTATTTCGTGAGATAACACCTTCACCAAACTTGGTTTCCAATAAATTGATTGTGGCATTCGCTGTGTGGCTTGTGGCATGTCCTCCAAGTACATATTATCCAATTGGGGCCAAAAATATTCGGTTATCATTGAACAGTAGCGATTCGCATTCACTGTAATGTGCCGGTCTTGATCATCACGGAAGAAGTGCGGCCCAATGACGCCGCCGGCCCATAAACCGCACCAAACCGTAATTTTTTCGTGATGCAATGATGACTCATGGATTACGTGTGGATTGCTGTCTGACTAATAACGCATATTTTGCTTATTGACGAAGCCATTCAGCCAGAAATGAGCAACATCGCTGATTGTTGAGGCCTCTTAAAGTTGAGGCCACTGACTCCAAATTTCGGTAGTAAATTTTAATAATTTCGACTCGTTGTTGGCTCGTATATCATTCCATGATGAAATGGCAAACTTACTGAAGAGAAATGTAAAAAGAGCGGGAAAAAATATGGCGTCGTTTGCTGTCCCTATCAATTTACTTTTGTAGCGTCTCTGTTGAAAAACCCTTTACATCAAAAGACTACAGAAAGATATCGTGAAACTGTCGGAACATTCTGATACTTTCCAATGCATTTCGAATCTAGGTATTGAAATAAGACAGTTCTGCTTGGTATATGTTTTCATGCGCTGGAAGATGTCTAGTATGTATCGTATATTGATGTGTAGTACAGCATCCATGAGTTTTTGGAACGAAGTTCCTTATCGAACGTTGCGGGATGGGGACTAAATGAAAAAAAGTTAAACAACTTTTTTTAACACTATTATGCTACAACCCAGTATTATCAACTATAAGTATATTGGGTACTTTTGCTATGGTTTGATTCTAGACTAACATATGTTGGAAAAGTTTTCTAGGTGGAGCCTGTAACCAATA
The DNA here is from genome assembly GCA_963931995.1 of Phaonia tiefii. Lineage (NCBI taxonomy): Eukaryota > Metazoa > Arthropoda > Insecta > Diptera > Muscidae > Phaonia > Phaonia tiefii. The sequence goes on along the minus strand of OZ008367.1, from coordinate 73,929,183 downwards.
TTTAGTATATCTTGTAGTTTTGAACGCAATAAAAAGTAAATTTAGAAAAGCCAAAGTGAAAGAAGTTTAAAAAAGAAAATTTTCTTAAATAAGTGCCTTTTCTTAAAAAAAGTAAGTTTTCTCCAAAAAAAAACTATTCATATTCTTAAACAAAGTAATTTTTCTTAAAAAATACGTTATCCTAAAGATGTACCTTTTCTTAAATAAATAAATTTTCTTAGAACAAATTACCTTGTCTTAAACAAATAACTAGCTTTCTTTCGACGGCAGCTTAGTGACGGCGACACTATCGAATACTTAGCCATGAAAAAGCTTCGCAAAATACCGTTCGGAACCGGTGCAAATTGTAGGTCCAAATCAGTGTGTGTACAGCTAGAAAGCGCACAGCTCACAGCCCTAATTCCTTCATGGGATGAGATGGGAAAATAGTTATGTTCTTTCATAACTTCAGGCCAAAAACTGCAACCGTTTTATTGGAACGAAGTTCCTTATTGCACGTTGCAGGATGGGGGCTAAATGAAACTTTTATTTTAACACTATTATGCTACAACCCAGTACTTTTGCTTTGGTTTGAGTCTAGAATAACTTATGTGGAAAATTTCTTGTTTAATAGGAAGTTCTCTAGGTGGAGCTTGTAACCAATATTTAGTATACGAGTATATTGTAGTTTTGAACCCAATAAAAAGTAAATTTGGCAAAGTCAAAGTGCAAGCAGTTTAAAAAAGAAAATTCTCTTAAAAAAAAATAAATTTTCTCAAAAAAAATATCTATTCCTATTTTTAAACACAGTACATTGTCTTAAAAAAAATACCTTATCTTAAAGAAGTACCTTGCTTAAAACAAGTAAATTTTCTTACAAAAAGTACATTTTCTTAAAAAGAGAAATTTTTTATAAATAAGCACCTTTATTAAAAAGGTACATTATCTAACAACTTGCCTTTCTTAAAAAACTATATTTTTATGAAACAAAATAGCTTTTCTTCAGCTAAGTACCTATTCTTAAAAATGTACTTATGCTTGAAAAAAATGAGGAATTCTAAAAAGAAATCCCATTTCTTAAAAAAACCATTTTCTCCAAAACAATACCTTCTCATAAAAAAATTAAATTTCCTTACAAAAATTCCTTTCCTTAAAATAACTTTTTCTTACAAATAAAATACTACCTTTGCTTATCTTTTCTTGAGATAAGTAGCCTTTCTGAAAATAAGTACATTTTCTTAAAACAATATCCTTTTCCTAAAAAGAGTACTACTTCTTTAAAAAGTACATGTTCTTAAAAAAAGTACTCCTTTATAAAAAAACTTCATAGTCGTATGGCTTTTTCTTACAAAAAGTACTTCCCTTAAAAATAGTACCTTTTCTTAAAAAAAAATGTAATCAAATTACCTCTCTTTAAAAAAGGACCTTTGCGGGAAAATGCAACACATATTCTTACAAAAAGGACCTAAAAATATAATTTAAAAAAATATATATCCTATATATCCTATAAAAACAAAGAGGACACCCTTTCGCTATATATTATGTACTACTTAGTTCCAAAACGCCGATGGCGCCCGTTGAAAAATACGATAATTTAAATTGATTTTTAAAGAATGTACTTTTTAAAAAAAAATTTATGTTTTTAGGTAATTTTTGTAAGAATATATATTATATTTTGCCGAAAAGGCCCTTTTTTAAAGAACTAACTAGTACATAATATACAGCGAAAAGAAATTCGTTCCAACCGGGTATTCCCTGACACCGCATGTAATTTTTTCAGAGTCTTTCAATTTTCTCTATGACTTGGCTCTATTGACAAGTTTCCGATATGTCTTCTTTATCTTCGCAACTTCTGCATTCTGATTTTTAGTGAGTTGCTGACAGACCTCGTGACCATACCCGCTATATAATTTAAGTCATATACCTCGCTTATTTCCTCAGTAAGTTATGTCGAAATGATCCATTCGCAACATTCATTTCGTAAAGGGAACATCCAAAACTTCTCACATTCCGGCGATCTAATTCAGACTGGGTAATATTCTAATCCAATTTAAATCGTATGTATTTAATTTAATTTAATTTAATTTATTCATTCAATAACCAAGCAGTAATGCCATTTATGGTTAAATGTGCTACAACAATTGAGCTACTAAATAATAAAATATTTATAACATTAACAATTTAGAACTTATACTTAGAAAAAAATAAATTAAAACTCCCATATTTGAACTACTCCAAGATTTGACGCTAATTTAAAAATTATTTAAACAGTTATTTGGAAAATATATATATATTGCATTACAAATTTCAATAACAACTTAAATTTATACTTAGAACAAAAAATAAATTAAAAACTTCCATTTGTGTACTTCACCAAGATATGACGCTAATTTAAGTTATTTAAATTTTATTTGAAGTAAATAAAATAACGGAAAATGGTGCCGATTTTGTAGCATTCATCTTTTAACATTGCAGTCTTTTAAACATCTGTGTCAGATGTATGAGAGCAAATTTGTTCTAGCTACGCAGTCTGTGACATTTCTTAATTTTTTTAATATCATGCTATAATTTTGTTTGCTGATGTGATACACTGCACCGTCTTTGAGTAGATGTGTGGTATCTAAATACAGTTCTCAATGCTGGAGTCTGATCTAATATAGAAAGATTGTCCAATTTTGTTTTAATTTATAAAATACTCCATAAATCCTCACTCATAGTGTGAATGCGCATAGTGATGATCATTTTGAATGCGTATAATTATAATTAGAGCTGTATTTATAACACTGGGTGTAATTTTTTAAGTCATGGAAAAATAACCATATACGGACACCACTACTTGATAAAAGATCAAAAAAAAAAGAACCATGTCTCCCAGATTTGCCCACAGTCATGCACTTTTTTTATGAGCCCCCAACGATTTGGGGCCTCGGTTTCATTTTTGCAAAAAAGGGATCATTTTGTCAGGCTCATATCTTGCAAACCGTTCTGAATTTTGTTTTACTTTCTGAGGGAAAGTTGCACTTCTTGTGATAAAGAACAAAAATTGTGGACGTATAAAATCAAAAAAACTTTACCTTCAACGTCAGAATAGCAAAAACATTTAAAAAACTAGATTTTTTCCCCCTTTTTCCCCTTTTTCCCCCTGTTCAGGTCCACAGGTAGCAAACCGTTCAAAATTCAATCAAACAATTAACTACAAAAATGTACCAAAGATCTCAATAAAGAGAGTGCGATTTGCAAGTCCAGGGCCAGAAACATAAACATAATACGAATATTTTTTTTTTTTATTTTTGTAATAGGTAGCATAGTATCTCAATGTTGAAGTAAAGAAAAAACAAATGAAATTAAAAAATTTTCGGGAAATTTTTCATTTTTGCGGCTACCTAAGCGCTACCTAGGAAGTTGATTTGTTCCAGAAAGTTCTTTATTGAGATCTTAGGTACATTTAGTTAATTGTTTGCCTGAATTTTGAACGGTTTGCTACCTATGTATGGACCTGAACAGGGGAAAAAAGGCAAATAACAATCGAATTTTTTTAAAGTTTTTTGCGATTTTGATCTTGATGATGAAGTTTTTTTGATTTTATATGATGACAATTTTTGTTCTTTACGACAAGAACTGCAAAATCTTTGGGGGCCCATAAAAAAAGTGCATGACTTTGGGCAAAACTGGGAGACAAGGGTCTCTTTTTTTTGGTATTTTATCACGTAGCGGTGCCCGTATATGGCTATATTTTTTCATGTTGCACCGTGTAATACACAACTGTGGTTCATAATGAGCGACTTTAGATCAGCAGATGTAAACAAATATTTAAAGAGCATTTCCGAAAATTTTTGATGGCGAATGGAATGATCAAGTTCAGCAGATATAATATTATATTCTAAATTATCTCACGCGGATATCTTCCTAATTCCTAAATCGCTCATACCGTGCGGGTATATTTCCTTCGCGTTGGAAAGTTGCCAATGTTCAGCCTATCCCGAAAAAGGATGAGGCTAGTAACCCCGAAAACTACCGGCCAATTGCAATATGCTCTACACTCTCTAAAGTGATGGAGACCATGGTAAATTACCATCTGGTCAATTATCTGGAACTTAACAGTCTACTAAGTGATCGACAGTATGGCTTCCGCAGAAACCGTTCTACTGGTGATCTGATGGCGTTCCTCTCTGAACATTGGAGTCGGTCTATTCATAGGCTGGGAGAGAGTAAAATAGTGGCTCTGGATATATCCAAAGCTTTTGATAGAGTTTGGCACGATGCACTCGTGTCCAAGGTTAATGCTTTTGGTTTGGGTAGTAACTTCTCTCGATTTGTATCGAATTTTCTCAGGGATCGCACTATACGTGTTGTCATAGATGGGATCTCTTCTGACGAATATAGGATTAATGATCTGTTCTCTCTCCTACTCTTTTTCTTATCTTTATTAACGACCTCTTGAGTCTGACTTCGAGTCCAATGTACTCATTTGCGGATGACGTAGTATATGTCATTCATATTCATTTGATAGTCGGTCAAGTCCTTCCACGGTGCATGAGAGGAGACGGAAGATGAATGACTCACTCAACCAGGACATTCGCCTGGTAACTGAGTGGGGTAGGTCGAATCGGGTCGAATTTAATGAGCGTAAGACCCAGTGCTGCATATTATCGCACAAGCGCACGAATGACATGTCCCTGCCACCTATTTCTATGAATGGTGTGGACATTGAGGAATCAGATGTTCTTGGCATGAAATTACAGTGTGATGTTCGGTGGAATGATCACGTATTTAACGTGTCCAAAGAAGCTTTCAAGTGCTTAGGCTTTTTAAAGCGGTGTAAGAAATGTTTCACCTCATCTGATCTCCTCAATATACATTTCATATATTAGGCCGAAAATGGAATACAACTCTCATATTTGTGCTGGTGCCCCTAGGTCCACATTGGAGCTTCTGGACCGCGTACAACGGAGACCGATGATGCTTATAGGAGATAGCAGGGTAACCAACTCTGTTGCTTTCTTAGAGCATCGTCGAAACGTGAGTTGCGTATCACTTTTGTATCGGTATTTTCACGGTAAGTGTTCATATGAGATACACGCCTCTATTCCGGAGGTAAGAGTATTTAATCGCTCAACGCTCTTTTCCAGTAGTTCACATCCATTTGTTATTTCTTGGCCTGTGGATAGAACTACTCATTACAGGGAGAATTCGTTTTTTAGCCGTACAGTTCGTATGTGGAATAAACTTCCGGCGGGTGTATTTCCTAATTCTTTCAATATCGAGAGATTCAAATCAAACATTAACAAACACTATACCCTTTTTCCTCCCGCCTCTATCCCCACTTCCTAAGTCCAATACAATGCACGGCATTTATAGGGGGCATCCCCTGAGTATTGGTCAATGTGAAAAAAAAAATTGTTCTGCAGTACCTTTTTCAATACGAAAGACTTCTCATCCAGCGACAATACAACGAGTGTAGCCATTTTTTTTATTTTTTTTGTAAAGCGGTGAAAGAGTTCCGCAATAGAAATCATTTAATTTGATCTATATATGCGACAGACCTACATAGATGATACGACATTTTTATTGAGACACTAATAAATCCGGACTCAACTTCTCGGAATACCCTGGTATCCTGGTTGTAATAGAGTTGAAACGAAATTAAAAGAAAAAGTCATCGCAGAGCTGCGAAACCTGATCTTCACAGAGTCATGCATGTGAACTGATGTCTACTCTTTTGTGACATTGACATTTATGAGTAGATAATTCCAGTAGCGTTCCATAGTGGGCAGTAGAGAATCAAAGAGTGCTGTCGTAAAAGTGTTGCATTGCTATGATGACATCAATGTGACTTCTTCGTAGATCTATTTCTGTCCCAATAACCTCTAACATGATAACGTGATGGCAACTGTGGCGCTAACTAGTTATGAAACACAACTGTGCAAACCTTAGATTAATTGTAACATAAGTATACTTATGTAATTGTCACTATTTTATTTCTATATTATAATTATAGAGGACAAACTTTATTTTTTACTATAAATAATTATTGGAATTGCAAACCATTACTTTTATATATAGAGGACGGATTCATAACTCCATGGCTTTTTGAATGAAACATAGTTTTTTTGCAAAAAAAAAAAAATATTTATCAACATAATCTCCTTTTAGCTCAATACACTTAGTCCAACGTTTCTCCAATTTTTGTATCCCTTCCAAAAAATTGAATTTTTCGAGGTCCACCAAATAGGCATTTGTTTGATCAATAATTTCATCGTTGGAACTAAATCTCTTTCCACAGAGTCATTTCTTTAGGTTTGGAAATAGGAAATAGACACTGGGGCCTAAATCCGGAGAATATGGCGGATGAGGTACCAACTCGTGGCCCAATTCATCGAATTTTGCCATTGAGACTACACACGTGTGCACCCGTGCGTTTATGGTCAATTGAGAGCAAACGCGGCACCCATCTTGCAGACAGCTGTCTTAAACCCAACTGATCATTTAAAATCTAAACCACACTGCCATGTGAAATACCTGTGGCATCAACAATCTCACGCACTTTTACTCTTCGATCGGCCAAAACCATATCGTGGTTTTTTCGACATTTTCGGGTGTATTGATCTCAATTGGCCGTCCAGAACGTTCAGCGTCATTTGTAATTGTGCGACCATAACGAAATCGATGGTGCAGAGTCTTCATAGTATTTATCAAGCTTTTCCTAGGTCTGACGGTTTTTTTCGCAAAAAATTATTGAAATTCACTTTTTCCCATTTTTAAAAAAAAGGACGAGGTTGTATGTTTTGAACAGCTGTTAAACGCAAAGTAAATGACGTAACTGGCTCAAAATTTGACAGTAGCCTACTAACAGCTGGTACTTGATGGGAGCAGTGTTGCATTTAAAATAACTACGAGAAAAGTTCGAAAAGTCACGGTCTTATTGATCCGCCTCGTATTTAAAATTTTTTTTAATGTACGAATTTATATGGTAAATTTTTCACTTTGCAGGGTTCAAATAACACTGAGGAACAAAATTACATGAGGTGTCAGGGGATACCCGGTTGGAACGAATTTTCTTTCGCTATACATTATGTACTTGTTAGTTCCAACACGCCTAAAGCGCCCGTTGAAAAATATGATAATTTAAATGGATCTTTAAGCAAAGATACTTTTTTTGTAAAATGATAAATTGTTTTTAATAAATTTTTTTTTTTGTATAGAATGTGTATAGAAAAGTATATTTCTAGGTCCTTTTTGTAACAATATGTATTATATTTGCCGGAAAAGGTACCTTTTTAAAGAGAGGTGTAGCTTTTTAAGAAAAGGCAATTTGCTGTAAGAAAATTTACTTATTTAAAATAAAATGACTTTTTTAAGAAAACGTACTTTTTGTAAGAAAATATACTTTTTTTAAGCAAAGGTACTTCATTAATATAATGTATTAGTTTTAAGAAAATGTACTTTATTTAAGAATATGAATAGGTATTTTTTTTAAAGAAAATTTACTTTTTTTAAGAAAGGGCACTCATTTTAGGAAATGTTTTTTTAAACTTCTTTAATTTTGGCTTTTCTAAAATTTACTTTTTATTGGGTTCAAACCCACAATATATACTAAATATTGGTTACAGGCTCCACCTAGAAAACTTCCTATTAAACAAGAAATTTCCCAACATATGTTAGTCTAGACACAAACCAAACCAAAAGTACCCAATAAAGTTGATAATACTAGGTTGTAGCAAAATAGTGTTAAAAAAATTGTTTAATTTTCTTTTTATTAAGCCGCAACTGCGATAAGGACCTTTGTTCCAAAAATATGCCGATTACTCATACAGAAAATAAGTTATTGTGTTTTGCACTTGTAGCACGATTCGCTTACCACCCGTAGAATCCCTTACGTTTCAACCAATTCCCATGTAACAGATCCCTGACATGTAGCAGATCGTCCTAGGTTTAATATGATCTTATGGTAACTTGAATAAAACAGAAAAACTTTAATTTGCTTAATGCTGCTTTGTGACTTAATTCACTTTGTTATTTATCACCTTTAAAAGAACATACGTCTTGACAAAATCTTGATGATAACACTTATCCCCCACCACAGACAATTTAGCAAACAAAAAAATACACATTTTATTGCATTCACGAAAATTTTGTTTAGTTCTAAACTTAATCTCTCACTGCGTGGAACCAAATAAATAAAATCTAGATCATGGGACCACTTCACTTCCTAACACCACTTCTTGCCTTTTTCATAACAAACTGGAGTGTTGGACAAGGTGAACCCTTCGTCAGCGGTCCTGAAGATTTTTCTATACGCTCAGTTAAAATCGAAAATATTCTTAAATACATGAAAATTGCTGCGGACCCGTGTGATGACTTCTATAAATTTGCTTGCGGTCATTGGCGTAACCTCTACCCGGCCACCATAGACAACAGACAGACAAGTGTATTTGTCAAGCCACAAGAGCTTTATCGGAATCAAACTGCTACAGTTTTAGCCAACATAGATGCCGGCGATACGGAGATTATGCAAAAGCCTAAAAATCTCTATCGATCGTGCATGAATGTGTCGCGTATGAAGAGTGTCTATCGCGAAAAACTGATCAGAATCGTAAGCGAATTTGGTAAAATGCCTGTGGTGGAGGGAGACTGGTGGTGGAGCGAAGAGTTTGATTGGTTAAAAGCAATAGCGGAAATAGCATTCAAATACAATACAACAATTCTATTAGGCTTCAGCATTGAGGACAATACAAAGGATGCAGCCATAAAATCGTGCGTGCTCAGACATTTCGACTTCCCCCTGCAACCACTGGCCATGTATCTGAATGATACGAATAAGGGGTTTCGTGATGAGTATCAAGAACAGGTTGCTACTGATTTGCATGACTTTCTGGGAGTAAATCCAAATGTCGCCATGCAGGTGGCTATAGATATTATGGAACTAACGATATTATTGGCCAGAGGTGTAAATGAAAACACCTCCCACGAAGGTGAGAGTTTTAACATCACAACTGTAGATAATTTGCAAGAAAAGTACGCAGGACGTTTGGATGTTAAAAAATTTATTAAATTATCCTTTGGCTCGGTACCTAACTCCAAAGTGATCGAAAGGACTCCAGGCTATCTGGACAATTTGATTAACCTCATAGATAATTATGATCAGCGAAAAATTGCCAACTTTATCTTTTACTATTTGCTGGAACCGTTTATGGCGTTTGCTCGTGATGCCACAACTTCTCGCCAGGATCATTGTGTCGAACAAACTAGATTGGTTTTCCATGACTTAGTCGAGAATATAGTGTATCATAAACTGAAACTGAATGTAACTCAAGCTGAAACAGCCGTTCGTAATATGTTCGCTGACCTAAAATCTATCTTCCAAAGTGCCCTAATATCCAGTAGATACAGATGGATGAGCCCTAGTACACGGTCATATGCCTTGGAGAAACTTCGAAGAATGACAATACAACTTGAACCTTATAACCGTGTTAACTTTGCTCAGAAATATGAAAATATAAAGATTGACGCTTATGATTTTATAGCAAATCTTAAGTCTATATATGCCCACAACGGTGTCGAGACCAGAGCTAAGATGAAGGACCCTGCGCAAGGGTACTCTCCCACAAACTTAAATTTGCTGCCCGCTTATTGTCCGGAAGAAAATAGTGTCCATGTACCCGTCATTACACTGCTGCCACAGTTCTTATGGTCGGCCTCATATCCATTTGCTGTAAATCTCGGCCAGTTGGGTTTTTTGCTTGGTCATGCAATCGTGCATGCCTTTGACGACGGTGGACGACAGTACGACAAACATGACAACATTGGAGAATGGTGGGACTCAAGAACTGAAAGGGCATTTATTAGTCGTACTCAATGTTTTGTGGATCAGTATAAAAAGTACACAAACGAAACCAAACCCTTGCCTGAGCACAAAGACTTAATGGAGACTATCGCTGATAATGGAGGTATCCGATTGGCCTATGAAGTTTATATGACGTGGTACCATAGCCCATGGCATCCAAGTATTAACGTAAACAGGGAAACGTTATCGCCTTTGCCGTTTTCAAGTCAACAATTGTTTTTCATCAGCTGCGCTCAGCAATGGTGCCATGACACTCATCCAGATTACAAAAACATGGAAACATCTGCTGATAGTCACACTCCGTCCAATTTAAGAATTAACTGGGCATTCTCAAATATGGAGGAATTCTCAGGAGTATTTAAATGCGCCAGTGGCAGTGGTATGAACCCATTGCACAAGTGTCAAATCTATTAATGCGGAAATTATTGATATTTCTGAAAATTAGAAAATGTAATAATCACATTAATAAAATCCATAAAATCCATAAAAAATATAAAAAGTTTATAGTCATATATAGAAGATGGCATCGATCTGATTTTAATGCAGGGATGGTTTCATTTATTTTCATCACGCTTCTATTCAAACATCATATATCTAAATTACCCACCATGTTCAAAATTAAAATCATACAACGTGTAATTTTTTAAGTCATGGAAATATAACCATATACGGTCACCATTACGTGATAAAAGATCACAACAACAAAGACCCGTATCTCCCAGTTTTGCCCAAAGTAAAGCACTTTTTTATGGCCCCCAAAGATTTGGTGCCTCGGTGTCATTTTTGTAAAAAAGTGATCATTTTGCCAGGCTCATATCTTGCAAACCGTTTGGAATTTTGATTTACTCTTTAAGGGAAAGTTGTAGATAATTTAAAGTAAAAAAAAACTTCATCTGCAAGATCAACATTTTTTTACCCTTTTTTCCCCTGTTCAGCTCCACAGCTAGCAAACCGTTAAAAATTCAAGGAAAAATTCAACTGCAAAATTGTACCTAAGATCTCAGTAAAGAACTTTGTAGAACATGTGAACTTCCTAGTAATGATTCTTAGCACCGATGAGCAAGGATAACGATTTCACTCTTTATGACAAGAGCTACAACTTTCCCTCAGAGAGTAAATCAAAATTCGGAACGGTTTGCAAGATATGAGCCTGACAAAACGATCATATTTTTTGCAAAAATGACACCAAGGCCTTAAGTCTTTGGGGGTCCAAATAAAAAATTTCATGAGTTTGGGAGAACTGGGAGACACGGGTCTTTCTTTGGGATTTTAACACGTAGTGGTGTCCTTACATGGTTACATTTTTTCGTGTTGCACTGTGTAATTGAGCTACTCAAATGTCAATTGAACTAAGTCTACATTTTCATTAAAAAATCGTAATCTTGTCATATTTATAACCTCGTCATTTATTTCTCGTACCCTCACGAGAACGAGTAATCATGAGGTGTATACACACGCTGGAAAATCTGTATTTTCTTCCTGTTTGGACGCAATTATAACGTCTGTTTAGAGCTTGTCGCAAATATGGTATACTTCTCTCCAAACACACTGTGTTTACTATTTAATCCTACATGTTTGAGTTACAAGAATTAATGTGTTATAAAAAAAGTTGTGATTTATCCCCCTTTCGTATTATACAGAGTGGTTCAGTCACGACTGAACAAATTTCACCAGCGCATCCTTTGGCTCATTTCATGAAAATATGTCCATCTACGACCATCCCCGAAAATGCAAGGGTTTGAAAATTTTCGGATTGGTGGCCGGAGGGTACTAGGGTAAAATTGCTAAGTTCGGAACCAGTGGTCGGATTGTTGGGATTGTTGGAAAGGCCCTTAAGAGACCTTTCAGAATCAATAAAAAAATCACATGTGGTGTCAGGGGAAACCCGGTTGGAACGAAGTTCCTTTCGCTATATATTATGTACTAGGTAGTTCCAACACGCCTAAGGCGCCCGTTGAAAAATACGATACATTAAATGGATTTCTACAAAAGATACTTTTTGTAAAATGATGAACTCTTTTTAAGAACTTTTTTTTATAGAATTTATTTTTTTAAGTATATTTTTAGGTCCTTTTTGTAAAAATATGTATTATATTTTTCCGAAAAGGTCCTTTTTTAAAGAGAGGTACTTGTTTGTTTTTTAATGTTTTTTTAAGAAAAGGTAAAATTTTTATGAAGAAGTACTTCTGTACGAAAAAGCCATAAGAGTATGAATTTTTTTTTACAAAGAAGTTGGTTTTTTTTAGGAACAGGTACTTTTTCAAAAATGGTACTCTTTTTAAGAAAAGGTTATTTTTTTTAGAAAATGTACACATTTTCAGAAAGGCTACTTTAATCTCAAGAACAAAAAAGAAGGTTTTAAGAAAAGACACTTTTAAGAAGAGGAATATTTGTAAGAACTGGTATTTTGTTTAAGAGAAGGTATGGTTTTGAAGAAAATTTGGTTTTTTTAAGACATTTGGTGATTTTAGAATTGGTGATTTTTTCACGAATAGGTACATTTTTAAGAGTGTATACTTACCTCGAGAAAAGTTAGTTTTGTTCACTCTTTAAAGAAAAGTTCGTTTTTTTCAGAAAATGCAATTTGTTGTAAAAAAAATTTACTTTTTTAAGAAAAGGCACTTATTTAAAAAAAAATAAAATAAAGTTTATGTTTCTTAAGCAAAGCTACTTCCTTAAAATAAGGTACTTTTTTAAGAAAATGTACTTTGTTTAAGACTGTGAATTTGTGAGAAAATTTACTTTTATCAAGAAAGGGCAGTTATTTCAGAAAATGTTATTTATTTAAACTTTTTTCACTTTGGCTTTTCTAAATTTACTTCAAACTGCTTTACATAACGGGTTTTTCAATAAGAGCGCTACAAAAGTTTTTTTAAATAAAACAAACCCGGTTTTAGATACCAATTAAATTCTTTATTCCTGTGAAAGTACGTTCGATGCCATTATGTATGGAACTCGATTTATTTTGCATGGCCACCACGGGCACGCTTGCAGAAGTCCAGACGCTGAACCCAATTTTCGACGGTTTTCAAGCATAAATCGGCCGATACTGCTGCAATTTCACGTTCGATATTCGCACAAAGTTCATCAATCGTCGCTGGCTTGTTGGCATAGACCATAGACTTGACGTAGCCCCACAGGAAATAATCTAACGGCGTCAAATCGCACGACCGAGGCGGCCAATCGACTGGGCCATTTCGTGAGATGACACGTTCACCAAACTTGGTTTCCAATAAATTGATTGTGGCATTCGCTGTGTGGCTTGTGGCGCCGTCCTGTTGGAACCACATATCCTCCAAGTCCATATTATCCAATTGGGGCCAAAAATATTCGGTTATCATTGAACGGTAGCGATTCGCATTCACAGTAATGTGCCGGTCTTGATCATCACGGAAGAAGTACGGCCCAATGACGCCGCTGGCCCATAAACCGCACCAAACCGTAATTTTTTCGGGATGCAATGATGACTCATGGATTACGTGTGGATTGCTGTCTGACCAATAACGAATATTTTGTTTTTTGACGAAAGCCATTCAGCCAGAAATGAGTCTCATCGCTGAAATTGGACGTAGCGCTCTTAAAGTTGAGGCCACTGACTCCAAATTTCGGTAGTAAATTTTAATAATTTCGACTCGTTGTTGGCTCGTATATTTTTCCATGATAAAATGGCAAACCTTACTGAAGAGAAATGTCAAAAAAGAGCGGGAAAAAAATATGGCGTCGTATGCTGTCCCTATCGGTTTACTTTTGTAGCGTCTCTGTTGAAAAACCCTTTATTTCTTCTTCGTTTCATTCTTCATTGGCAATTTATTGAAAGCTACGTAAACTACACATATGTAGGCATGTGGAGCGTTTCAGACAATTGTGTTGTAGAATCAGAGGGTTCATCATCAGAATAGGTGTCTGAACCGGAACCTCCAAAAAGAAAAAAAGGAGTTCGTAATGAAATATATTACAGAAGAAATGTGATTAGAAATGCAAAGGTTGCAGGAGAAAAATACTTGAATTGGAAAGGGAATATAGTTGAAAAACGAAAAATTGGTGATTCTCGCAAGTATGTAAATTTCTAAACACTTAGATGCAGAAAACACTGCTTTAGTGCTTTTGGGGAAATTGAGCACGCTAGTGTATTATCCACCTTTAACAGTCTTCATACAAAAAAAGAGCAAGATATCTTTCTACAAGGTTTAATTCCTTTCAAAGAATCGCCTGGATTTGGATTTCAAAAATGCCAGAAGCAAGATATGATAACAATAGTCCTGGTGAAATCATTGCGCGCCCTTCTATTGACGACACAGAGAAACACACCATTATCTTGAAAAAGAAAAATAGTACAGTCTCTATTACTACACAGGAATATTATACGGATAAAATACCTATTAACGAAACGAATATCAAAGATGTCAATAAAGTTAAACAATATGTTCCCGATGAATATGAATACGTTTATAAGGAACTGCTTGAATGGCCTACGACAGAAGCAGTAGGGGATGATTGTTTTGAATAGTTTAATATGTCAACCATTAATAATAATATTGTATGATTATTATAATTGTGGGGCTTAAAAGCAAAGGGGGTACAAGTGCAATAAAGTTGTTTCAGAGTAATATTTTGGCTTAGAAATGCATACAGTTTTTTTAATCAACTATTAATGTGACCCGTTCAATATCAGACTGATAATAAATCCGTAATTAATACAGACAAAATGTGGTTTTCTTTTTGGAGGTCGGTAAATTGTGCACTTGTGCCCCTTTGGCAGTACGCAAAACTTAAATTCTTTTTATTCCATATTTTATTTTATTTGTTTTAAAAAACAGTAATTTTAATTGAACCAGCGATGTATTTTTTATTTAGAATAGTGTATAGATAAAAGGTTATAAAAAACTATGTACAGGTAAGTTTCATAGTAGTTAGTTAATCCTCGAATTCAGACGAAATATCGTCATCTATGGGGTCGTTGACGTCTTCTTGTAGAGCGGTAGATTTTTAAAAACGGGTGGTGTACTGGCGGTAAAATGGTAAAACCTCTTGCAAATTCTGGTATTTTTCAAATTTAATGGGTAACCCGTTCTCGTAAAGTTGGTTTAATTCAATAGCTGTTGATCGCCTTCTCCCACGTACTTTAGGCATAATGATTTCCAAAAAATTTTGTTGTTTATCCATGGTGTTTTTTTTTTTTTGTAGTACACTATGTCAAGGGTGTCTTTTTTCATGTATATCCAAATAACTTCTCGCATTCCTTTGACAGTTTTTGTGGTTATTAGACCGTTTATATTGCAATTTTTAGCATTTAAATGGCAATATCACGTGATGTTGTTGTTAGTGTTGATATTGTAAAATTGTTTCACGATTGATGCTTTTGTCGCCGGGGGTGACCAGTCCCCTACTTAGTACAAAGTAAAAACTGGAAGCAGCTTCACTGCGAAGCTCAGACCAGAGAGTATGCCTATCTGGTAGCACGGGTGGGTTGGCCCCCTTGTGGGAGATCGTGCTGGCTGTGGTTGCCACCAAAATCGCTGGTAGAGGCTATGTAGTTGCCTTGTATATCAGTTACTTGTAACGAAGTATGCTAGGCAGGTGCATATCCTCGCAATATGGAATCCGTGGCCCTTATCACGGAAGAGGTTTGGATAGTACCTCACTCTTTACCAAGGAGGAGTAGCTCATGTACAGAGAGTTTGCTCAATTGGTAGCTCGTGGACGGAAGAAAGAAGTCGCGCTGGCTGATATGCGAATACGGGGCGTTTGTTCTCCCACGTAATCGTGTATAACAATGGTGTAAGGCTTCCTATTCCAGATCTCTTGGCTGCCCCTCTATGCGGGGTAGCACGGATATCTCACGGGCGGCGCTAACAGTCGTATCAAATATGTTCTTGGTGGGGCGGTGCTCACCTGTGGTTAAGGACTCCACGTCGAGAATCACATTAAATCACGCGGACTCTGCCCTTTTCTTATTTTCTATCATACCAAAATCTTGGTCACATTCCATTTGGAATGACAAGATATTATTATTTCTATTGGAGTAAAGCGAACTATATAACTCCAAAGTTTCAGGATATTTTTATTTTTGTTTTGTCCGGCACAGTTGCCACTCAAGGCTAAGACGTGCTTGATAGTTGAAGGCAATGTTGTTAAAAATTTTAAAATACAGGATGCGACCTCTTGAGATCCTTTTGAACCTTCAGCCTCATGCCAAATATACACATTTGCTTCGCCTGTACATAAGTTATGAATTCCAAAATTGTAAGTCCAGAGCTGTCTCAAATAATATACTTTGCTGCATGTGACCATAGGTGTTGGAAGGGTTTTCTGTAAATCGAAGAAAATCGATATATGTGTCAATGGATTCTGATTTTTGGCTTCCTCCTTGGCATGCCCTGCTGCCTTAGCTTTCCTGAGGTGGATTTTTTTAGCCACTTTTGATTGCAGATTCCCAGCCTCAATTTCGTGTTGCAGCTTGTCACAAATACCACAAGTATCTGAGGATGGCTTATGAAACGACAGGTTAAACTGGGTATTAAATATCTTCCTGTAAGTACATTCCTTTACCGGCGGTCTATTTTCGTCTTCGCACATTTCTTTGTACAGCTCGTACATTTTTCTTATGCTTAAATTGGAGTTCAGGTATTTTCTGGTAAGATTTTGCTCCCGAGTGTAGTGACTGGTGTATCTTGGAAAACTGTTAATATGATTTTTAATAAGATCAATGGCTACTTAGGGTGTTCTGTTCCAAGGAGAGTGCCTACCTCTACGGTCAGGGGGCGAAATACCGTTCTCGCTCTTCCTGCTGGCTACATTGATAAAACGCTTATTACTCAAATCTAATGTTTTCAGGAAAAATTCCTTGCAAACTCTATGAGCTCGAAGTGTTATATACGTACCAAAGTTTTTTAAACCATTGGATTTGTTCCTTATTTTCGGTGTTTGTATTTTAATGCAAGAAGCAATAAAAGATGTCTGAAGGTCCCAAGATTTTAAACCCCAAAATTCATCAAATACAGTGCATCCAAAAAGCACTTGTACCCCTTTGGTACGAAACAGATCATTGATTTTAGTTCGTAGTAAAACGTTTGCACAATAGAGATCAGTTCGAGCTCATCATACAGCTCTGAATTTTTGTTGACTGATAGATACTAGTTTTAAGTGATGGTTGCTGCATCTAACTCAATTTTTTTAGTTTTGCCACTTGTACCCCTTTGCTTTTAAGCCCCACAATTAATAAAATGTTTATGAATAACAAAAATGTCATTTTGTTAATGTAACAAACGAATTTTGTACTTATATAACATGTTCTTTGGATTTTATTTTGTATTAAGTGCAGAAAGGGAATTACTTCATGTACCATATTTCAGCATTGTTAAGAAACCAGGGCAAAAAGTGTCATCTTAGACAACTTCAAATCAAAGTGTGTTGTCCCCTCTACGAGCTAAGAACATAAAACTTGCATTTATTATTATCCACAATTAACTACTGTTTTAATTGATTATCTCAAAATGAATGTTTTGAAGTAGTTCCCTTTCTGCACTTAGCGATTCAATCATTTTTACTGGAGAAAATGATCTTGACCCGCATTATGATTAAAAAACTTAAACTTTCAAAAATCGATAAAATAAAAAGAACATCTGAAGGACTAAAATTATTTGAAAAAACGACAAAACGCTCGAGCATTTAAATTTTGAATTAAAATGTTAAAATAAATATGTTTGTGATACAACTACTTCTATATTTGGGGCACTGGTTGCGTCGTTTTTTTTTTTACTATAATTACTCTATAGTGTCGAAAGAAATGTAAGGTGCTATGAGCAGGGATTGAACCTACGTTCTCATGTACATTACAACCATTATCTACCTACACTGCCTGGAATATTAACCATGCTAATAACACAAGTTATATGCTGCAATATCTTATGAAGCTGATCTACTTCATGGACTGAAATTGTTAGGAGTGTTAAATCATAAAAAATTGTTTACTATGTAGCTGATTTACGATAATTCAAAAAATGTTGACTGTGTCCACGACAAAAGTCGTTGGCTTCATTGTCTAGTAGTTTGCACCGCACAACAGATGTAATCGAATGTTTTGTGATACCCTCCACACTGCTGGAATTATTCAAGATATCCCTTTTGTTTTCCTTTCATTTCGTTACCTGATCCCAAGAAACCATTCCAAGGGAATCGACCATGCGAATACCAAAGAATTTCGTCTCTTGCGTTTTTAATATGTCGTCACCGTGTCGTCTCCAAGAGAATTCGCTGTCTGAAACAGTGGCGCCGCTATATACCCAAACTGATAGTCTCGAAACCTGTCGTCCATATGTTCCGCAAAATAGTTTATTCATTATTTTAAGCAAAATTCAAAACTCTTCAATAAACAATTTTCTGACAGTCTTAAATCATTCATCAAGCAAATGTGAAAACATCAAGTCAAGAAGCTTCTTTCCCTCTACAAAATGCAAACAAAAGCCCAATGGTTGCCCTTAATCACAGTAGGACAGATCTGTAAGTATTTAAAAACATTCCTCTTTAATACGTTCCCAAAAATTCACATGAGGATGGTGGGTTGTTGGTGGTGATGGTGGTAGTGGTGATGTCACCTCCCTCCTTAAGTGTGAATTTCGAAAATTAAACGTATTTAAAAACCATTAACATCTGGTAAGATTAACTCTTACCCACTCCGACACACACACACACAAAATAATCGAAATGATATTTTAAATACAATTTCAGACAATACATTTCATTTCACACTGTAGCACAGAATACAAAGGGGGGAGTAGTGCTATATACCAATTCTAAAACTGAGCACCGACACCAGTCACCCTTTCTACACCACTTCTGTCTCACTTCTTGCACAATTCCTTCTCACATATAAAACTTTAAAGATCTTCCTCACTGCTGAAGAGGGTACAGAACAAATCAAGTGATTTCCATTGTACTTTATACACAGGCGGCGTCATCTCTTTCCCACAATCGCTTAAAACAAAAAGAAACATGAATCAGTCAGTCTCTCAGAGCGACAAAGAGACAGCCAGCCATACATTCGTTGTTAGATTATTTTACATAAGCCCTACAACATAGATAGAATATCCCGAAATGAGATACTTGAAAATTATTAATCCACATGTTCCAAGGGAACTGTTTATGACTGAAGAACCGTCTGCACAGTGGTTTTGACATTATGCTACTTTCAAGCAATCTTAAGTAGACTTGTGTCGAACTCGTTCACTAGTTCTCGTACTCGTTAATTTACAGTTCCCCGGACATAACAATCGCGAACATAATCACCATATCGAACATGTGCATTATGTTTGTGAGGGTCATGTTTGGTAACCCTCAATGAACTATAAAGTTCATGAACTACCCAACTCTAATCTTAAGTTTTCAAATGTATGTGAATATTACGGGAACCTTCACTCATTTTTTGAAGATCAAACTCCAAATGGGCAAATAAGAACCAAGTTGATCACCCTAGGGCTGTACGTTGTAAGAACGGCGATGGCTTTGAATTATATTTATTATATATAAGGGCGGTCGCAAAACTAGCTGACCTAACAAAGAAGACACAAAAAAGTTGGGAAAAATTTTCTATATTTTTCAACATAATCCCCTTTTAGCTGGATACACTTTTTCCAGCGATATTCAATTGCTTCGATAACCTGTTTATACACGCTGAAACATAACGGCGCCAGCAACATATTGCAGCAACCATGTGCATGTTTGCAAATATTAGTGTCATGAATTAAAGATCTGCTGCTTTTTGTTTCTTTATGGTGTTTTCAACAATCAACCCCACATATGCGTCACAAATACATATATTATATCCTATTAATCCTTGTGTCTCAAACATGTTATATTGAATAGCAAACACAATGTGTTTGGACACAAGTATACTATACTTACGACAAGCTACAAACACGTTATATTTCCATCCAAACAACAACAAAAGACAAATTTTTCAGCGTGTAGTAAGAACTGTCAAACTCCTTAAAATAGCCATCAACCGCAGACTCACCATCATCATTGTTAACAAATCTTTTACTACCTAGGCATTTTTTTCAAGTTTATAAGTAGAAAATAGTCCGAGGGAGCTAAATCTGACGGATGAGGTGCGTGATGAAGCAATAAAATAAAATAAAATAAATGGTTGCCCATTACATCCCATTAAGGAATCGGGGAGAGCGTCTCACAGCCAGAGAGCTGTACGCTATCGAGTTTTATACTCACTGATTGGGACCTACAGTTGTACACCGGTTCCGAACGGTATTTTTGAGAAAGCATTTTCATGGCTAAATACTGGCTAGTGTCGCCGTCACTATGCGAGGTGACCGACGTCGAAAGAAATTGTAAGGTGGTCAGACCAGGGATCGAACCCAGCATCTCAAGTACAAGAAGCGCGCACACTACTCATTGCACCACCGACGGCCACGTGGTGGTCTAACTTTAATTCATTAATTTTGGACATCACCATAGTAGATGTGTGAACTGGAGCATTGTCTTGATCCACAATTTCATAATATTAATAGCATAATATTCGCCGCTGATGATTTTTCCTTTCTGAAGATAATAAATAAAAATTATCGCATACGCATCCCAACAACAGAAGCCATGACCTTGTCTGAAAATGAAACCGTCTTCGCCTTCTTTGGACACGATTCTCCCATTCCAGTCCACTGCTTTGACAGGTCCTTTGTCTCAGGTGTGAACTGATGGATCAATGTCTCATCCATCGCTATAAATCGACGCAAAATTCATATTTAATGCGATGAAACAACCCCAAACACTCTACTGAAACACCCTCACGACGCTGTTTTTGGTCTATTGAAAGCAAACGTGGCACCCATCTTGCGCACAGCTTTCTCATCTTCAAATCTTCGGTTAATATGCGATGTATTGCACTTTTTGAAATGCCTATCATTTCAGCTATCTCATGCACCTTCAGCCGACGATCATCCAATACCTCATCTTCAAATCTTCGGTTAATATGCGATGTATTGCACTTTTTGAAATGCCTATCATTTCAGCTATCTCATGCACCTTCAGCCGACGATCATCCAATACCATTTTATAGATTTTCTTGACCGTGTCTGGCGTGGGCACCTCAATTGGTCGACCACTACGGTGTTCGTCTTGGCATCTCGTACGGCCTCGTTTAAGCTCTGCTACCGAATATTTTACAGTCGTAAACGAATGAGCAGACTCCACTAGAGTAGAATCTAGCTCGGCTTGGATATTGCTTGAACTGAGACCTTTTAAATGGAAATAGTGAATAAATTTTTTTCCATGTTTACCAATTTACTGCGATCGTTTACTTTTGATGGCTCAAATAAAAATACTAAACAAAGTAGCGCCTTGAAACTTAAAACATATGTTTTATAAGGTTGCCACTTTTCACCAAGAAAATATTTTTTTTTTAAATTACTGGCACCATCTATATGCCAGGTCGGCTAGTTTTGGGACCGCCTCATATTTTATAGAATTTTCATGTAGAATATAAAATGAAGAAAATTTAAAATTTTATTATTATTTTTAACATTGAGGAGAAAAAGTATGCATGATCGAAGTTTCCAAAACCTGCCATGACAAAAAACTCTATCAACATTTTTAAATTATATTTTTCTGTTGGTTCTCGTCAGAGACGTCGAGTCTGTTTGAGCCCCATTCACCAAAAAATAAAAAATACACTAGGAATCGAAATTGCTGTGACTGTTACCGCCATACGTTACAGGAACATGATAACGGAGTTATTGTCGCCTCAACTGGACGACATGGATCTGGAAGACATATGGATTCAGCAAGATGGCGCCACCTACCACACCGCGCATTTAACAATCGATTTATTGCAGCAACGATTTCCAGAAGAAATTATCTCAAGAAATTCTGATGCCAACTGGCCACCATGATCATGCAATTTAACGCCGTGCGATTTCTTTCTTTGGAGTTTAGTGAAATTTCGGGTTTATGCGAATAAATCAGAAACAATTCCTGAGCTCAAATCCGAGATACAACGCGTTATCGGCGAGATAAAGCCATATATCTGTGAAAAAGTAATGACAAATTGCATGAAAAGAGTAATGGCCTGTCATAAGAACCGTGGAGGTCATTTGAGGGATATTTTATTCCCTACTTAATCGGAATATGTCTTCTATACAATACAATACAAAACTCACAACTTTTCCAAAAAATACGTGTTTTCATTTTAAAATGAAAAAATGCATACTGACTGAGACGCCATTTATGTGGATCAGAGGTGTGGTCATAGATGGTGCAATAGCAGGTGTGCATTTTTCATGTACATATGAACACGGATTAAATTATCAACCTAACAGCACGCAAACAAAAAAAGACGTCGTTTGCTGTAAAAATGTTTTTTGGCGCAAAAATAATTAGAACCTTTCGCCCACAATAAAAATGTTTATCATAATAGTTGTTTTTATTGTTGTAAATGTACAGGAAAATGCTTATAATTACTTTAACGTTAAATATGTCAAAAGTTTGATAATATGTGTTCAACGGACAAGTACAAGCGCATACACTCAACAGTTAACAGTCGCTTGAACTTTTGCTCTCTTCTTTCAACAAATACGGACAATTACACAGTGTGTAATTTTTTAAGTCATGGCAAAATAACCATATACGGACACCACTACGTGATAAAAGAGCAAAAAAAAAGACCCCGTCTCCCAGTTTTGCCCAAAGTCCTCCAGGTTTTTTTTTATGGGCCCCCAAAGAAGTGGGGCCTCAGTGTAATTTTTGCAAAAAAGTGATCATTTTCTCAAGGTCATATCTTGCAAACCGTTCGGAATTTTGATTCACTCTCTGAGGCAAAGTTGTAGCTCTTGTCATAAAGAACAAAAATTTTAAACATATAAAATCAAAAAAAGCTTCATCTTCAAAGTCAAAATCTCACAAAACTTTAAAAAATTCAATTTTTTTTTAACCTTTTTTCCCCTGTTCTTGTTTCCTTGAATTTTGAACGGTTTTCTACCTATGGACCTGAACAAGGGGTAAAAATGTAAAAAAAATCGAATTTTTTAAAGTTTGCGATTTAGACCTTGAAGATGAAGTTTTTCTGATTTCATATGTTCACAAATTTTTGTTCTCTATGACAAGAGATATAACTTTCCCAAAATTCAGAATGGTTTGCAAGATATGAGCTTGACAAAATGATCATTTTGTTGCAAAAATAAAACCGAGGCCCATAAAAAAAAGTGCATGACTTTAGGCAAAACTGGGAGCCACGGGTCCTTTCTTTTTTTGATCTTTTATCACGTAGTGGTGTCCGTATATGGTTATATTTTTTTCGTGTTGGACTGTAGTATCAATCGTCTTTACGCAATGGTCCCTGGGATCAACTCCATTTCAAAAAAAAGGTAATCACTCTAATAGACTTGGATTTAAAATTCAGAATACTGAAATTTATATTTTCGGGCTGGGTAATTGTTGGCGTTACCAGGTACAATCTGGCAACACCGTTGAAAAATGTTAGCATATTTAGCTTCTTCAGCATCTGATTCTTCTCATTTCTGGTTTTTTCAGTGACTCGAAAAATGAATCTCAGGAAAAAATGGAACTAACTCGTGAACATAAATAAAGAATCAATGGTTTCCCATTACATCGCATGAAAGGATTGGGGAGAGTTTATCTTTAATCCTAACTTTCAACGTGCATTATCAAGAGAGAAGGCACCGATGAATTTAAATATTTATATAACATTATTGAAAAAAGAATTTAATCAAGTTTTTTATTTAAATGTTCGCAGTTAAATCTTTTTAACAGAATATAAGAACCAGTCTGGAATAAATTTTTTATAAAAAACCAAACACACAACATCACACATATTTTGTCCGAAGTAGCTGACGTATACGTGTGTCACATTACCACATGTTTGCCATATCAACAGCAACGAAACAGCCAAACACACAACACCACACATACTTTGTACGAAGTAGCTGACGTATTAGTGTGTCACCATAACGTCGACTGCTTGCAACTGACATTTTGCGTGGCTATGCTTTATATCTCCGTTCAACAACAGCAACAGACACATGTACATACATACATTATTATGTTAATACACCACTCCTTCATTGCTCTCTTGCTCGCTCATTTTTGTTTAACACGTCATTCTTCTCTTTCTCAGTCGCAGAAAATCTGGTTTTAGCAGCAGCATAAAATCTGACTTTGATAGATTTAGTCCCTATACGCCGCTATAGATGTTTACACATCAAACAAGTGACACAACAATTTATAAAATTGTTTAAAGTAAACTAAAAATGTTTGATTTAATGTTCTTTATATAAAATCATTCGTAGTCGCCCAAGATGGGATTCCTTTTAACTTTCTTTAACTGTTGCCAAATGCAATCTGGCAGCACCATTTGAAAGTGTTGCAGTTTCTAACTCAACGGTACTCGGAACATAAATGATGTACAAGTAGACAGTCAAAATTTCTCTTCACTTAAATGCCAACAAACACAACGAGTGAAACCTTAGTCATTCTCTGTTCTCTCTCTTACTCTCTTCATTGAATATTTCAATACACGAGCAGCTTTTTGATATTGTTATTATATATAACTATACAAATTCCAACTATGTTGAAGTAAAATAGCATAAACTATACCAAAAGTATAAAATAATCAAGATATGACGCGTGAGAGAAATGTCTTTGAGTGAATTTCTAGCACTTTTTGGTTCTCTTTTACCAGGGTTGCCGCAGATCATCTGGTAGTCTAATTCTAGATCGTCTTTGCTCAGAACTTGGTGACGTATGAACATTATTTTTGACTCGAAAAATGCATCTCAGTCAACAACTGGAGTTAACTCGTGAAAATTTTCGTGTGATTATTAATCACAAGTTTCGACGCGGAATATTAAGAGAAAAGTTCATTGATGAACTTAAATTTTTCTATGCCGATGATGCATCATCCTACAGTACTGTGGAAAACTGGTATAATGCATTTAATTGAAGCCAGCATTAGCTCCAGAACGTATTTCGTGCAAATCGTCCAAGATTGGATATTGTTCTAGGAAACATCCATGTTGTGGGCGAACTGGTATCGCAAGATCGTCCCATGACAGAGCATGATATGTAGGCTACCTTTGTCAATACTCCACTCCAATACCATCAATACTGCATGATCAGTTAGCGGTAAAAACAATTTCGTCATTTGTCAGTCGCTCGAAAGGCTCGTATCGATTGGTGGAAAGAAAAGTTGAACAAATTCAATGGCGGTGCTTCAAAAGACGTCGTTAATATCACGACAGGCGACGAGTCATGAACCTATAAGAACATTAACCTAAGACTAAACAGGACTCGACTGTATGAGTATTCCAAGACGAGACAAATCCAACATAACTTATCCGCCCACGAATCAATTCAAGCTTAATGGTGATCCGCTTCTTCGGCATCACTGATCATGTGGTAACAGTTCCGGTAAAGCACAGTACGATTGTCAATTGTGGTGATTGGTAGACAACCACTTGTTTGACTGAAGCTTTTGGTGAACTTAGGAAATAGTACCTCAAAAAAAAAAGAATCATTCTCCATCAGGTCAATGATAGGTCTGACACATTGACTCAAATTAAAATGGTTTCCCATTACATCCCATAAAGTGATTGGGGAAAGCTAATTTTACACTCACTGATTCGGACCTACAGTTTTACACCGCTTCCGAACGTTGTTCTGAGAAGCTTTTTCAAAGCCAAATACTTGATAGTGTCGCCATCACTTAGCGAGGTGACCGTTGTTGGTACCCAGTGATTTCTTTTTATTCCCACCTGAAGGAGCGGTTGATGCGATCAAAACGCATGTTTTGGTGCTACCTCATTCGGAGTGGCAACAAGCGAGTGAAAAATTCGATAATTTGTTCAAACGCATGCAAAGTGTAGTGATCTTCATGGAGAATATTTTTAAGAATAATAATATTTTTAAGAAAGACAAAGCAATACGGCCACACTTCCATCCAAAATTACAGCGTAGTTTTATTAATAATTTGAAACCACAGAAAATATAAAAATATTCTAAACCTCTCAGAAGCTACAGCCATGATATCATTCTCCATTCTCATAAACATAAATGTTCGTTTGTGTATTTAAATTTTATGACCGATTTTGATAGTTTTAGTCAATGTATGAGAAGTTCACACTACAAGTTTCCGAGGTTAGGAATAAAAATAAATAAAAATTAAATAATAAATTCCATTTACTTACTATTAATTGGCCTCAAATCTTCCGGGGGGTTGTGGCTTTACAATGCGAAGATAACAACATTTTTCCAAACAGCTTGATCTTTCGCCTTTACTCTGCAGATTGTAACATTAAAATTTCGCACGGATTCGTCCACCTGATCCTGCTAGCGGAGTCTAGGTCGTTTTATTTTCGAGCACGTCTTCGAATAACTTCCGCGTTGTAATTTATATTGGCTTAGCTGCGTTGAAGTCGGAACGCAATTCATGCAGTGCGTGGTTGCCACAAGATTTATAGTCGTTGTTGTGTACACGTTGAAAAATCTGTCTTTTTTGTTGTTTGGATGCAAATATAGGGTATTTGTAGCCTGTCGCAAATATAGTACACTTGTGTCCAAACACAATGTGTTTGCTATTCAATATTACGTGTTGGAGACCCAATGATTTATAGATTGTAAAATATTTTATTTTTTGTAAGCCAAATGTGGTTTTGTTTGTAGAAATCTAATTAACCCTTTCGGATATTCTATGCCATATGGCATAGTCGCTTTTCTGTAGCTATTTTAAGTTAACAAACTTATGGTTACTATAATTTTTGTATTTTTATATTTTTCTTTGATGTCTTTTGTGCAAATTATTGAAAAAAATTTTTGTTAGAGGACCAAGAAATTTGTGACGGTTACGGATAGCGAGCGGGCCTATGGAGTTTCGCATTTTAGAAAAAAATATCACCGCGTAATTTTAAATATTTTATTGCAAAAATTACTTTATTTGATAACTTTATTTATATTATTTAGTATATAATAATAGCTGAAGTAAGTGTAAAAAAAGTTAGATCCCTAATGTAGTCCAATAAGGCTGCACGAATTTTTTTATTTCTTACTATGCCATATGGCATAGATTTTACTCATCGGGAACAAAATTTTGTATTTGATTGAATAGAGTCGCAGTGGCTGACCGTAACAACGATGTCTAATAAATTAGAAAAAAAAACCGTTTCCCATTGCATCCCATGAAGGGATTGGGGAGAGCTTCTCACAACCAGTGAGCTGTGCGCTTTCTAATTTTTCACTTACTGATTGGGACCTTCAGTTTTTACACCGATTCCGCACGGTATTTTGAGAAGCTATTTCATGGCTAAATACTCGATAGTGTCGCCGTCACTATGCGAGGTGACCGCCGCCGAAAGAAATTTTTTTTTTTTTTTAAAATGGTCAGAGCAGGGATCGAACCCAGGATCTCATGTACAACAGGCGTGCACACTACCCATTGCACCACCGACGGCCACAATAATAAATTATAGAAGGAAAAAATAGAAAATATATTAGTTAATTTTGATGACTCAGATTTATCTGACTTCTGTGATGATGAAGAAGAAGAAGAAAATGATGTTTTGGAAACGCTATTGGAAACTCTAAATGATAATGAAAATAATTCATTTTTAATCGAGGACCTAACTAATCCACAAGGGAATATAGATTTATTCAAGAAAAAATTAGATACGGAAGATGATTCGTTGATGTTGGATGAAGATACTGATACATCATTTCAAAAAATTCTTAAATTTAGATTTTTCTGAAAATTATCCGAATCAAGATGTTAAAACTCCTGTTTCATATTTTTTAAATTATTCTCCTTATGGTTTTATATACGATTGTTCAGGCAACAAATCAAGCCTCACTGATGAAAACCGGAACCGCAATTAATGTTACACGAGAAGAGATTCTGACATTAATGGGCTTAGAAATTATTATTCGAACAATCTTAAGTTCAGTGTAGAGGAGAACTTGAATGACGAACTTTATAAAGTTCGTCCATTTGTCAATACGTTCTTAAAAAGAGCCTATGATATTCCAAAAGATGAAAACTGTTTCTCTGATGAAATGATGATTCCGTGCAAAGCAAAAACCGGGCTGAAACAGTATATCGTCGGTGTCGTAGCAAGAAGGGCTATGTGTAAATTTTCGGATTTTTTTTATTATTGTAATCGAATTCCCAGTTGGTCAGACATGTTCCCACCAAAGCATTTTTCGATAGCTGCATTGGTTCAGAAGTTAGCAAAAGTACCTAAGTGTTTTCTGTACAAAAATTTCAAAAAAGTACCTATGAGTTTTTTATCACATAAGTAATTTTGATTGAACAATTTTTTTGTTCAACATTTTTATTATATTTCCAAAAACTTCAGTGTTCAGTTCAGTTGAATTTAACATTTATCCATGGTAAGTTCCAAATCTGTTGCATTCTAATGAATTCTATGTATAAAGCGCACCGATTTGTATTTGGTAGATGGAGGAGGAAAATGATATGGTTTTAAATGAAGAAACTGGATTTTTTGAAAAAAGATTCCAAGAGAATCAGGAGGATAGTGAAGATGAGCCACTACATCAAGTTGCAATGAGGAAGAAGAATAAAGAGTTGCGCGTTTTGGGGAAGAAATATGGAAAGAAGAAATCTCGAAGGATTGTTCCAAAAAGTTGCATGCATCTGGCGGAGAAAAAAAGTGGTCGAAGTTTTTTATGTGGTGCTGTCGACGAAGAAAATCGTGGTATGTTGTTCAAATTCTTTTGGCAACTTCGTTCTTGGGAAGAAAAAAAAATTTACCTGAGATCATTGGTACAAGCTACACCTATTATTAGACGTAGACGTACCACAATCAGCAACAAAAAGAAAATGCATTTTGATTGTTTTCTTCCACTACCATGCGGCGAAAGAATACGTGTATGCAAAGACTTCTTTTTAAAAACTTTTGATTTAGATATGAAGATATTCCAGTTGTGGATTAAAAGTAAAACAACAACTTCACCTAAAAAAAACAATGTGCTTCCAAATAATGAATCTGTACTTAATTGGTTAAAAATCGTTCCAAAAGTGCCCAGCCATTACTGCTGATCTACATCTTCAAAAATTTATATAGAGGAATCCTTCAAATCGAAAAGCAATATGTACAGATTATATTCTGAATGGTGTTCTGATAACAAGATTAACGGAGTTAAAAGGACAAAGTTCATCCAAACTCTTAAAAAACAAAATATATCTCTGTTTAAGCCACGGAAAGATAGATGTGATATATGTGTAGCTCACGAGCAAGGAAATATTAACGAAGAGGATTATAATGATCACATAGAAAGGAAAAACGAAGCTAGAGAGGCAAAAAAAACAGCAATACAAAACATGTCAGCCGATACTTTAGTAGTTATCATGGTGCATATCCTTTTCATGTCCGAAACTAAATGTATCCGAACAATATTACAAGACTAAGTTGATGGTACACAACTTCACAATTTACATAAAAAACAACAAAAATGTATACATGTATGTCTGGCATGAGGGAGAAGGTGGTGTAAGTGATATCAACATAACAAGTTGCATCATACACTTTTTAAAGGAGTGCAGCTTACCATAAAAAAGGGTGGTTTTAATTTCTGATGGTTGTGCTTACCAAAACAAAAATAGAATATTGTGCAGCGCCTTATCTAATTTTTCTAGTTCAACAGGTGTGGAAATAGAACAACTCATATTGGAAAAGGGACACACTATGATGGAAGTGGACAGTGTTCATTCCACTTTGGAAAGAGCTTTTAAGTGTAACATATACTGTCCAGGCGACTACACAACCATAATGCGCCTATGTAGACCAAGTCAACCTTACAATGTTTATTATTTGGATCACAAATTTTTTAAAGACTATGAAAATGTACCCGGCAACTATTCATCCATAAGGCCCGGAAAAAAAACAGGCGATTCAACAGTTACCAATATCCGTGGACTGTTTTATAATCGTAATGAAGTTAAATATAAAATTCGCCATTCGGACGATTGGAAAAAACTACCACAAAATAGAGAAATAACTGAGCAAGTTGAAGCAAAAGTACTTTATGAAACACCATTAAAAATTGAAACCTCAAAATATAAAAGCTTGCAATCTCTTACAAAATATATGCATAAAGATCATCATTATTTTTATGAAAAGCTATTACATTAGTTCAAATTATATTCATTTCTTGTTGTTCACTGGATTTATTACTTTTAAAAATATAATCTTAATTATAATATCCTGTTAATTTTTGATCCAAAATGTATGTATAAATACTGAATAAAATAATAATTTTTATGGCGATAGTAAATATCGCGTATAACATCCACAAAACAAAGGAGTGAAAAAACTTGAGCCAAATCGGTCCAACCGTTCTTGAGTTTAAAGCAGCCGAACAAATTGTCGTATCAAAAATACTTATGTGTAGTTTTCTTGGAAAAATTAACTTTACCGCCAAACAGCGTAGAAATACATAATTTTTTTTAAATATAATTAATAAAGAAATTGCAAGCAAAAAATGAAAAATTTAACAACCGAAAAATATAGCGAAATCGCGAAATAAAACAGTTTTTTGCTCTCCTGACCCGTTGGAGAAAAACACATAAGTACTTTTGCTACGACACCGACGATATGTGACTTGCTCCACGAAAAGGGACCTCTGCGCCGAAAAGAAGTTATTGAGAAAAACGCGTTTAAAAAAAGCGCTTCGTTAATTTTTTCATATATTTCATTAATTATGTTCATCTTTACAGGTGATTTGTAAAAAAACTAAAAGACATAGAAACTTGCGGTTTGCGGCATTTGTCCTATAAGAATCACTCAAGAAACCTCACCTCGGCGCAGAGGCCCCCTTTCGTGGAGCAGGTCACATATGCCTAAAAAGCCTATCAAATAGGGAATAAAAGTATTTTGCCCATGTAGCTTAAATCGAATTGTATATGATCTTGAAATATACCAAGGAAAGAATACAGTTGTTGGGGAATCAAAATTAGGTTTTTCCTCGGATATTGTCATTCACTTCTGTAAAACGATTCCAGAAAATAAAAACCATAAACTATTTTTTGATAACTATTTCACTACAATTAATTTATTAATATATTTGCGAGAAAAGGGAATATGGCCAACAGGAACCATATGAGGAAACAGAACCGGAAAAGCTCCCCTTGCAACAGAAAAGGATTTGAAAAAGCAAGGAAGAGGAAGTTATGACTATTGCATTGACAGGAACCAAAATATTTTTCTTTTAAAATGGCTAGATGGTGGCTGTGTTTTATTAGCTTCATCTATTTATGGTGATAAAGATATAAAAGAAGTCATCAGATTTAGTGCTGAACAAAGAAAGAAAATCGTTGTAGGTGTATATAATAAATATATGGGAGGAGTCGACAAGATGGACTTTTTGCTGTCGTTATACAGAATATCCATTCGGACAAGAAAGTGGACACTTACAATTTTTGACCATTTCACCGACTTAGCAGTATATAACTCTTGGTTGGAATATCGCATTGATAGTCATAATAATAATATAAGAAAAAAAGATCAAATGGATTTATTAGCATTCCGGAATGATGTAGCCGATGGATTGCTAGCATTGTTATCAGTTCAAAATCTCTCTCGCAAACGATGAAGACCAAGAGTAACTGAAGACTTACACCTTTCCGATACCCCGTCAACTTCGAAACCAAGGCTGTCAAATGAAAGGGCTCCCTCAATTTCGATTCGTTTCGATGACTCTGAACATTGGCCAGAGTATACAGCTGCAAAACGTAGATGTAAAGTACAAGGATGCAATGGATAATCGAGATACTTTTGATCAAAATGCAACGTCCATCTATGCATTCCCAATGGCTCCAGAAATTGTTTTAGAGTATACCATGACAAATAAGGTAAGCAATCGGTACAATTTTATATATAAATTGGGATCCTTATTCCTTTTCTTTTCAGGGCAGATACAAAAGCAGACCTAATGAAGGGAATTAAATTAGCAGTGAACTCACTTTTTTATAGTGTCTGTGTTTTATATAATAATTAAAGACGTCGTCTTTTTATATTTTTACTGAATTTGCGGATTTTTAAGTTTAAAACAATATACTTATTTAAAAACTAAAATTATATTTATACTATTCATGAAAAATATGTAGGGTATTTTACGTTTGTACTTTACATTTCGAGAACCATAAGATTTTAGGAATTTTCTCTTGATTTAGTCTTAAAACGGCAAAAAAAAGTAAAACAAATTGTTTTCCTCTTTGGAACAAAAAGTTCTCTATGATCGAGAAAGAGTTAATATATAATATTAAAAAAAAACTTTTGAATTCCTTTTTGTAAAAAAGTGTATTTGTTTCTTTTTGAATACAAAATGCTTAAAATTGCATTAGAAATTAAAATTATGTTTGATTTATTTTTTTCCTTTAAGTACATCCTATGCCATACGGTACATTTAAAATGACTTTTAAATGTTCATAACGAAGACCTAAACTGTAACAAATTTGAAAACAATGATCTTTTATGTCAAAAACAAAAAAGAAGTACCGAAAGGGTTAAAACAAAAACACGACAAACAGCAAGGAAAAAGAAAAGCAACTGATCTTCAATTCCTGAGAACAATGCCTTCAAACTTATACATGGTTCCTGCAATATGTTGCTGGAGCCTACGATTTTTCAGTGTGTAGAAGTCCACATATTTTCTGGAATATAAATATATATATAACGGGTTCGCCATCTAACGTTTTTTTTTTTCAACTAGTGCTTATTTCGTGAATGGTAACACTTAGCTCATGTCGGATTTGACAGATAGTTAGTTTTATCCTTCCGCTGAACGAATATGGTTGTGTATACGCTTGAACAACGCTGGGAAATATGGGACAAATGGGCCTGCGATCGACTTACAGAAGATGCCGATTTTGCCAAAAAAAATCATCTTTTCAGATGAAGATCATTTTGATCTTGGCGGGTATGTAAACAAGCAAAATTGTCGCATTTGGGGCACAGAAAACCCGCACGCATACATTGAAAAGCCGATGCACCCAAAACGAGTCACTGTTTGGTGCGGATTTTGGTCCAGATGCATAATTGGGCCATTTTTCTTCGAAAATGAGCAAGGAGTGGCCGTTACAGTCAATGGCGATCGTTATCGGGCCATGTTGAACGAATTTTTGTTCACAAAAATTGAAGAGGAGGATATTGGCAACATTTGGTTTCAACAGGACGGCGCTACGTGCCACACAGCCGAAGCTAAACTCGATGTTTTGCGCGCTGTTTTTGAAGATCGCATTATCAGCCGCAGAGCTGATGTCGTTTGGTCACCTCGGAGCTGCGATTTGATACCGTTGGACTATTATTTGTGGGGTGCCCTCAAATATAAGTGTTACGCCAACATGCCACAGACAATTGACGCTTTAAAGGACAATATTCGTGAAGCCATTGGTGAAATACAGCTGCACACAATCGATAATGTCGATAAAAATTGGACCGATCGTGTAGGCTACTGCATGGCGAGCCGAGGCAGCCATTTGAATGAAATTATTTTCCATTATTAACCGGAAGGATTGTACTTTTGAATAAAAACAGAAATTTGAGAAAATATTCAGTAGTTTTTTTTTATAGCATTTTCAAAAAAAAAAGTTATTTGGCGGACCCGTTATATATTCCGGAATAGTTTTCTATTTAAGTCTCTCGGTGTTGTTTCGACTGGTAGCGGTAGAACCCTGTTTTCTCATACCTCACCTCACCGATTTTGAGATACTCTGCCCTATCTCTTCATGAGATATTATAGAAAAATAAAATAGAAAAATAAATTAAAAAGTTTAAACGTAAGCGAGAAATACAAGTCTTGCTCTTTATTAAAATTTAATTAAATTAATTTCTCATGAATTTATTTACATCTTACAACCACTGTGCATCCTCTCAATAAGAATTAACGATTGGTTGTCTTGATCTCGCTATGTCGAACATGTATTCTCTTTACTGCGCAGGGCGACATTTTAATGATACGAATTTATTACATTTTCTTGTGATTTGAGTAGGAAAACTATTGTATTATGTTAGAATTGTAATTGTAAACAAAGATAATGTTTAAATTTCAGTTCCCATCATTCGCGGAGATATAATCCAACGGACGACCGTCTATCGAATTGCTCCCTAATATTTTTTATAGCATATTTTAGATTGATCAATTTTGTCTTGCCCTCATTAACAACTAGACCCACCTTCGCTGATTCTTTTTCGATTCTGGAAAATACTGCAGTAACCTCTCGCAAATGTCGCCCAATGATGTCTATGTCGTTAGCATACGCCAGCAACATATGGCTTTTCGTGTTAATGGTCTTGTTCATATTTACTGCAGCTTTTATCAATATTATCTCTATTAAGATGTTGAAGAGATTGCACGAAAGTGTGTCGCCTTGTCTAAGTCCTCGCTTCGTACAATTTTCCCCGTACGGGGCTATCGAAAGCAGCTTTGTAATCAACAAAAAGTTGGTATGTATCGATTTACTGCTCGTGGGTATCTTCCAGGATTTGGCGTAGCGTGAATATTTGGTCTGGTCTAAAACCACACTGGTCTAATACCACACTGAGACGGTCCAATCTGGTTTTCAACAATTGTCTTTAGTCTTTGATATAATACGTGACCGTCGGTGGTGCAATGGTTAGAGTGCGCGGCTCTTGTACATGAGATCCTGGGTTCGAACACTGCTCTGACCACCTTAAAATTTCTTTCGGCGGCGGTCACCTCGCATAGTGACGGCGACACTATCGAGTATATAGCCATGAAAAAGCTTTTCAAAATACCGATCGGAAGCGGTGTAAAACTGTAGGTACCAGTATGTGAGTGAAAACTGGAAAGCGCACAGCTCAGTGATTGTGAGAAGTTTTCCCCAGTCCCTTCATGGGATGTAATGGGAAACCATATATATATATATATATATATAATACGCTCGACAAGGCCTTATACGCAATGAATAAAAGACCGATACCGCGATAATTGGAACATACACATGGATCACACTTTTTGAATACAGGACATAATACACTGAGACTCCAATTGTCAGGCATGGATTCTCCCAACCATATACCGCTTATACGTTGATGCATCTGGGCAAACATTCCTGCGCCACCGGTCTTAAAAAGTTCAGTCTGTAGACCATCTGACCAGCGGCTTTGTTATTCTTAAGCCGACAGATTGCCGTTATAATCACGTCTTGGGTACTATCTGTACTGTCTACACTGTGTCTCAAATATGTCCTATTAAATTGCCAATACAATGTGTTTGGACACAAGTGTACCATATTTTTGCGACAAGCTCCAAACACACGATATATTGCATCCCAACCAGAAAAAACACCGATTTTTCAGCGTGAAGAATTAGATATCGTACCATAACAAGATAGATTGGTAATAAAATAAATACATAAATGGTTTCCCATTCCATCCCATGTAGGGATTGGGGAGAGCTTCTAACAAACCAGTGAGCTGTGCGCGTTCTAGTTTTACACTCACTGATTGAGACTTACAATGATACACCGGTTACGAACAGTATTTTGAGAAGCTTTTCTTAAGATTGGTAACACTAAATTATTTATTATACATTTTACATATCCATTGCTTACCATCTACATTTGACTACTGAAGAATCGCAATGTACCTTATCCTTTTTCAAGGACTCAAATCGTTACACTCAATTTGTGGTTAAATAACAATATTAACAACAACAATTAAGTATAAAAAAATTTTACAAACAAAAACAACACAATACCTACAAAATCAAACCAACACATGTTTTAAAAACAACACGAAAAAATAAACGATTATAAACCACATAAACCTCAAATAAAAAGGAGCATAACATTCCTCAGTTCAAAAACATAACCACACATCAATGTCATTACCGTCGCCATCGTCATCATTCCCACACCATCAACATCACTATCACCATCATCATCATCGTTGTCCTCCATCATCGTTGTCATCAGAATTCACTGAATATATGGATGAAACCAAACAACAGAGGAGTCATTGTCACCATTACACCCAATATTGTATTCATTTTTTATGTTCGACTGCAGATGTCAATATGACGATTTGAATGAATTCCCTCTATTACCATCATTCACCTCATGACACTCAACCTCTCTCTCTCTCTCTCTCTCTCTCTCTCTCTCTCTCTCTCTCTCTCTCTCTAGCACAATTTCTCCTCTGCCATCGTCTGTCAACAGAGAAAAAATCATAAAAATTCATCAGAAAAACATTGAATTGTGAGGAAAAAATACAAAAAAACATATAACCAATGAACGATGTAACAAAAGAAATGGAGCATATCCTGGATACGAGGACACAAGTAAAAACATGGACTTTTTCACACCTCCAAAACCCGACAAGTACAGTGTGTGCTTGTGTGTCATACGCTTATAAACGTGTGTATTTTGGTGTAACTGTAAGTGTGTGCGCACTAATAAACACTTGTTCAAGCGTCAATTATTCACCAATTGAAAAATTACTCAACTAAGCGTGGAATGTAATTTTTACCAGCATTTTTTTATTTAAGGATTTTCCCTCCTAGACTGCAGATGATAACCAGGATACCATGTTATTGTTGTTTGTGTTGGTTACAGGAATTTCTATTTTATATTGGATTAACAGACGCATCTCAATGGACACGAAGTTATTCCAACAATAATGCAAATTAGACCGGGTCGGCCTGCATGTAAAAAAAATCCCAAAGTCGAGGGCAAATATTAAAGATCAGCGCTTGCAGTCACTGATGAAAAGCGTCTGAGCCATATTTTTGCAATACTAGAAAATCGTGAATGGAACCTCAAACTTGAGTCATATTTTATTCGTATTTTGTATTTTATTTGTAATAAAACCAAAGCAAAATTTCAATGGTAACTAGAGTAAAAATTAATTATTAAAGGAAAACATTTATAAGTTTTTTCGATAGCGCTAAAAATTATGCAATAATTTGTGCTGAAAAGTATGCAATAGTTTGCACTACAAAGTAGGCAATAATTTTTATTGGTAAAATTTTTTAGATAGCGCCAAAAAGTAAGCAATAATTTGCGGTAATAATGCAACCAATATGAACAAATATTTGTATTAATATCTTGTCAGACGTAACTTTTTTTGTTTTTGAATAAAACTGTAGCCCCTTTTTAAGGGGCTTTAATCGTAGAAAAAAATACATTTAAATTGTAGGGGTAGAAACTGCATTAGATAAGGCCTTCATTAGAAAATGTTGTCGTACGTCAGCGACATCTATAGGAGAGATGTAGTACTCCTCGAGACCTATACATGTTACGATACGATTGCATGTTACGATCGAGCCATAAACAAAAAATTCAATGAGTGTTCGAATTTAGGGGTGATGTGTTAACACCTTTTTGTTACACCGTACCTGTTCAATTTCTATGAACACATTAGTAAATTTTACATTGGAAAATAAAAAAAAGAATAGTTTTTGTGTTGAAGGCTCTTCTGCTATTGCACTTTCTTTTTTCTTACATCTACTTTAGCATTAGATGTAATATTGTTAAAATAAATAAAGCAATATTTAGCTCACTGAAATAATTATTTTAGTTTTGTCATAAACAGAGCGACGACGACCTGCTTGGTTGAATGCTGGCATACAACTGAATTAGAAGCAATATTTAGCTATTTGTTTTTGTTATGACATAAACAGAGCGACGACACAAAGTATTGAATAATATAGACAACTTATTGCACTCTTTTTCCGCTCTCATGTAGAGAGTCTGAGTAAATGAGCATAAATGAGTCTTATTCTCTTTATATAAAATTTCAATATAAAGGCACCATTTCGACATCTTTATTACATAAAACAATACAAAAAGCATACATATTTTAAACGGCATCAATGTTTCACATCAAAATTATGAATGGACCGAGCTGGTTGGCGAAATATGTTATCTTCGTTTTGTAAGGTCCCTGACCCCCCCGGGGTTGTCCGAGACCGGATAAGTAAGTAAGTAATCTATGGTAAAGAGAGAGTAATACGTTTTGAATCACTCGCCAGATGTCGCCAGTGCTTTTGAGTCATACAATTCGTTCCATAAGTTCTCCATACTATTCAATACTCTTTGCCGGCGACGACCTACTTGTTTGTTCGCCGCCGCTACATCAATACCATCATACTTATTTTCAGGCAGTGACTATTGTTGTACAACAACTACGTATGTGATGCTAACGCTGTGTGTTGTTTGCATGTGTTCACTTTGAGAGATTGACGTAGATGTCGGGCCTATAGATGTTAACACATCAAAAACTACGATAAAAAACGATTTTGGGTGTTTTTCACGGGCATGGAAAAAATTTTTTTTTTTTAATGTCTCGAGGTGATCTTTAATATTTGCCCTAGACTTTGAGAAATTTTGTTCGTGAGCCGGTCTAATGCACATGAAACAAATTTGTCACATTCTAGAAGTTTTATAGTGGGGTTTGATGTTCAGAAGACCCCAGACTCAGACTTATAATTTAGCATCAGAGCATGAGTTTATCGAAATCAGTAAAGCTGAGTGCAGCCTATTTTTAGCCTCGGGAGTGAGACTAAGCACAACTGCTGTGCATAAAAATGCCTATTGGAAATTGCAATTGCAAGAACTATGTATATATTTGCAACCATTGTTTTCATCAATTAAAAATATGTAGTTTTTTTGTTTCTTTGTTGTCTGTCGCGGTTTTGTTTTCAGCGGTTTGCAATAAACAAATCCACATTTGAGTGACAAAACCATTTTGTTACGAATTTCCTATTCGTCCTTTTTGTGTTGATTTATTCCCAATAATAAAACAAGGTTCTTTTTAAATTACGATAATTACAACGGTTTAACTTCCTTTTATTTTACTTATATAGTACAACAGTCTACTTCATTTACACCACTTTAATAAATCTTATGTTTACTATCAAATCGCGATGCTTACTTTTCGGCGGTTAATCACAAATTGAACTCTCCGTTCCAAAGACCTCCGGTATTTATACGAACTCACCATACTCAAATGTAGTTATCTCTAGCGAATTCAAGAACCTTCCAGTCGTTGTTGTTAGTTATATTTGTAGAATCATCTCGAGTAGTGGATAATTATCTTAACTAAGGCGATTTCATGCTACTGGTTTAGCGAGCTAGTATGTTGTTACAATACATACTTTCAGGCGCAGAGTTAATCGCCCTGCTATTTACATAATGTTAGTATGGTCATTAAGAGTAAGTAAAAGCTTTTACTTATTCGTAACAATATTATAACCTATAAATCATTGTGGCCTAAACATGTAATAGTGAATAGCAAACGCAATATGTTTGGACACAAGTACACTAAATTTGCCACAAGCTAGAAGCACGTTATATTTGCATCCAAATAAAAAAATAAATTTATTTTGTTTTATTGGCTATCACAAACAATTCAGATTAGGTGCCTGTCACACAGCAGATGCCTTACTCCACATGGTCCACCCTTTTATCCTATTCTTCGGCTTCCTTTGAGTACGTCTTTAAATTTATTGCGCGCTGGATAATTTGTAACCATTCTACTTACATGATCTAGCCAACGCAATTACTCTTGTTGAATTCGCGTACCTACATCATTGTCTGGATATAATTCATACAAATCGTGATCTCTAGCACGTCGATACTCGCCGTTATCGATAACAGGTCAATATATTTTACGGATGACTGTTTTCTCGAAGACTCTCAGCTTTGATTTATCTGCTTGCGACATGACAAGAAGAATAACAAGCCAATACAGTTTGATTTTTGTTTGTTGAGCGAGAGTTTTATCACAAAATACATCCTATGCCCGAAAAACTCTCTATTTCAGAAATACAATTCTCTGTTTGATTTACACGCTGTTTCTAGCGGACCCACGGTAGTTAAATTCATCTAAAAAAATGGTTTCCCATTACATCCCATGAAGTTATTACGAAGAACTTCTCACAACCAATGAGCTGAGCGATTTCCAGTTTATTCACACACTGATTGGTATATACAGTTTTACACCGGTTCTGAACGATATTTTGAGAAGCTTTTTCATGGCGAGGTGACTGCCGTCGAAAGAAATCTAACAGCAGGGATCGCACCCAAGATCTCACGTACAAGAGCCGCACACACTACCATTGCGCCAAGGACCACGATAGACTCATCTACACGCTGAAAAAAACGGGCCCAGAAGCATATTACAAGAACCATGTATATTTTTGCAAGAATTGTTTTCATCAAATGAAGATAAGTTCCTTTTTTGTTTCTTTGTTTTCTGTCACTTTTTTGTTTTCAGCGTTTTTCAAATTCACTGTTGTCTCGCAAAAACATATATTTTAGCTTATTAATCACTGTGTTCCAAACATGTAATATCGAATAGGTTTGGACTGGACACAATCGCACTATATTTGCGACAAGCTACAAACACGTTCTATTTGCATCCAAAAAAAAAACGATTTTTCAGCGTGTACTGAATTGAAATGAAAACAGTTGTCAACTTTCATATGATGTTCTAATCGGAAGGAATCTCTTCGTCGAAACGATTGACTTAGTTTTGTCCTTATTCATTGCCGAAACCCACCATCACTACTTTCCTCACGATTCGCAAAAATACGGCAATATCTTCCCACATTGTACAACCAATGATGTTGCTGCTGATTAGGCAGATTTTGATTAAAGGCAGTTTTTCTCATTATAGAATCCATTAAGCTGTTGAAGAGATCCCATAACAGGTTGTCCACTTGCCTGTGGCCTCCCCATTCACCTGAGGCCACGGTAAGGTTCGGTAAGACCTTTGCCATAATGATTTGGTGTTGGTTAGCGTCATTGTGCAAAGGGATCTTCTTTTAGCAGGGATACCAAGATAAGACACAATTTTGGACAGTTTTGCCCGAACCAGCCTGTCGAAGGCAGATTAATAATTGTGGGGTTTTCCAGGACTTGGCTTAATGTAAATATCTGATCAGTTGCATCTTTTTCAGGTCTAACACCACACTGACATGGTCCGATAAGGGTGGCAAAGCTCGAATTACCTGTGTATGCAATGGACAAAAGAGTTATTCCAGGATACAGAATATATTAACTTGGGCCGCCTTTCTTGAAAATAGGACACAATATGCGAAGATTCCAATCGTTAGGCATTATTTCATCTGAACATACGAGGGTGGATCAATAAGTCCGTGACTTTTCGAACTTCTCTCATAGTTATATGAAATACAATACTGCTCCCATCAAGTACCACCTGTTAATAGACTACTGTCAAATTTTGAGCCGTTTAACAGCTGTTCAAAACAGCTGTTCAAAACATACAACCTCGTGCATTTTTTTAAAAATGGAAAAAAAGGATTTCGAGTGCTCATTAAACATTATTTTTTGTGAAAAAAAAACATCAATCAAACCAAGGAAAAACCTGATAAATACAATGGCGACTCTGAACCATCGATTTCAATGCTAAAACAGTGGTTTACTAACTTTCGTTGTGGTCGCACAAGTACAAATGACGCTGAACGTTCTGGACGGCCAATTAAGGTCAATAAACCTGAAAATGTCGAAAAAATTCACGATATGGTGTTGACCGATCGAAGGGTAAAAGTGCGTGAGATTGAGTGCAGTTCCGATTTTAAATGATCAGTTGGGTTTAAGAAAGCTGGCGGCAAGGTGGGTGCCGCGTTTGCTCTCAATTGACCATAAATGTAATCGTGTGACATCTTCAAATGATTGTTTGGAGTTGTTTAATTGGGCTACGAATTGGTACCTCATCCGCCATATTCTTCGGAGCTTGCCCCCAGTGGCTATTTTCTATTTCCAAACCTAAAGAAATGGCTCGGTGGAAAGTGATTTAGCTCCAACGATGAAATTATTGATCAAACAAATGCCTATTTTATGGACCTCGAAAAATCCTATTTTTTGGAAGGGATACAAAAATTGGAGAAACGTTGGACTAAGTGTATTGAGCTAAAAGCAGATTATGATGAAAAATATTTTTTTTTTTTGGAAAAAACTGTGTTTCATTCAAAAAGTCACTGACTTATTGATCCGCCATTATCCTGCCAAAAAGGTTATCAGTACCTTGCATCAGTTCAAATCCTCTGTCAACATTTTCAAAACATATTTTTGTATTTGTGCCCATCGTGGCATGGCGTTAGGGAGCTATAAGTACTATAAGATAGGGAACTAATAGTTCCATTATAAAAACAAATGTTGACATTTCCATAATCGGCTGTTGAATACATACAAGCTGAAAAAACGGTCTCTGTAACATATTCTCTCGAACACATTTTGCAGGAACCATGCATGTGTTTAGAACGTGTTTTGCACGTTTACTTCAAAATGTGCATACTTTTGCGTGAAGCCATATGCGTGTTCCATCCCAAATATCTCCCAAACCAACGATTGACGACTGATCGCATGAAACTAATATGCAATAGATCAATCAACATAACTAACACTCAATTCATTGACGCACACATTAAGGAATTTTTAATTATAACTGACTGAAAGAATATTGCAAATATAGAGCTATATAAGTACACTTGCAATAACATTTACTTAGGCTGAGAACAATATCTGTTTGCTGGAAACAGTCACCACACTCAGCTGTTTTTGTATCACAAACAATGATGAATTTGCATCACAAACACATATATTAGACAATGTTAATCAATGTGCATAAAACATGTAATATTAAATAACAAACACAATGTAATTGGACACAAGTATACTATATTTGCGCCAAGCTTCCTACACATGTTATATTTCCATGCAAACAAGAAAAATTTCAGTTTTTTAATGTCCATCTTTGAGACCCCACGTTTTAAATTGCAAAAATCGGGGTTTTCAGTAGTATACAGACTACTATTAATATTTGTGGGCATTATGGCTTGCGGTGGATTTTATGTATTTATCCTCTGGCATTAGTCAAACTTCATTTTGGGCATTCAAACTGAAAAAATGGTCCCAGCAACATATTGCAGGAAACATGTACAGGGTGATTTTATGTGCCAGGCCTATGTTTTCTTTTGAACCTTTTCAATCCACTCCCGTCTGCGCATATGGTCATATTCCATTAGTTATTGAGCCAGTTGAGTTTTACACGGGTAAAAATGCAAATCGTTTTTGAGTATTTTGTACAAAGTTGACGATGACATTTGAAATGCATGTGCACGGTGTCTAAGTGACGTGTCTGGGCTTTCATAAATATTGCCTCTTATTGCAGCAATATTTTTTATTTTCTTTGTGTTCGGCCAGACTTCACTTTATCTCCCCATGTATACAAAGTTTCAAAATTCTAAAACAATACGCTGAATGGTTGACTTGCTCGGCACATACCCGCAAAATTCTTCACGATTTCAATGAAACTAAATTGCTCTAATCTGAATCGCTACCTAACTCCAAAAAGCTGAAAAGTTTGGAATTATTTGTATAGTATTCTCAGAGTTTTACCTGTCTTTTTTTTCAAAACTTCTCATATAAGAATCACAGGAGTTTTGTGACGTTAATAAAATTTTCCAATTTTTTTTTCACTTTCTACGAGTATCTGCAACATAATTTTTTCATTGTTTTCATGTTGTGGCGTCCTGGAAAAGTAACCAG
This sequence comes from Phaonia tiefii, assembly GCA_963931995.1. Classification (NCBI taxonomy): domain Eukaryota; kingdom Metazoa; phylum Arthropoda; class Insecta; order Diptera; family Muscidae; genus Phaonia; species Phaonia tiefii. The sequence continues at coordinate 73,885,792 of OZ008367.1, read as the reverse complement.
TGTAGTTTGGTCGGAGTGTATGTTTTCTCACACAATCAATATTGTTTTTTTTTACATTTCCTACAATAATTCCCTTCACAGAGAATTGACTTTGGTCATTTGCTGTTCATCGATATGTAACTTCGCCTCGAATTTTGTTTTAAGTCCTTATGAATGTTGGTGGGTGCATTTACTTTGTGTGTCTGTCTATCTCCGTTATTTTACATTGTTCATTTATGGTTATCCTTGTTTTTGTATCAACTTGGGTAATTTCTAGTATTTGTTTTTTTTTTACTTTGCCCGAGTGGAAGCATAATCCGTTTATTGAAATTATTGATTCGAAATGAATATTGCGGTTTGCGCAACAGAAATCGGGACAAGACTTGCTACGCTTTTTTTGTATTTTTTAAAAGAATTATTAAAAATGTAATAAAACAATTGGGCATCAAATAGAGCTCAATGGGGATAACTTTAAATTAATGAATTGACTAAAATTGGTTCAGGAACACATGCGAAATACCTAGAAGAATTGCAACGCTAGCATAGTGATGCTGGAAAAAAATTGGTAGAAACATCTAACAACCATTTAAGTTACCAAATTGAGGAAATTACTTTCTATATAAAATTGCATATATTTGAATCAGATTTGTTTTAGTTAGTGGATTCGCATTATTTAGAACATTCACAGAAGAGAAAAATCATTAAAATCAGCTAAAAAATTTAGCACTTCAGAACTTGCGTTGAAACCTTGAACACCATAAAAGTGGTATACTTTAAAACCCTGTAGCATATTCTGCATTAGAACAGAGTGCGTCTAACTACAGTATCCTTCCCCACAAATGCGTGGTGCATTCCAACACAACCCGACTAATATTTTTGACTTTACTACCATTTTTGTAATCGGCAACAATAATAAAGACATTAGGGCATTGTCCTGTGGAAGTCATTTTTGGGTTGGTCCCATATATGCACAGTACATTCGATTATTTCGATCATACGATTCTAGCAATCTACTGTGTGGTGTATATAAAACCGACACTAAAAAACCGGCAATATCAGTTAACCGAATTTTTGCAATTAACCGTGTGCCGTTTTTTCCAAAAACGTTATTTTCGAATATACCAAAATTCGGTCATTGGATGTCGGTCAACCGGTCTTTACTCAATTTGTGTTAAATATCCTTACAAAAATTTTAAAAGTCAACAATTCAATTCACTTCAATTCAATTCAACTCAATTCTATTCAGTTCAGTTCAGTTTAGTTCAATTCAATTCAATTCAATTCAATTCAATTCAATTCAATTCAATCCAATTCAATTCAATTCAATTCAGTTCAATTCAATTCAATTCAATTCGAGTCCAGTTCAATTCATTTCATTTCAATTCTCTTCACTTCGCTTCGCTTCAATTCAATTCAATTTATCTCAATTCAATTCCATTCATTTCAATTCAATTCAATTCAATTCACTTCAATCCTATTCAATTCATTTCATTTCAATTCAGTTCAAATTAATTCGATTCGATTCAACTCCATTCAGTTTAGTTTAGTTCAATTCAATTCAATTCAGTTCAGTTCAGCTCAGTTCAGTTCAGTTCAGTTCAATTCATTTCAATTTAATTCACTTCATCTCGCTTCGATTCAATTCAATTAAGTTCAATTCAATTCAATTCAATTCAATTCAATTCAATTCAATTCAATTCAATTCAATTCAATTCAATTCAATTCAATTCAATTCAATTCAATTCAATTCAATTCAATTCAATTCAATTCAATTCAATTGAATTCAATTGAATTCAATTCAATTCAATTCAATTCAATTCAATTCAGTTCAGTTCAGTTCAGTTCAGTTCAGCTCAGTTCAATTCAGTTCGATTCAATTCAACTCAATTCAGTTCAGTTCAGTTCAGTTCAGTGCAGTTCAGTTCAGTTCAGTTCAGTTCAGTTCAGTTCAGTTTAGTTCAGTTAAGTTCAGTTCAATTCAATTCAATTCAATTCAATTAAGTTCAGTTAAATTCAATTCAGCTCCCTGCAATTCAATTCAATCTAATGCCATTCACTTCAATTTAATTCAATTCAGTTCAATTCAATTCGATTCAATTCAACTCAGTTCAGTCCGATTTAATTCAATTCAATTAACGTGCTAGACGCTGCTGAATATGAGGCTTCACAAACATCGAAACTATCGTCCAGCGAATGTGAGTTCGAATACCACCCACGGCATTTACATTTTTCTCACTAACCGGAGAAAACATGATCTCATACAGCCTTAAAGGAAATTACAACTTTAAACATAACGAGGATCTAAAACAACTAAAAATAAAAAAAAAAATTCCGTTCAGTTAAATTCAGTTCAATTCAGCGCTCTTCAATTCAATTTAATCCCATTCCATTTAATTCAATTCAATGCATGTCAAATTAATACCATTCAATTCAGCTCAGTTTATTTGAATTCAATTCAATTCATTTCAATTCAATTCAATTGAACTCATTCTAATTCAATTCAATTCAGTGCAGTTCAGTCCAATTCAATTCAACTCAATTTAAGTCAATTGAAGTGCAATGAAATCCAGTCCAATTCAGCTGAATTCAATCCATTTAATCCAATTCAATCCAATTTTATCCAATCTAATCGGACGTCATATAAGTCAGTTACATTCATTTTAGCGTCATAAGAAAAAGATTAACTGTATTTTATTTTCAATGAAAATTTAAATATATTAAAATCTGAATAAAGATGTAACATTTTCTAAATAATAATGGCCATGTTCACGGGCAAAGGAATCAATACAAGAAAATCTTATTTTGTTTTGATTTTGTATAAATTTTTCCATAAAAATTTAAAGCAATTGTTTTCCACGTAAAACGAAAAATCAAAAATTAACCGGGTTTGGCCATTTATTGAATGTCGCTTTGTTTTTGTTTTTTTATTTTGCCATTACACACAGTGTAATTTTTTAAATTATTGTCCAAGTAATATTTCGAAACAACAAAAAAACATTTAGATTTTCTTTTTACATTATAAGCGAAGTTTATAGAGGGTGTGTTTTTAAGTTTAATAGACATTGAAAAAATGACACTAAGAATAAAATGTTATTGAAAAAAATTTTTTATTCGAAAGAACAATACATGGCTTGAATACGACACCTGCAAATAATTTCGGGGATATGGCCACAGTAGCTGTTTATGACGAAGTGAATTGTGGTAGTCCAATTTTGGGGCACTTTTTCGAGCATTGCTGCCAATATGTCACGAATAACACGAACAATTGTGGCTCTTGTTGCTGGTTTATCAGCATAAACCAGTGACTTCATGTAGCCCTACAGAAACAAAGCGATAGTTGTGACTTCGCACGAACTTGGAGGCCAAATGACAGGTCCACTTCTCTTATCGCCAAATATTTGTTTCAATAACCGCAATCGCCGTACGACACGTGGCGCCAACGTGCAATATTGCTCCCATCAAGTACCACCTGTTAATAGACTTCTGTCAAATTTAGACCAAGTTCCGTCATTTACTTTGCGTTTAACAGCTGTTCAAAACATACAACCCCGTGTATTTTTTTACAACGGAAAAAAGTAAATTTCGAGTGCTCATGAAACATTATCTTTTGCGAAAACCAAACCAAAGAAAAGCTTGATAAATACTATGGGAACTCTGCACCATCGATTTCAATGATAACAAAGTGGTTTACTGACTTTCGTTGTGGTCGAACAAGTACAAACGGCACCGAACGTTCTGGACGGCCAATTGAGGTCAATACACCCGAAAATGTCGACAAAATCCACGATATGGTGTTGGCCGATCGAAGAGTAAAAGTGCGTGAGATTGTTGATGCCATAGGCATTTCATGTGGCAGTGTAATTTCGATTTTGAATGATCAGTTGGGTTTAAGAAAGCTACCTGCAAGATGGGTGCCGCGTTTGCTCTCAATTGACGATAAACGTAATCGTGTGACAACTTGAAAGGATTGTTTGGAGTAGTATTATTGGGCTACGAATTGGTACCTCATCCAGCATATTCACCGGAGTTAGAAAATAATGACACTGATTTATTTTTAATTAAGCTATTGTTTCATCACAAATGGAGAATATAATAATATATTTGTCGAGTTAAACAAATATTTCGCCAAAACATTGGGCATGAGAATCACAAAAGTATTATTATTCTCTCGGTTTGTCAACGCCAAAGAGTTTTCTCCGTTGTGTACGCAAAATATGCATATTACACCAGGGGATATCCATGATATAGCTGATCGACTATGAAGTAGGAAATTAATAGAAAACAGAATGGATAAGACAGAGAGAGAGAGAGAGACAGAGCGATAAGCAACCAGAAGCAAACCTTGCAGCAAACTAAGTTTAAATGGTGTTTGATCGGTTCTAATGCCAGCTAAATTATGTTTCATATTGGTTGCATCGAACGAAAATACGTGTTCCCTTTTATTTCTGTCGTTTTTATGGCGAAACAAAGAGTTAAATTCAACAGCAACTCGAACTCGATGAAATGGCTTACTACCTCGTCGTCATCGAGGGAATGTAAAGAGAGGGATACAAACTCTTGTCTATTTCTGAATGCTTACACGTAGAAGTTGAGTATGGTAACACTGAATTCAATCATCGAGCAATATATAAGAGTCGTTATATTTTCGTACGCGAATGTTGTCTAACCACAGAGTAATACTAAAGAGCCTCCATTACTCTCTTCGATTCCTCTTCATGACGACGAGGTAGTAGGCCATAACATCGAGTTCGAGTTGCTTTGGTAATTTACTCTTTGGTAGGCATAATATGGACAGAAATAAAAGGGAATACGTAGTTTCGTTCGATGCGAACATAATTTAGCTGTCATTAGTATCAACAAAACACTTTTAAACTTAGTTTGCTGCATGGTCTGCAATCTGTATGGCTTCTTTGGTCTCTCATTCTACATCATTTCCCTAGTGGCTTTTCGATCAGCTGTGTGTGTGTGTAATTTTTTAAAAATTTATAGTTTATATGGTTTGCTATTAGATTAGGAATACTATGCGCAAATATAAATGGCAAATGATCTACAATTAATTGGCCAATTTCTAAGTTGTTGTGAAAGTTAATTACAATGTACAAGTCTCAAATTCAATTAAGTTTTTAATTGTTTCAATCAATTGTGGGTCAAAATTAAGTGCAATATCTGATTACATTTTAAATGAATCAATTAAATAATTTGTAATTCCACGCAAACTACATTTACTAAATGATTAATTGGATCTACAAAAATGTTCGCCTGATTTATCCCCCATAAATCAATTACTTATTTAGTTACTACGAGTATAATATTATCTCTTTTAAATTTTACTCAATTAATGTCTTACAGTTCATTTAATTGATACCACCAATTTATTTATCGGTGCAAAGTCTAACAAGAATTTAATTAAGAACGTAAATTTGTTAATTGCAATCGATTTTGATTTGTTACTGTGTACCCCTTCCCTAGAAACTTTCACTGCTTCACGGCTTTACCGGCAATTTTGAAACTGCGTTTCCAGACCGACAAAAATACCAGTTAGTTCACTTCTTCATGGAAATGGATACAAGATTCTCTTTAGAGACTACTTATTTTGGCATGTCGGTGGTGCAATGGCTAGTGTGCGCGGCTCTTGTATATAAGAACGCGGGTTCGATCCCTGCTCAAACCACCTTACATTTCTTTCGACGACGGTCACCTCGCTTAGTGATGGCGACACTATCGAGTACTTAGCCATGAAAAAGGCTTCTCAAAATACCGTTCGGAACCGGTGTAAAACTGTAGGTTCGGAACCGGTGTAAAACTGTAGGTCCCAAACTAGAAAGCGCACAACTCACTGATTGTGAGAAGCTCTCCCCAATCCCTTCATGGAATGTTATGGGACACCATTTTTTTTGTTTTATGTTGGCATCCAATAACATTCTTTGTAACATGTCTGTCATAAATTTGATTCTTTTCTTAAAGCAAATTTTATTCGAAATTAAATTTTAAAAATTTGAAGCGTACTGTATTTTCTATTCTTTAAATTTCATCCAAAGAAATATATTTAACAAAATTTGTTAGAAATGTCAATTAAAAGATTCCATGAATCCGAAGGTGTCTTTTTATTTTTATTCACGAGATCACATGAATCTCCGAATTGTACATCAAGAATTTTCAATTCATTTTTAGTACCATGTCATGTCAATATATCGTAGTTTTAATGGAAGAACAAATAATTATTAAAGTTTTTCAATTAAAATCATCTCCCACATATCCTTTCTGATAACACTATTGACCTGAGCTCATGTTCATCATTCCACAAGCTCCTACGTTACATGCATCCCATTTTCCAGCCATTTCACTCTACGTATTCTCTCGGAACTTTGACACCAACAAAAACAAATCATGTCAATTAAAAGGTATTTAAACGTAATACACATTTAAGCCAAATATATTAAAACTTTAATACCATTCGACAAAACAACAACGACTACAAACAGCCACAGCAGCAGCAGCAGTATCAGCAGTCCTTTACTTAATGGACATGACAAACAGATGGCGCAGTTAGCCATTCCGTAGTGGTGGAACGAGTGGAGGGGAAAGGATGGTTAAAATTGGTGGAGTTAGAAAGGAAATCAAGTTTATTGTTTTAGCTTACCTTAATGCCATTTTAACAAAATACATGTTAAGTTCACACATGTACGAAAACACAGGCATAATCGAAGAGTGAAGGGTAAAAGTGTGCGAACGAATTGGTATTTTACCTGTAATGGAAGGAAGTTAAACAGTTTGTTTAGTGTTTTTTTTTAATTGTTTTAATGTTATTAATATTTCAGGCATTAGATAAATGAATTATGTTACACAATTCATATGTTTTCAGTGGGCAATATTTATATTGAAGAAAGAATATTATTTAATATATTTCCAAACAAAGTGATACATGAATATTAGTGTGGGTGAAATTTTTTTGCGAGAAAGGCCCATCGCGAATGTTGTTCTATGGGTCATTTGAAGAAAGTTTGCCGAAGAAACCATAGTTCTAAAATGAATTTCGAGCCCCCGGATTTTCGAAATAGGTATTTTTTTTAAATTTTCAATATTCGTGTTAGATATTGCACTCAACAGGCAAAAGAAAATTTTATTTCCTTTAGTTAAATGTGTACTTGGCGGGTTTTTTTGACATTTGTTTTTATTTTTGAGTACCGCCAGAGGGGCGCTTTATGAAATTATTGTGAAACTTGACGAATATTTGAGTTCCTCATAATGCAGTCCCAAATTTTAAATAGCCCACAATGTTCAGCGCTATAATTTAGGGGGGGTACTTATTCACGACCCATATCGATTTCATTTAATTTAAGACAAAGACATGTTCCAGACGATGACTTTGCACCCGTGCTTTTTGTGTTCATTCTCTTTTGGCCACCCTTCGTAAATTAATGTGCGTCCAAACGTTGACTCTTCAAATACAACCATGCGTGATTATTTTTGACGTTTTATCGCCCAACCTTCTTTTGTTTTTTTTTTCGTAACAATCTTCATCGACGAAATAACATTGTAATTTTATTTATTGTATTGTATAGTTGTATTTGTTTTCTGATTACTTCGAAACAATTGTTCGCCACTTATTGTTTATGATGCTTTTCCGCCATTTAAAAACACGAAAGAGATGAAAGAGAAATGTCAAAGATCCCCCCGATTTTCCAATTCGTGACTGTTTTGAAACCCCTCCTCCCTTCACCAACAAGCACGATTTTATTCGAAATTAAAGTCATCGTCTGGAACATGTCAAAGAATGAAAAAACATATTTTTATACCCTCGACTGTAAGTGATAGAGGGTATATATCAGTTTGTCATTCTGATTGTAACATATAGAAATAAGGCTTTGCGACCCCATAAAGTAAATATATTCTTGATCCTTATAACAACCGGAGTCGATATAGCCATGTCCGTCTGTCCGTCTGTTGAAAACATTCTCACGACTTCAATCGGCGACAACGCGGTTTGGTTTCTGGCCAGAATGTTCCACGTATTCCTGAGCAGTTTGGTATTGAAAATCAGCGAAATTGGTCCATTGGAAAAAATTTTATGATTGGAAACGTAAAAAAACTCATAAAATTTTCACATTAATTTTTGTAGTTTTATACTAACCTACTCCTTTTACCGTGTGGTGAATTTCCATGTAGAAAATCTTTGTTGGTCTTTATAATAGGTAAGTACTTTCGAATGTTTAGATGTACTTTCATGTGTTCATACATTTATATGAATTGTCACGCTTCATCTAAGGTCGCTGTGGCGTGATGTGTAAAGGGTTGCGCGTTGGAGTCTGAGGGTTGCTGGTTCAACTCTCGTCCCAGCTTGATTTTTTTTTAAACAGTTCTTTAAAAAATGCTTTCTTATTTTTAAAAAATGCTTTTTTATTTTACTTGTGAACAAATAACTTATTTTTATTTTTTTTAAAAAAGTAAATTTTCTTAAAAAAAAGTACATTTCTGAAGTACGTTTCAAAGTACATTTCAAAGTACATTAAGTACATTAAGTACATTAAGTACATTTCAAAGTACATTTCTTAAGTACATTTCATTAAGTACATTTCTTAAGTACATTTCTTTCTTAAGTATATTTCTTAAGTACATTTCTTCTTAAGTACATTTCTTCTTAAGTACTTAATTTCTTCTTAAGTACATTTCTTCTTAAGTACATGTGAGCATTTGAGCATTGTGAGCATTTGAGCATTAGCATCCTGCATTTGTGAACAAGTAATTGCATTTGTGAACAAGTAACTTATTTTTATTTTTTTTTAAAAAGTACATTTTCTTAAAAAAGGTCCTTTTAAAATTTAATATTTTGCTGGTTATCACTAAGGTGGAGGGTATCAAAGATTCGGCACAGCCGAATTTAACACTTTTACTTGTTTTTTCCTTATTTTACTTTATTTTTTTAGAAATGCATGCATAGAACTGCAAAACCCACTCCGATTAAGCAAGACAAACAACCCTTTTCGTTTTCATACACACAAAATACTACGCGAAAGGTAAATGCAGACCAAACGGCTCCAATCTCAAAGCGTTCCCATAATCCATAAAAGAACTACTTTATATTGGAAAATGTAAATGTGACTTGAAAGCAGCTCTATGCTCATGTGGATTGATTCCAGAAAATTTTTAAAGAGTTCATGATGTATCAAAATAAAGACAGAAGATCTATGATACCGGAATACGAGACAGAAATTAAAGAGCAAGTAACTACGTCTACAATAATAGAAACATTTGAAGAGAGCCGGGATCAAACAGACGTACCAGAACAGGATAAGGATATTGATTATGAGCATAGTTCACATGCAATAGGTCAACAAGATGTATCTCAAACGAAACGAGGACCATGTCCTCCCAGATACGATGCTTTGAACTTTGCTATGATGTGTGACAGATTTGGTGTGTCTGATAGAGTAGCATCAGCATTGGCAGCATCTCTTATGGAAGACATTGGGGTTAAAGATAGTCATGGCAATCTTGTCATTATGGATAATAAAGTTCGTAGAGAAAAAGCTAAATGTAGACAACAATTGCTTCTTAATCGATATGATGCTTCCAATTTAATTGCACTTTCATTCGATTCTTTAATGATGGAAAAAATCAATAACAAATTTCATTCAAGGATGGTGAAAGAACCTAATCTAGTTGTTTTAAACGAACCAAATTCCCAATTATTAGGCTACAAAAAAGTGGAAAATGAAGACTCTGAATACAAAGTCACAAAGTTTTTTCTGGATTCTTTGATTGACATGGGCTGTGATGGTGAGCGAGCAAATACTGGCATAAGAAATGGAATTTTGCGACAACTCGAAATGCAGTTAAACATACCATTGCTTTGGTTTGTCTATGTCCTCCACTTTAACAAGCTTCCGCTTCGACATTTGTTTGACACATTGGAAAAATCATCCACCACTGGACCACGATCCAAAACCGGAACCTTGAGCAAACAAATTGAAATTTGTGAAAATCGTCCGGTATGTAATTCTTATAAATTATATATTACTATTTTTAACTCTATTTCTCTTCTATCTTCAGGCGGCAAACGGTTTTGAGATGATCACAATGGAAAATAAAGGGTGTCCCAAAATTCACGCAACATTTGAATTGAATAGAAAACAAAGTTTTTATTCTTCCTATGGTAATATTTTTATTGAATCGTAAAGTACATAGGATAGGGTTATTTATGGAACAAAACATCTGGCAAATGGCCTCCACGGCTTTCCATACACATACGTATTCGTTTGTCGAAATTTTCCATGACTTTTCTGCATAAATCTGGTCGAATTTCGTTGATGCAACGATGAAAATCCCCCTTTAAAGCACGAGTGGTTGTGGGCTTGTTAACATAAACCTGTGATTTTAAAAAACCCCATAAAAAAATCTAATGGTGTTAGATCACACAATCTTGGGGACCAGTTCTGGTCACCAAATCGAGAAATCACGCGACCTGGAAATGTCTCTTGCAGTAATTGAAGAGTTTCACGAGCTGTATGACGTGTGGCACCATCTCGTTGAAACCAAATATTCATTTTCATTCAATTCATCATCAATTTCATTCAATTTCGGCAAAAAAAAAACTGTGTTATCATGTCGCGATATCGAACACCAGTAACACCAGTAATTGCGACCGCAAAACTTTCATTACTTTTGAAATATTGTTCAATAATGAAGACACGCTATTCTATCGTGTAATTTGCCATTTTTATTAACCCTGAACTGTCAGCTGTCAGCTGTTTTTTTTAGGGTTGCCAACTCTTTTCTACGTCGATAGCAGCAAATTTAAATGTTGCGTAAATTTAGGGACACCCTGTATATCTGAATTAAATACTGTTGAATTAACTACCGAGGCAATGTACTTGTACAAAATGACACTTTGTCCATTGGATTTGTCCAACATTAAACCAGGGCCAATTGCACATTCTCGCTGGCTCGCCAGGGCCAGTAAATTATGACGGTTATAACTATGTGCCAACTAATAAGCCATCTAAAAATTTAAAAATTCTGGCAAACTATATAATGAAAGTATATACGCCAACGTACTTCAATATTAAATGTCACAACTCTGTCGTGTACGGTAGTGTATTATTTTATAAATTCTCATACGTTGGACTCAATATTTGGATTAGAATTTAAGAGAAATTATAGATATTGTAAAACGCGTATTATGCTCCCTCAGAAAACCTTGGCAATGTTGGCAATGTTGTTGGCAATGTTGTTCAACGATGAAAAAACAATATAGCGTGTCCAAAAGAGTTGTGGAACAGAATCGAGAAGGAGTTTTTTCATTCTTTGTCTTAAATTAAATGAAATCGACATGGGTCGTGAACAAATACCCCCCCCCCCCCCCTAATTATACCGCTGACCATTATGGGCTATTTAGAATTTGGGACTGCATTATGAGAAACTCAAATATAAATCAAGTTTCACAACAACTTCGTCAATCTTCCCCGAAAAAGGCGATAAAGTTTAAAAAAAAAAATTGGCGAAAGCGCCCTCTGGCGGTACTCAAAAATAAAAATAAATGTCGGAAATGGACTCGTCGACCCCAAAAAACCCTCAAATACACATTTAACTAGAGGAAATACAATTGTCTTTTGCCTTTTTAGTCCAATATCTAACTCGATTATTGAACTTCGGCCCCCTACAATTCGACGTGCCCTAATGAATATGGTTTCAATATAATTTTGGTTTGAACATTTTGGGTAGAAAACAATAGTAGTGTGACCGTTGGGCAGAACCACAGATATTACTATAAATTGGTTTAAGTTGGGCTACTTATATGGCTACCTTTGGTATTCCCGGCACAAAAACAACATTATACGCAAAAGTAATCCTCCTATCAGAAAATGCTATAAATTTTGCGATTGGCCCCTAATGTCAGTTCTGTTTTGACATTTGTGTAGTAAACACATGCCAAATACACGTTAATAAACAATGTTACGCTACACTGCACCAGAACGCTGAATATTGCTGACTATTTATTTGACCAATAATCGGTCGGTGACTTTGGCACAACGTGAATTTCGTCGCAGATTTCCTGGCCGTCCCACGCCTACTGGTGAAACACTGCGACGTTTAGCCGCTCGCCTCGAAGAGACTGGCACAACACGAGATGCTGCCAGGCGTGGCGGACCCAAGAGTAGCCGTTCTGCAGAGAATATTGCTGCTGTAGCCGAGGATGCCATGGAAGCGCCGTCGACATCGACCAGACGACGTGCCACGCTACAGCAACTTGATGAATTGGGATTGGAAAACATGTGGTTCCAACAGGACGGTGCAACGGCACACACTGCACGTGCCACAACCGATATGCTGAAGGATGCATTTCCCGGGCGCCTAATCTCCCGTTTGGGCGATTAGCACTGGCCAGCAAGATCGCCTGATTTGACCGCTCCAGACTTCTTTTTGTGGGGCTTTTTGAAGTCGCGGGTTTATGTCAACAAGCGTCAGACTCTTGCAGCTCTTAAAGACAATATCCGTCAAGAATGTGAGGACCTATCGCCGGAAGTTTCGGCCAAAGTGATGGAATATGCCATAAAAAGGGCTCAAATGACAATCAACTGTGGCGGCGGCCATTTACATGACATCATATTCTCGACTTGATGTGAAAAAAAAATTAAAAGACCAAATAAAAATAATCCACAAGAAGAATCAAAGTTTTTCATTTTTTTTTAAATTACAGCCAAAAAACATCGGAAGTTTACTTTTGCGCCACCTTTAGTAATTTCGAAAGCATTATCCTCGAGCAACCAAAACTCAGCTTTAACTCTCGTGCATCTTACATCTTTTGTTACTCATTGTAGTTGAACTGCTAATACTACACGCAAAGAAACATTTGATTCCGCACAAACCAAAACCTAGACAACTATACTTCGTTTGAGGAATGTATTTAAGGCAATCGAAATTCCTGTGTTTAGGAGAAACAAAAAACCAAAAAAAGGTGTGCTGCCATGGGGCATAGGTTCAAATCCAAGAGTATATATAAATATACCGTTATATAGGCAATGGAAAGACACAGAAAATGTAATGAACAAACAAAGCCCCCAACAGTTGACGCCCCTCGCAAACGTTATAAGGACCACGATTTAAGGATATGTACCTAGAATGTGAGAACACTATACAGGACGGGTGCCACTTTACAACTTCCAACTATAAAGCTGACATCACACATCACAGCGATCCAGGAAATGCGATGGACAGGATATGGTTGCACCAGTAAGAAAAACTTCCACATTTACTACAGCTGCCATGAGCGAAAGCAGGAATTCGGGTGCGGATTTATAGTTGGCCAAAGACACCGACACCTTGTTTCAAGGTTCAACCCAGTGAGTGAACGCATAGCCACAATTCGCATCAAAGCGAAATATTTCACCATCTCGTTAATTTGTGTGCACGCACCGACAGAGGATAAAGATGACGAGGTCAAAGAAAAATTTTATGAGCGTTTAGAGGAAGTATATGAACGCTGTCCTGACTACAACATTAAGACCATTCTAGGCGATTTTAATGCCAAATTAGGAAAGGAAAGTGTTTTTCGACCAACCATCGGTAATCACAGCCTACATGATACCACCTCCGATAATGGAATAAGACTGATAGACTTCGCCGCTGCAAAGCACATGGTAGTTAGTAGCAAACGATTTCAGCATAAGGACATTCATAAGGCGACCTGGATATCTCCTAATCAGCGGACGAAGAACCAGATTGATCACTTGGTCATAGATGGCAGGCACTCTTCTAGTGTAATGGATGTACGTGTGATTCGAGGTGCCAATATCGACTCGGATCATTACCTGGTGGCTGCGAAAGTTCGCACAAGACTGAGCAGGGCAAAAAACGTACGATGCCGAACACAGGAAAAGCTGGATATTGACAAGCTACAAATACCGGAGATATCAATGTCCCTCCCGAAGACCAGTGGCAGCACATCTCCCATTCCGCTGCAAGGACTGAACTTGGCTATCAAAAAGCGCTGAAGGATAAGCCATGGTACGATGAAGAATGTCGCATTGCCACTGATGAAAAAGACGCTGCACGTATGGCAACGAAACAGTCAGTTACAACGCGTGATGCGAGGGAGAAAACCGAAATGTGCAGGATGAATGGTGATGATGGTGATGCATTTCAAATGTCACATAGAATTTTCAAATTTCAATTAATATTTCTTCAAAACAACTGAACCCTAAACAAATGAAGACCAAAAGAGAACATGGAGGAACGACGCCTTCGGATTTTGTTGTTGGTATAATTGACTTTTAGATAGAGTTGGTAATGAGAGATTTTCAATCGATATCAATTCGCAAATATAAATTGCATATAAAGTTGGTATATATCCGATTGCTGATCTTACCAATGCTACCAATTCACGCAAAACAAGTAGGCATCTGATGATGAACTTGTCACGGAGTTCGAAACTATTCCATTTCCAATTTAAAATTGATATTTGAAAATTATATTTGAAATTTGAAGCACATCAATAGAAATTTGAAAGACATCAATTGAAACTTAAAACACAACTATTGAAATTTGAAGCACATCAATTGAAATTTAAAAGACATCAATTGAAATTTAGAAGACATCAATTGAACTTAAAATTCGTCACTTGAAATTTAAAAATTATTAACCAATTTTATTTATTAGATTTTTAAACTTCAGTTGATGTATTTCAAATTTCAATTTATGTCTTTTAAATTGCAATTGATGTACTATAATTTTAATTGATGTCTTTCAGATTTAAATTGATGTATTTTAAACTTCAATTCATGTCTTTTAAATTGCAATTAATGTGTTTTAAATTTCAATTGATGTATTTCAAATTTCAAATAGAATTTTTAAATTTGAATTGAAATTTCAATTGGAAAAGGTATTGGCATGCTAGTGAGTGTGCTTTCCTGAATTTTCTATTATTCCAATGAAACCCCAACCATTTTTCAATAAGATAAATGTATCAGACCTTGAAAGATGGTAGTATTAATTTCTCATAAACTATTATTCGAAGTTAAATTAAATTGCTATTATTTGAATTTCAGTTGGAAATGGTGTAGACCGCCTTTATTTTCATATTTTTTTCTGAATGTTTTCAAAATGTTGTACAAATTTTAGTCATATTTAGTCATACTACTTAGACATTACATTTGCTCCACACTGTACTTTATGTCACTGTACACTGTACACTCTCTACAATTTGTGACTCTATACAAATTTTTGGGGGGCCGGGGGACCAACAAGAACAACTACGCCGAGATTTTGTGTTTGTATTAGTGTTAAACAACAACAACAGAATCAAAAGCAATTTAGGGTTAAGTCGATGTCAAAGTGTCAGTTTAGTATCGGTATAATCATGACATGATGATACTGCCACTTGTACTATTTTGGTTGGCTACCACGTAGGACTGACTAGGACTATGACGTTGCAAGGAAACGTAACACCCCTGCACGGTGGTACTAGTGAGGGATGAGAGGACATGATGAGGATGACGATGATTACAAGCGGTGTTCATATAAGGGATTGCGAGGAACATGGATATAGATATAAAGTTGGAGTTGGAGATTATTGTGCAGATAGTGGATGGGTCGTAGGTAATAGGAGTCACACCGTGGTTATCGTTAAAAAAAGAATTAATTTCACAAAATTCTAGTTTATTAATGGGATGTAGTTTAATATAGTGGTATGCAATGCAATGTTGTAATTATATGAATCAATTCTTTATACTTTGGAATATTGTCATGTCCTTTTGTTTCTTATCAAATATAATATAAATCAAATACAAAATAAGAAAAGATTCCCAAAAGTTAAAAATTAACATTGACGCAATTGAAATATTGACATTGAACTGAATCCTGTTAATTACTGATACGTCACATGAAACTTTCTACCATGTAAACATGTAAAATCTCCAATGCTACACAGTAACAAAAATCTTCGCCATACAAATGAATTTGACGAACATTTTCAACGGATGTGAGTGAAAATATTGGGTTTACTAACAAATGTGTTTGATTGTGGCGAAATGTTTAGAACTCCGAATCCAACTCCACAGTTGTAAATTTCAGAACTCCAACTGCTACTCAGACTCCAACTCCGACTCCGATTTAAACTCCACAAGTATTTCCACACGAAGTATTTATAGTTCGTGTTAAGCTCGTTTGTCCCAGAGACAAGGTTATGCCTCTTCTACTAAGTAATTCATAGAACAACTTAGTGAACCCCAGGTCCAACATAAAGTGTTGTCGTTTTTATGATGAGATGAGATGTTATTAAATGCACCCTCTATACAGCAAATGCGACAAGATGTAAATAGACTCCTCTATGATGCTCACCAGAGCGTGCAGATCTGTTTCCGTAAATTTACCCCTGTTGTAAGCATGCAGGCATGCGGACAGCTGAGAAGTACCTATGGTCGGTCGCAGATATGAGTCACGCATCTTCTCCAGTACCTTAAGATTAGTCCCAAGTCCTTTGGACTGATATGCGATGATCTTCCCGCTTGCGGAATTAATACTACCATGGATTCTCTCCATTTAACTGGAATATAGGAAGTTTCAGTAACCAAGGAGTAAAATATGCAGTTCACTTTGTAATTCCACCAGAATTCATCTAAAGTACTAACGTTTTTTTACACAAAATGCGGAGTAAAATTGTTCGTTGCATTAGCGAAAATGCAATTGTCGCGACTTGTACCATATATTTCGTTAAACGTCCACATTTTCGGATGTACGAAAATATCCATTGCAGCAATACAAACTGATCCAGGATCCTGTTTCATCCCTGCAACGGAACGTTATTCTATCAATATACTAATCTACATTGCCTGCATACTGAAAATATATTTCATAAAAAAAGTCCATTATACTGCGACATTACCTTCTTAAATTCATAGGCGATGATGCAATTTTCCACAAATTCTAAATAATATATTTTATATCACTGTAACTTTCCTGGATACTCTAATTTTTCTTCGCATCGAATGAGCGTAGAACCTGTGAAAAATATCCGTGTTGACTTGATTGGTGATGGCACAAATTGTCATACACTCTCAAGTTTAGGTAAGGTAAGGAGTAAATTTTCCAAACGTCGCAGTAAGGAAATGCTGTGGTTTTAAGGTGATGGCAGCTAAATTGTAATTGTAGTTCCCAAATAATATATACTACTATATAACCACAGTTCTGCCTTTGGTATACACTTACCACAGTTCTGTCTTTGGTTATACAAACCGCAAATTTGTTTGAGGCCACCTAATTGCGTTTGACACACAAGAATTTTGTCACCACAACTGAAATTCGGTGAAACAACTTCAAAAGATTGTGATAACCTCTAGTAGGTTTTGACAATTTCCAATGCGGTTGTGAGTACCTCCAATGCGGTTGAAACACTTTCCAATGCGGTAGTGACAACCTGTAAGGCGGTTGTGACAACCTCCAATGCGGTTGTGACAACTTCCAATTCGGTTGTAGCATGTGAACTGTGAAAAATATCCGTGTTGACTTCATTGATGATGGCACCGGTTGGGGTTAGTTTTCACTTCATTGGAATCATAGTTATTATAGTAAATAATCCCTCTTCCGTCTTTGGTATACACTCACAGACTTACTGTTTGAAAAGAGGTTGTAGCAACCGCAAATTTAGTTGGCGCCACCGGATTGCGGTTGCCACAACCAAATTTTGTCACCACAACTGAAATTCGGGTGAAACAACCTCTAATAGGCTGTGATAACCTCCAATAGGTTGTGGCAATCTCCAATGCGGTTGTGACAACCTCCAATGAGCTTGAGACACTTTCCAATGCGGTTGTGACAAACTCCAATGCGGTTGTAACAACTTCCAATTCGGCTGAGATAACCTCCAATTCGGCTGAGATAACCTGCAATGCGGTTGTGACATGTGAGCCTGTGAAAAATATCCGTGTTGACTTCATTGATGATGGCACAAGTTATGGTTAGTTTTCACTTCATTGGAATCATTTTTATCACTCCAAAGGAGTAAATTTTCCAAACATTGCAATAAGAAAATACTGTGGCTTGAAGGTGATCCCAACTAAATTTAGATTGTAGTTCTACAATAGTAATATATATATACAGTAAATAACCCCACATCCGTCTTTGGTATACACTCACAGAACCACTTGTTTGAAAGGAGGTTGTAGCAACCGCAAATTTGGTTGGCGCCACCGCATTGCGGTTGCCACAACCGAATTTTTTCACCACAACCGAAATTCGGGTGAAACAACCTCTAATAGGTTGTAACAAACTTCAATGCCTCATATGCCTACCTATTGGAGAATTTTCGGGAATCGTGCTTCCTTCCGCAACTTTATATTACCTCACTTCCCACTACCGTTTGGTTTGCTTAAATAAGCATCTTACCACCCTCATTTTGTTTTTACACAAGGTGGCCCAAAATTAGTCAGCAGAAAAGACGATAGTTGTTTACGTGATTGAAAAAACTCGATTCTTTTAGTGAAAAGTTTTTATTTGAATCATTGAATTTGTACCTGTTAAGTCAAAATAGTAATATGGGCCTTGTGGCCACCCTCAGAGTTAACGAAAATTAGGGCTCGTATTAGAGTGTTTTTCATCATCTGTCTCAATACTTCTCGCGATGCAGCTGTCATTTCTCCATGAATTTTCTCTTTTATGGCTTCCAAGGTAGGCAGGTTGTTCACATAAATACAAAAAAGGAAATCTGGTGGAGTCAAAATGACCGATTTACGTTGTGTTAAAACCACTGGTCAATCAATTACTGCTGAGAAACATAGATTCATTTATTCTACGAGAGTGTGTAGTCAAACTATCCATGGCTTGACTCTAGTTTACAACCTACTTCTGCAGAAATGTCACTATAACAAAAAATAAGGCCACATACCCAAAGTGTGATTCCTTTTATGTCACCCTGTATCTCTCTGCAGCATCTCGTGTAGCGACTGACTGAAGTATTGGCACATTAACATGCGACAATCTTCATCGTACTACGGATTGCCTTGAATGGTTTCTTATTCAAACCAATGTTCCTTTTTTTATGGAGTCGGAACTGTGTTCTCAATGTGCAATGGGAGAGGGTGCGTTCTGCGCTAGTAATTGGGCTGTGGGTACCTTTGGCATTAACAACTTTCCGATGCCCACACTTCTTTGTGTCTGTTTTCGTACGACTTTCGCTCGACTTATTCTTTTGCGAAAACTACGTCCACTGCGAGGGAAGAATGCGTTCTATTAATGAGACAAATTCAATGGTTTCCAATTAGATCCCGTGAATGAATTGGGGACAGCTCCCCACAACCATAGAGCTGTGCTCTATCTACTATTTACTCCCACTGTTTGGACCTACACCTTTACACCGGTTCCGAACGGTATTTTGAGAAGCTTTTTTCATAGTGTCGCCATCACTACGCGAATTGGCCGTCACCGAATGAAACGTTCGGTGGTCTGAGCAGGGATCGAACCCACATACTAATGTATGCGACCCGAGCACACTACCATTGCGCCACGCATATGAACCTGAGACTAACCAGCAATCCTCTGCATGGGTCTTCCAAAACTCGCCAGGAGATTTTGGTGAACTTAGGAAAATGAAAATGACCAGTAAAAAACATTGATTTGATCGATCTTCCGCTGTATTGCCCCGATTCGTCTTATTACCGTAAAGTAACGCGGTCAAAACGTATCTTTTAGATCTACCTCACACGGAGTGGCAAAAGTGCTTCGAAAATAGATTCAAACACATGCAAAAGTATATTTGTCTTCATGGAGGATATTTTGAAAAACAAGAATACCAATTTCTTCATCAGTATATGTTTGTTCGTTATTAGGCCAGAAAAATAAACAGCAACGCTCGTATATATAAAAAATATTACTTCAGTATGAGTTTTGGTACGAAGTTCCTTATCGCACGTTGCAGGATGGAGGCTAAATGAAAAAAAATTTAACAACTTTTTTTCTAACACTGTTATGCTACAACCCAGTATTATCAACTATATTGGGTAGTTTTGCTTTGGTTTGTGTCTAGACTAACATATGTTAGGAAATTTCTTGTTTAATGGGAACTTTTCTAGGTGGAGCCTGTAAATGAAAAAAAATTAAACAATTTTTTTCTCACACTGTTATGCTACAACCCAGTATTATCAACTGTATTGGGTACTTTTGCTTTGGTTTGTGTCCAGACTAACATATGTTAGGAAATTTCTTGTTTAATGGGAACTTTTCTAGGTGGAGCCTGTAAATGAAAAAAAATTAAACAATTTTTTTCTCACACTGTTATGCTACAACCCAGTATTATCAACTGTATTGGGTACTTTTGCTTTGGTTTGTGTCCAGACTAACATATGTTAGGAAATTTTTTGTTTAATGGGAACTTTACTAGGTGGAGCTTAAGGCTAAAGGCCTACTATAGAAAGGCCCTAACTCTATTTGTTGTTACTTGACAGGAGGAGGAAAAAACTTAATAAAATACGTAAAATTTTAGTTACAAAAAAAGTTTTAATGCAATTTTTAATAAAAAGAGGCAACACCATTTTGGAAATTGCATTAAAACTTTTTGTTGTATCTAAAATTTTACGGATTTTATTAAGTTTTTTCCTTCTCCAGTCAAGTAACAAAAAATCGAGTTAGAGCCATATATTGTAGTTTCGAACCCATTAAAAAGCAAATTTAGAAAAGCCAAAGTGAAATCAGTTTAAAAAAAAAACATTTTCCTAAACAAGTGCCTTTTCATAAAAAAAGTTAATTTTCTCAACAGAAATACCTATTCATATTCTTAAACTTAGTAGGTTTCTTTAAAAAACATAAGTTCACCATACCCTACCTCATCCATTGCGTGGGAGTTCTGTTAAAAAAATACTTAAAAGTGACCCTATTCAACAGCAAATTGACGAGATTGCGCTAAATATTATGGAATACCCCAAATTAGTTAGTTTCCCTCCCAATATTTATATGCGAGGTACAAAAATGGGCATGACCGGTTGTTGCCAAAATTTTGTCCAGGACCACATTTTATTAAGATCGGTTATGATTTATTGGAGATATCGAGTCGGCAAACCCCAAATACGCCCAACTTTTGTATAGGATGTACGAAACTGGGCGTGGCACAATAGTCAGTTATTAGTTACACAGTAGCTTTTAGCAAAATATTGCCTAGTACCTAATTTTATTAAGATCGGTTGTTGTTTATGAGAATTATCGTCCGGTCATCCGCCCAACTTTTATATGGGAGGTACCAGAATGGGTGTGGCAAAACAGCTTATTTTCTATAGGAGAGTTTTATTTGGCTAACTACTGACTAGTACACACTTTCATAAAGATTGGTTTGGTTTTGCGGGACTTCTCATGCCGAACAACCAGACGCCCAAACAACTTTTGTATGGGAGGTACCACAATGGGCGTGGCAAAATCACCCTTGATTTAATCGGTGATCAACTTTTCATAACTTGAAGCCTTACACCCAATTTCATAAGGTCGGAAATGTTTCACGCGATTTATCGGTTAGACAATCCGGACGAACACCCTGTTTTGTATGGGAGGTACCAGAATGGGCCTGAGAATCTAGCCCATTTTCTCCAGTAAAGTAGGCATTTACAGATTATTAACCGGTGTGAGAGTTGAAGCTAATCACGTCTACCAGAAGAAAGGTTTGAAAGAAATATGATTTTGTACTAAATGTGTCGATTTGTATGGGAGGTACCAGAAGGGGCGTGGTCAAGACGCCCATTTTCAATCCAAACTCAATATTGGCAAATAATAGTCAATGACAAAGTTTCATTGTCATCTGTAAAGATATACGGCAGTTATCGTGTTGACCAGCCAGCCAGCCAGCCAGACAGACATACGGACATGGCTCAAACGTCTTAAAAAGTCCTAAAACGAATTTCGCCCAAAGATACTAAGGGTCTAATTTGGTTCCTTCTCCGTGTTACATTTTTTTACGTATTAAATGATATATACCCCCATCCCTATGGGTGAGGGTATAAAAATGCCTTACCATAAAGAAGTACCCTTGGTCAAAAAAAGTAAATTTTCTTACTAAAAGTACCTTTTCGTAAAAAGTAATTTGTTTTAAAATAAGTACCTTTTCGAAAAAAAAGTACAGTTTCTTACAACAAATTGCCTATTCTTAAAAGACTACATTTTCTTTAACAAGTACCTTTTTTGTGAAACCTTTTTTGTGAAAGGTAGGATTAAATTAAGGATTAATTCTAAGGATTAAGGATTAATTCTAAAAACAATTATCATTTCTTAAAACAAGCTTTTCTTTAAACAAAATACCTTCTCTTAAAGAAATTCCGTTTCTTAAAAGTACATTTTCTTCAAAATAATTAATACCTTTTTTCTTGAGATAAGTAGCCTTTCTGAAAATGTAAATTTTCTCAAAAAAACAACCTGTCCCAAATAACTTTTCCCACTTCTTGAAAAATACCTGTTCTTAAAACAAGTACTTCTTTGAAAAAATAACGTACTCATGGCTTTTTCTTGCAGAAAGTACTTTTTCTTAAAAATAGGATATTTTCTTAAAAAAAACATCAGCTTTTAATAAAAGAAGAAGTACATCTCTTTAAAAATTGACCTTTTCGGGAAAATATAATATATATTCTTACAAAAAGGGCCTAAAAATATAATTTCTTCTTTAAAAAAATGCATTCTATAAAAAAAAATTCGTAAAAAAGTTTATCATTTTACAAAAAGTATCTTTTCTTAAAGATCCATTTAAATTATCGTAATTTTCAACGGGCGCCTTAAGCGTGTTGGAACTAACTAGTACATAATATATAGCGAAAGGAACTTCGTTCCAACCGGGTGTCCCCTGACACCTAATGTAATTTTTTATTCAATCAGAATTCGTCCATTCTACTGTTTCCTTCGTGCTCAACGGCACCTGAGTATATGACTTTCTTGCAAAGAACAAGTGGCACATGGTATTCTGGCAATCTGCAGAGGTGTCGTACATATATTCACATAATTCGTATGTTTCGACCGAAAAGAAAATCTTTTTCAGGATAAGCATCCTGAAAAGGAAGAAACTATATGTGTTGCAAGACATCAACCATACTTCCAGTCAAAACCACACGAAACTCTAGCAGCATTTGACAACATTCTTACAAATTCTTTGTTTACACTGGGTTTACAAAACAAGTTAACAACTCAAAAGTCCCCCTTACTGAGGGGAACATGGCATGACATTATGCTTAAGGTTGCTGCAATCTGTTTTCACCCTCACCACCATCTCGTGGGGCAGTCAGTGGGGATGGCATCTGTAACAGTTGTTGCATCTGCCTTGGATGTCGTCCATATGTATCTCTCAACTACCATAATTTTGGGTAAACGCGTAAATAATCCCATGCCCACCAAATACGAGTATCACTTGGTCCAGTGTGTGAATGTGACCATACCACAAAATGAGTTAGCCCAACATTTAAAACAATAGCGCGTAAATTCGTCTACAATGCAGCTGGATAGACACACCTACGGCCTCGTCCAATGTCAACCCATAACCCACGTCATGGCCAAATTTGCATATTGTCCTTTTGGCTTAGTCAAATGGCAATCAGGGCTATATATAACGGTAAAATACGGTGTTTTACCGTGAGCCACATGTAAATTTTGTGTAAACGGCTTTTGCTTTGTATCATCCTCTGACTCAGTTCGAGTCGATGGGGTTGCACGCATATACAAACGTTCCTTTTACACGGAAACTGTTCATTTTAAGTCCTCTCTGTTAGCACCCACATTTTTGTCAACATCAGTAGCCACCTCTACCAGTACTACTTGCATACAAACATCCACTTTACATCCCTATCATTCCAGCTAGTTCATAGTCCTTACACTACGTGTGGATGATGTCGTTTCGCACGTAGGCTCAGCTGCATTGAAATGCCGGTACACAACGTATCACTGACAGCGTGCAAGTATGATACCTACCATTCCCGGTGTTCTAGTCCAAGAGAGGTGTGCATGTGGGGGTGTGTGAGCCGGAGTTTGTATCATTGGTCTATAATCCAATAAAAACTGTTTGTAATTTAATTTGCGCTTCATTTGCATTTGAATTTGTCACTTCTGTTGTATAATTTTGTAAATGTCACTGTTGTTCCCTGTGAGTCCTGGCTAAAGCGAGGTGAGTACGTGGGTGGACGAGTCGATGTTGTGCGCCATTGTCCACGTTTGTTGTTTACCAATGAAATTTGTAAATTATTTTGTTTTTTTCATTGCTGTATTTTTGGGATTCCAAAAACAGACCTGTTGTTGTCTGCGTTATTTGTTTTTATTCAATTCGCGGTTTTGCCTGTTGAAATTAAAAGGGATATAAGATTTTTAATAAAATTAAATACAAAAACGTAAAATTTGAAAGGGTAAACTAATAAAATCACTGTGATCTAAATATCACAGTTGCTGGAAAATTGGCAGCCTCTTAGTAATACTTCACCAATCTATATCGAAGACTCTCCGAAGAATAAAGACTACTAATAAAGACTACTAGCAAACAAATTCAAACAATAATCATTAAAACATCTCAGGTGATCTAATACATCACGAATATTTTCATCCCAACCATTCGAAATCAGAATGATGTTTATAGAGTCTCAATTCATACATAATCAATTTAGCTGGTAACGAAACCCTGTGAGCCTTACTTGCCTTCAGCGGACAGACAACAAGTTGACCCAAATTTTATAAAAACAACGTCCAAGGGAGATGCACCAGAAACATATACCTTTCTCAGGACTCACAATTCAAAGGAAATCTAGAAAAATCCAATCTGAGCCTATATAACATTAAACTGTTCTCACTTACCGTCAATTCCACTTTTCCGTTCCTTCTCAATTCATAGTCTACTACAGTGAAACATCAATGAAGCATCAAACATAATTTAGCTGTCGTTCGTATCAATCAAACTCAAGTTTAATGCTTGCTTTTCTTCAAGTTGCTCCTTCCGCATTCTATCATGCACTATGGTATTTATCAATTTTCGGAACATTTTGAAGTCTTAAATTTAGTTTAGCATTACATCCAATTCAGGGATAGGAGCGAACTCCTAACAATCCGTGATCTATGGGATTTCTTATTTGTAGGTTCGCTGATCATGACCTAATGTTTTATACCGAACCGAAATAGGAATGCTGTGAGAAACTTTTTTATAGGTAATAACTCGACCGCCGCCGAAATAAATTAAGGGTGGTCTTGAGCGAAGATTGAGCCACGTTGTTATCTACAAGACTCGGCCACGCTATCCATTGCACCACCATCAACGTCCATTACTACTAGGGTGTTCAACCCGAAAGGAAGAACCGACGAAAACAATAAACAGATTTTATTACCAATAACCTTTTGCTGGCCTTTTAGAAATCTTATATTCTGAAAAACCCGGGCTTCCCACCTTGGTTAATCGGTTTCACGATTAATTCAATTTAATTCCATTCAATTCAGTTCAATTCAATTCAACGCAATTCACATCAACTCAATCCAACGCATTTCACTTCAATCCAATTCGGTTCAATTAAATTTAATTAAATTCAATTAAGTTCAGTTCAATTCAACTCAACTCAACTCAACTCAACTCAACTCAACTCAACTCAATGCAACACAACTCAACTCAACTCAACTCAACTCAACTCAACTCAACTCAACTCAATTCGATTAAATTCAATTCAATGCAATGCAGTTCAATTCAATTTATTTCAACTCAATAAAATTCAGCTTAGTTCAGTTCAGTTCCATTCACTTCACTTCACTTCACTTCACTTCACTTTACTTTACTTTACTTTACTTTACTTTACTTTACTTCACATCACATCACATCACATCACATCACATCACATCACATCACATCACGTCACGTCACGTCACTTCACTTCACTTCACTTCACTTCACTTCACTTCACTTCACTTCACCTCACCTCACCTCACCTCACCTCACCTCACCTCACCTCACCTCACTTCACTTCACTTCACTTCACTTCACTTCACTTCACTTCACTTCACTTCACTTCACTTCACTTCACTTCACTTCACTTCACTTCACTTCACTTCACTTCACTTCACTTCACTTCACTTCACTTCACTTCACTTCACTTCACTTCACTTCACTTCACTTCACTTCACTTCACTTCACTTCACTTCACTTCACTTCACTTCACTTCACTTCACTTCACTTCACTTCACTTCACTTCACTTCACTTCACTTCACTTCACTTCACTTCACTTCACTTCACTTCACTTCACTTCACTTCACTTCACTTCACTTCACTTCACTTCACTTCACTTCACTTCACTTCACTTCACTTCACTTCACTTCACTTCACTTCACTTCACTTCACTTCACTTCACTTCACTTCACTTCACTTCACTTCACTTCACTTCACTTCACTTCACTTCACTTCACTTCACTTCACTTCACTTCACTTCACTTCACTTCACTTCACTTCACTTCACTTCACTTCACTTCACTTCACTTCACTTCACTTCACTTCACTTCACTTCACTTCACTTCACTTCACTTCACTTCACTTCACTTCACTTCACTTCACTTCACTTCACTTCACTTCACTTCACTTCACTTCACTTCACTTCACTTCACTTCACTTCACTTCACTTCACTTCACTTCACTTCACTTCACTTCACTTCACTTCACTTCACTTCACTTCACTTCACTTCACTTCACTTCACTTCACTTCACTTCACTTCACTTCACTTCACTTCACTTCACTTCACTTCACTTCACTTCACTTCACTTCACTTCACTTCACTTCACTTCACTTCACTTCACTTCACTTCACTTCACTTCACTTCACTTCACTTCACTTCACTTCACTTCACTTCACTTCACTTCACTTCACTTCACTTCACTTCACTTCACTTCACTTCACTTCACTTCACTTCACTTCACTTCACTTCACTTCACTTCACTTCACTTCACTTCACTTCACTTCACTTCACTTCACTTCACTTCACTTCACTTCACTTCACTTCACTTCACTTCACTTCACTTCACTTCACTTCACTTCACTTCACTTCACTTCACTTCACTTCACTTCACTTCACTTCACTTCACTTCACTTCACTTCACTTCACTTCACTTCACTTCACTTCACTTCACTTCACTTCACTTCACTTCACTTCACTTCACTTCACTTCACTTCACTTCACTTCACTTCACTTCACTTCACTTCACTTCACTTCACTTCACTTCACTTCACTTCACTTCACTTCACTTCACTTCACTTCACTTCACTTCACTTCACTTCACTTCACTTCACTTCACTTCACTTCACTTCACTTCACTTCACTTCACTTCACTTCACTTCACTTCACTTCACTTCACTTCACTTCACTTCACTTCACTTCACTTCACTTCACTTCACTTCACTTCACTTCACTTCACTTCACTTCACTTCACTTCACTTCACTTCACTTCACTTCACTTCACTTCACTTCACTTCACTTCACTTCACTTCACTTCACTTCACTTCACTTCACTTCACTTCACTTCACTTCACTTCACTTCACTTCACTTCACTTCACTTCACTTCACTTCACTTCACTTCACTTCACTTCACTTCACTTCACTTCACTTCACTTCACTTCACTTCACTTCACTTCACTTCACTTCACTTCACTTCACTTCACTTCACTTCACTTCACTTCACTTCACTTCACTTCACTTCACTTCACTTCACTTCACTTCACTTCACTTCACTTCACTTCACTTCACTTCACTTCACTTCACTTCACTTCACTTCACTTCACTTCACTTCACTTCACTTCACTTCACTTCACTTCACTTCACTTCACTTCACTTCACTTCACTTCACTTCACTTCACTTCACTTCACTTCACTTCACTTCACTTCACTTCACTTCACTTCACTTCACTTCACTTCACTTCACTTCACTTCACTTCACTTCACTTCACTTCACTTCACTTCACTTCACTTCACTTCACTTCACTTCACTTCACTTCACTTCACTTCACTTCACTTCACTTCACTTCACTTCACTTCACTTCACTTCACTTCACTTCACTTCACTTCACTTCACTTCACTTCACTTCACTTCACTTCACTTCACTTCACTTCACTTCACTTCACTTCACTTCACTTCACTTCACTTCACTTCACTTCACTTCACTTCACTTCACTTCACTTCACTTCACTTCACTTCACTTCACTTCACTTCACTTCACTTCACTTCACTTCACTTCACTTCACTTCACTTCACTTCACTTCACTTCACTTCACTTCACTTCACTTCACTTCACTTCACTTCACTTCACTTCACTTCACTTCACTTCACTTCACTTCACTTCACTTCACTTCACTTCACTTCACTTCACTTCACTTCACTTCACTTCACTTCACTTCACTTCACTTCACTTCACTTCACTTCACTTCACTTCACTTCACTTCACTTCACTTCACTTCACTTCACTTCACTTCACTTCACTTCACTTCACTTCACTTCACTTCACTTCACTTCACTTCACTTCACTTCACTTCACTTCACTTCACTTCACTTCACTTCACTTCACTTCACTTCACTTCACTTCACTTCACTTCACTTCACTTCACTTCACTTCACTTCACTTCACTTCACTTCACTTCACTTCACTTCACTTCACTTCACTTCACTTCACTTCACTTCACTTCACTTCACTTCACTTCACTTCACTTCACTTCACTTCACTTCACTTCACTTCACTTCACTTCACTTCACTTCACTTCACTTCACTTCACTTCACTTCACTTCACTTCACTTCACTTCACTTCACTTCACTTCACTTCACTTCACTTCACTTCACTTCACTTCACTTCACTTCACTTCACTTCACTTCACTTCACTTCACTTCACTTCACTTCACTTCACTTCACTTCACTTCACTTCACTTCACTTCACTTCACTTCACTTCACTTCACTTCACTTCACTTCACTTCACTTCACTTCACTTCACTTCACTTCACTTCACTTCACTTCACTTCACTTCACTTCACTTCACTTCACTTCACTTCACTTCACTTCACTTCACTTCACTTCACTTCACTTCACTTCACTTCACTTCACTTCACTTCACTTCACTTCACTTCACTTCACTTCACTTCACTTCACTTCACTTCACTTCACTTCACTTCACTTCACTTCACTTCACTTCACTTCACTTCACTTCACTTCACTTCACTTCACTTCACTTCACTTCACTTCACTTCACTTCACTTCACTTCACTTCACTTCACTTCACTTCACTTCACTTCACTTCCCTTCA